>CM042152.1:41765812-41773312 GCA_023376005.1 Doryteuthis pealeii | reverse complement strand
TTTGCAATTTGTTTACATACGTGAGTATAAAACAAAATAACCCCTGTTTATATCTATTGTATAATGTTTGGTATTCGCCTGAGTATGGGTTTATGTGTACGCTGACATGTGTACGCACGCGTAAAATCCGTACACGATTCCTGATTCGGAGACGGAGCGAATATATGAATGTGCGAAAAGAAAGTTGGGGACGAAAGGAGAAATTAAGGGAAGAGACGGACGACAAAAGAGCGAAGGGCGGGACCAGCTGATAATGTATTTTTTCCCCTTCTTTCCTTCTTCTCCAAAGCCTTTCTTATTCCTTCCTTACTTCCCAAGAGCGGCGACTGTCTCGTTGGATCTTCTTTCGCTTTCCCTGTTCTCCGATTCTATCTGGTACTACCGTATTTTTATTTTCACTTCGTTTTTTTCCTTCTTTATAGCCTATTCCATTTGGACTCTTAAATTTACCGCCTTCATGACGCAAGAACAGGCGATCTTTTGCTGCGATCAAATATTTAATAAATCTAAATAGTACTCGGATTGAAATGCTACAATGTAGTAGAGAACACGCGTGTAGTAGGTTACAGAACGGCCTGCTTTTGTACAGTATGGAAAAAAAGAAAAGAAAAAAAAAAGAAATCACTGTCCGGTCTAAAACAGAGAGAACAGACTGTAAGTAGCAATTTTACTTGTTTTTAGTTCCACTAGTAAAAAATAATAATAAATAACAATTAATAATAATAAAAGACATACGTCCTTAATGTAGTATTATAACGTATTTATTTGTGCATTAACATGGATGTGAATGAGTGTGAGTTTACTAGAATGGTTAATGTATCGTACTGTTGATACTAGAGCTACGGTTTTGAATATGTGAAATCTTTACTGTTAAAATATTTCTAAAAAATACACAACGCTCAGTCAGTGAAAAATACCGACAAAAGAAAGTGAAAGTAAGAATTAGATTTAAAAAAAAAATAGAATAGTTAAAAATAGAAATAAACCAGGAATACTTTGGGAGTGGGTGGGGATGAAATAACAGATTAAATTAATCTTTCATCTTTTTGAAATTAAAAAAAAAATTTTTGTCTATGGGTGTTTTATTCTTTTTAAAAAATAAATAATCAGATTGAATCTCAGGAATGAGCGAACGAAAGTTGCAGTATCAAGAAGGACGAATAGAGGGACGAAATGAAATATATTTTTGTTGACTGATGTCTCAATCGAAAAATGGACCGGATCGAAGGTGAATAATCGGTCAGTTCTAGATAGAGTAGATGTTACTGCAGAGTATACTATATAGATATGTAAGTATAAATGTATATTTTTTATAGATAATATGGGTGCTATATTTCTAAGCAGATAGTGCTCAATATCAGTTCCTAAACGTTTATATTCGAGTTAAGATAGCGTGGACGTGGAGTCAACACCTGGTTACTGACAATTTCTCGCCGATGCGATCTTCAGAACAAATTTATAAATATATACGGAGATAGATAGATAGATAGATAGATAGATAGATATAGAGATCAAGAGAACAAAACAAACAAGAAAGCGTGAGATTATGCGAGTGTCGATATCAGTAAACGTGGATGATATAGTAGTAAACTAAGAGCTTATTATTCGTTTAATTAGTTTGATTATTTCCATTAAACAATTAATTCATTTAAAGGATCTGAATAATGTATTTCTAAACTTGACGCCGAATGGGAGTAAGAAAAGAACTAAGAAAGGAAGGATGAGGTGAATTTGCGGTGCGATTGTTTAGCGGCACGATGTTGGGATCTCTAACTAATTTTATAATCGACCTCTTAAATTCCTGTTCTCTAGTTATGCACCGATGAACTGGTGCACATTAGTATGTAGCAGAGTTGTGTGTATATATATATATATACATGTATATATGTATATGTTTGTATGTCAGTGTAAAAATAACCTACTATGTATTACAAATGACAGGGAATGTAAAACAGATAGATAGATAGATAGAATAACAGTTAGATCGATAGATAGATAGATATGAATATGAGATAGATGGATAGAAACATATATAGAGATATAGATAGATATGAACCGTCTAAAACAGATTGAGATAGATAGATAGACTGATAGATAGATATGAACAGATTGAAATAGATGGCGAGGAATAAATTGAGATAGATAGATAGATAGGTTGATAGATCAATCGATAGATAGATAGATAGACTGATGGATAGATATGAACAGATTGAGATAGATGGATATGATTAGGTTGAGATAGACAGATAGATAAATATATATAAACAGAGATAGATAGATAGATAGAGATAGATAGATAGATAGATCAGGTCAGGGTTGGGAATTGCTTTTATAGTTAGACAGACAGATGTTCTGCTTTGAAAATGTGTCGCCTTGAAGATGCACTTTCAAATAAAATGACTGACAGGAAAAACGGGCGAAGGTTTTGTTGATATATATATATATTTTTGTTAACTGCTCCTCGTGTGTCGTTTGGTGCCAAGTGCTTCCATAAGAATGTAGAAGCGTGAAGTCAGTTGATCGTGTTCAGGGTTGTGGAACGGGTCGCCAGAGATTCTCAATATTTAAGGAAACAGGAAAAAAAAAAGAAGAAGCCTTAAAAATTAGAAAAGCATCTCTTAAAGAAACAAAAAATGTTTGAAACAAATATTACCGATAATAGAACTAAGAGGAAGGATATTGCCCGATAGGTGACTCTGTCGATTACTTAAAAGTGAGTAGATGTTGTTCTAATATTGCTTATGTAGATATGATAAGAAATAAAGGAGAATGCGTTGGACGAGATGAAACAGTTTGTTCAGATACCTACTTTAATAGATGCACCAATTTTCAAGTTCTTTTTTTTTTGTATTATTAAAGTATATACACTATGGGTATATCAAAAAGTGTTAGTAAAAGATTACCTATAACCATTGAGTAAATCAACACTTTTTTTCAATACAACAAATATATATTTATATATATATATGCATATATATATCTATATCTGTTTGTATGCGTTTGTGTTTATTGTTGCACTATGTAACACGAGTATTTCTATGTATAAAATACGTGGCTAGATAAATATAACAGAGAGAGCCTGTTAGAGAGTGGGATATTCGTTTGTGAGTAGACCAGCTCACATGTGTACACTATTGCTTAAGCGTTGTGCACCTAGAGATTGGGTGGCCACATCTATAAATTCAATAGTGAATGTATATATGTTTATGCATGTAATACAATCTATGTGAGCGTTCACTTTTGTATCATAATTTGAGATTTCGAGACTGTGAAAAGATAAACAAATGAATGATCTTGCAAGGCAGCCAGTCCGTGCAGTAGTTTGGGCATTGAATAATCACTTTGAAATTATTTCTTCGGGAAATGCTGACTGTGGAGTCGATTCCAATCGTCTATATACGCAAGGCTCACACTTTAGCTTTAGTTCTACTTATATACGAATATATATATATATATATATATATATATATATATATATATATATATATGTAAGTAATTAAGTATGTGAGTTTGTATATACGTATATGTGAATATATACACACACGAATGTGTGTATTGATCAGTTCCTATTAGAATGTTACTTTCTTATCTGGCCTGTTTATTTAGTGTGTATGTGTGTGGGTGAGTGAGAGATACACGGAGAAACGATGCCTATTCTAGTATAATGGTAGACTGAATACACTGTTGGGACGTCTCACGCGAGGAAACAATCTTTCTTTTCCGAAGACGATGTCGTTGGTTCAAGTTTAGAACCAATATTCCCGTTAATGAGTTTTATTTACTCTTTTCTTTCTTTTCTTTTTTCTTTTTTCTTTTTTTCTTTTGGAGTCGACGCTTTCGTTACGAAGGGATTCTTGTGGTTTTATTATTTGTTCTTTGTAGAATAGATAAGGTTATTGTATCTGTAATATTAGTCGTATTAGTATAATTAGATTTTTATTAGTATATATATATATATATATGTACATATATATATTATACTTTAGCAATCGATATGGTATTTTTGTCTTAGCAATCAGTATTTGTAATCAAACACTATTTTTTTTTATTTCTTGCGTATTGAGACTTTTATTATAGCAACTGAGATTTGGAATTTATCTATTTTCAATAGGTTTTCCGATATGAGTCTATCAATCAATCAATCAATCGATCCCACATTTGATCTCTCTGTTAAATGAGCAGTTAAAGGTAGATAATCACACCAGTGTATAATATAGGTATTAAACACACGTATATTAGTTAATTAGTAGATAAAAAATGTATATGTGAAAAAGTTGTAGATATGCAAATTTTCTGAATTTATTCCCTGTCTGTCTATCTGTCTGTCTGTCTGTCTTTAAATTTCAAACGACCAAAATAAACGTCATTGGCATTTTTTGTCGCCCGTCTGTTGTTTACAGATTTAATATATCTTTATTATTTTCGAGATGGGCAGGATTTTTTTTTATATTCTTTCCGCAGGGACGGCGAAGGAAACTCAGAGAACACTGAGATTTATTTTCTTTTTCTTTTTCTTTTTCGTTTTATTAACGACACGTTTTCTTAGAAGTGACTTTCATTGCCCAAGTGGTTTTTTTTTTTGTGTTTCTATTTTTTTCCTGCTTTTTGCGTTTATCTTTTATATGTTTATGGTCTGTGTACGTGTCGTCTTCATTAGCGTCTTTGTTTACCGCTTATTGGATATATTGTCGTTCTTTAATTACACAACACTGTCGACAGTAATAAGCGAACCGATCCCTCGAGTGTAACTGACATTAGACCTGCCGACTCATTTATTCACTTCCTCAATCGACGCACAAACACAAGACGCCTTCAGATCAGTTTCATTGACATAACACTTGATAACAGAAACATCTTTAATTGATCCGGTAACCACATGTGTCTCTATGTGGTTTTGAAGAGGGCTTGTTTATTACAGACGTAGGTGTAGTAGTAATAGTAGTAGTAGTAGTAGTAATAATAATTATGATAATAATAGATTGATAGATAAATAGATTGATAGATAAATAGATTGACAGAGAGATGGAGAAGCTACACACAGATCATAGGCTGAATATTGAACTGGTAAATATTTAGCCTAATGAAATTTGTATGTAAATATAGATATATCAGTGAGCAGTGAGCTAATATTTTTTACTGTTTTTTGTTGTTGCTTCTTTTCTTTGTTTTTTTGTTTTTTGTTTTTAAAAAGTTTTCTATCTTTCGTTCTGTATTCGTTGTTTGGGCTATGTTTAATTGTTGTATTCCTATCTTGGTATGTGTCCCATTCAGTGAAGTTTCTTACTTTATCCCAGTGAAATTAAAACGCACGTGTCGGATTGGTATAGCGGGCCCACGCACACACAGCGCACCAGTTCCACGCACATAAATGAAAGCGCACACGAATTTGCCTCTTTAGTCAGACTGTTCTTCAGTTCTGTGGTTTCAGCTTGCACCAATTTTCATCCAAAGGAAAAAACAAACAAGACGTACTTCCAAAAATTTCAAGTTAGAAAACTGCACTTATATACACACTTATATATACATACATATATATATATAGATAGATAGATATCCGGTTATATTAATATCCGAAAACGTTTGAGCCTTCCCCGTCTTAGACAGTGTATAATCCTTAATTGTCTGAAATACGTATGTGTATCAATTAGGTATGTGTCTTAAACATAAATATATATGAACACAGAATTATCTGCGTATATTTATACGAATGTTATGCGCACAAGTAAACAGACGGAATATTGAATAAAAAAAGACTGTATATATATATATATATATATAATATTTATATATAAGTATATAAATATAAATATATTATTTCATATATAGATAGTGTTTATGTATGTATTCATCTATACATACATATATATATATATATACATAGAACAGTCAGTCAGACAAGCGGACAGGCAGACCAATCCAAGACATACGCGCGCCAAAAATGTTAAAATAGAAACACTGCCACTGTATCTATATTTATATATTTGGCGTTTGGAACTATATATACATTTTTAGATGTATATATCTATTTCTTCGTTGAAACATTCCCCAGAAGGAAAGACAAACTTATGTATGCATGTATATATTTCGGTTTAAACTTCAAGTATGCATATATGAATATGTGTGGTTTTGATTATTTACATGTATGTATACACATATGTATTTTTTTTTCATTTATTTATATATATATTTATGTATATGCATATATATATATATGGATATATGCATAGGCTTATTGTAGTTTTTTCTTTTCCTTCATATCTTTTTATATAATTTTTTTATATATTATTTTCTTTTTTTTTAGTGAGGATTTTTTGGGGGGTTCCTTAGCTAGAAAGCCTTTTGGTGATGTTTCCGATAGAAATGATAATATTATGAAGCCAATAATATTTTTTTTATCCACTATGAAAGTATGTTCCAGTGTAAAGAAAGTAAAATAAATATAAACTGTTGTCCGTTTTCGCCTGGGCTAGGCTAAGAAGCTAGACGTCACTTTCCGTAAGTGGGAACGCATCCTTTCCTTTTTTTGAACGAAGGGTCGGTATATTGTTCAGTAGGGACAAAGTAATAACACAGGTAAGTAAAAAAAAAATTCTTTACTACCAAGACGACTTTAAAAATCGTTCGTTGAAGAGGTACATATAAACCATAATATGATCAATACTGTCCCTAGATAAATATACGTTTCTTTCTTTTTTTCTTCTTCTTTTCAGATTGTCCTTCAATTCGACCACCGTGTACTCCACTGATGCACCCCTGACAATGTCTTCACCTACTGGCACTTATCTCCGGCATCGCAACTGAATACTTCTCTCAACTGAAGGCAGCTGAATGGAGCTACTTCGTTCGCAACTCTTTCGCTTTTCCCCCCTTCTCAATCACTCTACCTTCGATTTTAACTTCTACTTCTCCCCCCGTTTCTTCAAAAAACACCCCTTACACACTCTTCTCCCAAGAACGAAATTCTACTGCGTCTTCTCCTCTCCCGTCTTCCCCCTCCTACCACTCTGCCCTCTCCCCGTCTATCCACTTTTTCTCTGTGGCGTTAACTTCTTCCCTGTCTCCCCTTCCTCCTACCCCTTCGATTTCTTCTCAATAATTTTTTTTCTTTATATGATTTCTCCCCTCCCAACCCTCTGGGGAGTATTCTTCTTTTCTTTTCTTTTCGTTTCTGCTAACCCCCCACCCTCTCTTTATTTTTTTTCTTCCTTTCTATCCATAAGTTCTCAACCCACTCTCTCTTTTCTGCTTTGGTTTCCTCTTTAAAAATCAATCACTCTTTCTTCTTGCATTTCGATTTTTATTGCTGCTTTGTTCTTTGTTGTTGTTGTTGGTGTTGTTTTTTTTTGTTTTGTTGTTTTTTTTTCTCTTGTTTTTATTTTTTTTACAAATTTATCCCACATACTTCTCCCGTTCTCCACACCAGCCTCTCTTTCTGTTTCTGCAGCACTTCATCACGATTCTCTTCATTTAAGCTTTAAATAACGTCTCTCTTAGCAATGC
>CM042152.1:41755812-41760812 GCA_023376005.1 Doryteuthis pealeii | reverse complement strand
ATACGATACATACAATAGTCTCCTGATAACCTGAAAAGCTTAGATTTCACTCAGATCTAGTTTCTAAATGGGTTATTTTGTGCCGAAAGTCATTTGGTTTTATTCATTCTTTATTGGGTATTGAAAAATATACTTTTAAAAAAACTCATTTCGTTAAACACGACAGATGGGACACTATCAAGATAACTCTCAACGCGGAATCAGTAGAACCTGCGAGATATGGCGATGAAGAAATAGTACAATGGGAGAAATAGTACACATACTGTTTCCATACTACCCAGAGCTGCGAAGCTGGTGCTTCACCATTAGATTTCCTTATCGTCATAGATCGGACTCTAGACACTTAGTCAACCGTACAATTTTGGCACTATATGATAAAAATGGAAGCGTGTGGTGTAATGGTTAAATGTCATGGGAAATGGATTCGTCGCCCCGGTTCAATCCTGGACATGGAACTGTATTTCACTTAGGCGCTAAATACCCTTGGAAAGGTATGAATCCCTACCTCGCCTCCAGCTATGGATAAATAGTAACCTAAGTAAATAATTTGAACCTTGGTTAGGGCATGAACCGGTCTAGGAGAAGGAAACCTAAATTCAAACCTGTTGAACTCGAAATTGACCTTGTGTCACATCGCCTGCTCATAGGCAGGAGGGTTGGTAAATATTATATGATAGAAATATGGGTTGGGGGTCTGCCAATAAGAGGCAATAGTTTGGGATAATACTATAAGGGTGCTAGGGCGTGACGTACCAGCCGATTGAATCGGAGGGGGCCACTTCGACGCGCCTGTCTAGCCTGAATTAAGGACCAAAGAAGGAGTGTTGCATGTAATGGACCGCATCATCTAACTATGATAAGCGTCTTAAGTATCACGGGACGCTACCAACGGTTAAGGAAGTTGCCGACATTGCGGGTTCCACTACAACCAAATTTACGGCTGATGTGAAAAAACTGTCCAATGGTAATGAATGAAATAATATCTATGGAGGAATTTAGAAACCTAGACGAGAATCGTGATCATCCAGGCACCAGCATTGGTTAAGATTGGCAGAGATCACGTCGATAGCAGTTGAATCTGGAGACCCAAACTCTGAAGGAACTGAAATAATAATAATAATAATATTAAAAGTAATATTATTCATTATATTATTATTAATTGATCATTCTCTCTCTCTCTCTCCTCTGCTCTCTCTCTCTCTCTCTCTCTCCTCTCTCTCTCTCCTCTCCAGTGACGGGAAGTGAAAATCTGTAGTGAGAATTAGCTCATTTTACGTGAACAGGGATATCATGCTCTCATTCGAAAGGTGGAACATTGCTATTGAGGAGAAACCGGTGACTACGTGGAGAAGTAGAGGATGTAAATCCACAGAGGGACCAGTTATCAATTTGATGTATGATACATGGTTCTGAGTTGGTAATTATACCTGTCTAAACACAAATGACATTGCTTTTTTTTGAACATCCTCATATTTTATTTATATTTATGTATGTATAACGTTGCTCAAGTAGAAGACACAGGCTGGGGAGTGTTTAGTGTATCCTGTTCCCACCAGTGATGGCCCAGTATACGTCTAAGGCCAAGCGAAGGTAGAAGTTATCTATCCGCGCTCTTGTGGGAGTAATAAGGTCCATGTTTCACTTCCATACATGAGGGTGCTGAATAACACATGCCCTATACACTTGTACTTTGTACTGGATAGTGAGACTTTGCTGTGTCCCCACACTCGTCATGTACGTCGGATGGATGATGGACGAATCCAAAAAAAGACATTCTTTATGCAGAGCTTATGTCTGGTAAAAAAACAGATTGGTCGCCGCCAGCTGCGAATCAATGAATGTCTGCAAAGAATGATCTCAGGTCTTTGGTATTGGCCGCCTTCCAGCTGGGAAATTTGCTCAGGAAGCGCCCTCGGTAGGCGGCAGAATCTCCCGTAGAGACCTGTCATGCCAGAAAGTCACCCTGACACAAACACCATGAAGCTAAGAGTTCTAGAAGAAAGTTAAGCGCAACAAAGCACGGGCCAGATCAACAGTCTTCAGTGACAGCCTTCAAATGGCAACATGTGTGGTCGAGAACGTTTTCAACTCGGACTTCATAGTCAACAGGAGGCCGCTGTAACTTCAGGGGCCATAAAAACTTTATTATAGTCCTTCCGAGACTGAATGCAATGGTATGTATAAATATGTTCATTGGTTGGGAATTAGAATATGCTGATAGTGACAATGTTATATCTTCAGATTGGGATTCCCAAGCATTTTCCCAGTCCCATCTAAATGTAGACAGCAAACCTCCATATCTGCCAGTCCCTTGCTCAGTATCCTCTCAGCAACACAGTAACATGGGCATTTTCAACACTCATCGATTTGTAATCTCAATGACAGGTGTTAACAGATCAGTAATGGTTTAGCTCAGTCAGTAGAAGGATCCGCTTGAGCGGACCACATTTTCCGGGTTGGATACGCGTTCTCGACAACTCAAAGCGCAATGAGTAGCACGGCTTTGAAACTGTGCGCTTAAAGTACGGAGCTGATTTGTAGGTTTGGCGTTGCACTCAAATGCAAAATTGCTCTAGTATGGCCGTTAGTTAAAAGAGAAATAAACTCCCTCGCTGTCCGGTTGATACTGACTAAATACTAACCCTCCGTTTACTTTACTGTATGTTCTTATTAGTACTGTGCAGAAAATATAAACTTTCCCGAGTAGTATTTTTTAAGTATTTTAATTCTAATATTATTAAATATTATATTTAATTAGAAAGACTAATGAAAGTTAAGGAAGAAACATAACAAGATTTCAATTATTTTTTAACTTATTCAAATTGATTTCAATATAAAATTATACATAAGGATTGCTTTTAATACGTTTGGAAAATAAAAGCAATTATATTAGAAATTTAATAACACAAGTAAATTTATTCACACGGTTTTATCAAAACCGGTATGCATTATTCCCACCATTGTAACTTGTATTCTTAAAGATGTCCGCTCGGGTTTCTTGCTTGATAGTAATTAGTGCGGATATGTTTAAGGCTGTTACAATTTAGAAGGATATGTTTGGTTGTAGTTGCATTTGCATGTTGGGCACACTGGGGCATACCCCCTTTTAACAGGTACGAATGGGTAATGTGGGTGTGCCCATACGCAAATCTGGCGAGTATTTCTTATTCTCTTCTAATACTCTGTGGCCTGTCGGACACTCTCCAATAGCTTCTGTATTTCGGTGAGTTTGTTTTTGTGTTTGATTGTTCCATGATTTCTGCCATTTGTCTATCTGATTCCTCCTGCAGTGGGATAATGAAAAAAAAAACCTCAGGAAAAGGATAGTGGCTGGGTAAGATACAAAATGTACCTGGTGGTGATGCTTCCCGCTCGAAAATTCTGATAAGAGTGAAGGACCGCTTCAATCCCATTACTTCAAAGCCAGCTCTGATCCGGATTGTAGTATCTGTTAGAGTCAAATCCTATAAGCTCAAGAATCAAATTAAAACTATTCGTATTCAATAGGACCCTCCATTAAAAAATAATCTTATAAACAACACAATTATAGGTGAATCAATGAACGTAGCAATGAACGCAATTCCCTAACTTGTATGGCATTTCAAACGCGCTAATACTCTTGGAATGGCAAGCATCCATCTATTTTCACTTCTGCTATTGGGAAATAGTGGGACTGAAACTGGGCACTTAAAGTTGTTAAGGCAACCAAATCTAGGAAATGGAAAACACTGTATTTTAACTTGATAACCCAGTTAAGTAATTGACATATCATCACTTACTCGTGGGGAAAGGTTGTGCATATATATATATATATATATATATATATATATATATACTATATTATATATGGCCTGGGATGTCCATTTGAGAAAAAAAGGATAGAGTGTCAAAATGTGACCTGGCATCCAACTATGATGAATAATAAGAAAGAAAAGAAGAAAAACAGGAAATGGTCCCTTACTCGAACACGGAGTTGACAAGGCCATTATACACACACACACACACACACACACACACACACACACACACAGTTTTTTCACACATATATATATAATATATATTATGGTTGGTTGCTTGCCTTGCTTTTTTACTGCATGTCAACCCTTTGGGGTGTGCTTGTATTGTCCGTTTTTTATCCATGTCTGTTTTGGGTATTCATTTTTTTTAACTCAATTTTTTTAAAAAGTACTTTTAATACCTCATTTTTCATCTTTTTAACCAATAGGTGGAAGCCTAGACATGTTGTACACCAACAGGTCAAGGTGGGCAAGGGAGGAATGGTGAATAAATGGGTACTCAGAATTGGAACTTCACTAAAGATGGCAGTTTAACACCTAATATCCATGGCACCTACAGACCCTCAGCCATTAACCGGTCTTCTAGCACATATGTGATAAAAGCGTATGAGATTTGCCCGTAGGGGCAATAGGGTGGGACACTCAATAGGTGTAGGGCTTGATGTTACCACCGATTGTATTCGGAAGAAGCCTCTCATCGCTCCGTCTAGCTAAGTAAGGGTCAAATGGGGTGTTGCATGTAATGGACTGCTTAGTCACCAGGATTCCATCCTTAAGGATCACGGGTCACCAATTCCCCAGGATCAGCAGATGGCCCATCGGGTGGATTTCCACCCCTCTGCAGAAGTGTAGTCGGGATCCGTATTCCGATGTGAAAAAATCGCAAGAGGTAAAATATATAACTCCGCAGTGAAACACGTCAAACGTACGGCTTAAGTGGAAACTCTCAGATATGAAATTGAATAATGACAATGAGTATTTTGAAAGCCATAGGCAAGAATCGTGAACATCCAAACCAACACTGTTAAGAATTGGCTAGATCACTCAGAAGTCTCGCTGGAGAAAGTTAGCAGTCGCTGTCTCCCAGACACATAGGATTCCGTCCTTAAGCATCGCAGGTCGCCTATTCCAATGGGAAACAGATTGGCCCCATTGAAGGGATTTTACCCTTCTGCAGAGGTGTAGAAAATAACTTTTCAGCCC
>CM042152.1:41737437-41755712 GCA_023376005.1 Doryteuthis pealeii | reverse complement strand
AAAAAAGAGAGAGTGACGAGCATGGACACTCGGCGTGGTGTAAGTTTAGCAAGCTAGATTCGCAAAATTGTTAATGAGTTCGATTCATCGGGCACCCCATATTTCTGGCCTTGTGCCACATCTAAGCTAAGCTCAGTAAATAAATATAAGTGAAAGTTTGTATATCTGTCCTTTATAAGCACCGAATAGGCACTTATGTAGTGTAATGGTTAGCAAGCTAGATTCGCAGACCTTTGTTAGTGAGTTCGATTCTCATTGGGCACCCCATACTTCTGGTTGTGCACATCTAAGCTAAGTTTAGTAAATAACTATAACGAGACGAGCATGGACACCTCGCGTGGTGTAATGTTTAGCAAGCTAGATTCGCAAACCATTAGTTAGTTCGATTCTCAATGGGTGTGCCATACACTGGCCTTGTGCCAATTTAACTAAGCTTAGTAAATAACTATTCAGCCAACATTATTTTGATATTAATACCATTTTCACTTTTTGGCCATTTATTTTCTACAGTTTTTCACTGGTGGTTTCCACCAAAGTGTGAGTGATAGCAAGTCTCTTCAGGGTTCCAGGTCTACTCTTCTAATTGATTGTGACACTGCTGTGGTCTGGACGGTTTTATTATTATTATTATTATTATTATTATTATTATTATTATTATGCAAGTTTTTGATGGTATTTCTGCAGTCTGTGTGACAACATGTTTTTTGGTCTTCATAATTATTATTATTATTATTATTATTATTATTATTATTATTATTATTATTTCACTCCATTCGAGTTTTTTCACACCTGTCGTAGCCGGTGGTTCACTGGAGGCTGAGTCTCTTCATGTTCCAGGACTCTTCTGAGTATTCCAGCTGATCCCAACAGTGCTGTAGTCTGGATGGTATCGATTCTTTCTTCTGATTTCCAATTCATCCAGACTCTTTTCAAACCCTGGGGATCGTTCCAATGGTCTCAATTACAATTGGTTCTACCTTCACCCGATTATTATTATTATTATTATTATTATTATTATTATTATTATTATTATTCCATTATTTGATGGTATTTCACTGGAGTGTGAGGTAACAAAAAGTCTTCTCGGGCGTTCATAATAATTATTATTATCTATGTTATTGTTCTTTTTGTTATTATCATTATTATTATTATTATTATTATTATTATTATTATTATTATGCAATATTTTGATGGTATTTTCCTGGAGTGGGAGTGACAACAAGTCTTCTCAGTCGTTCATAATTACTATTATTCTTATTCTTGTTGTTATTCTTTTTATTATTATTATTATTATTATTATTATTATTATTATTATTATTATTATTATATGCTTTCAATCATTATGGATCATGTGACCACAAGTTTTCTCAATATTCCGATATATCGATCAGTATTTTTTGTTGATTATAATAATAGCTATGTCCCTCGAAGTGTGGTTTTATTATCATTAGTAGTAATTTGTTGTTGTTGTTTTTCATACCACACTAATGCCAAAATATCGTACTGAGTCACCTCTTCTGCAATAATCTCATCATGACTTTTGTTGTTAATTTGTTACTCCTGTTTTACGTTTTTTGTTGATTTCTTACAAATCTTTTCTCTGTCTTCTTCGTGAAGCGTTTTGGACTCGAATTGCCGTTGCTACAATTGGAGTGCATTAATAATAGCCATAATTACATAATACTTTATTATTTTTTTTTTCCTCTGTCCATTTACCATCTTTTCAGCGATATTTAGTGCAAGCTATCAATCCTGCCCTTAGCATTATCATTGCTATTGTTATTTTGCAGTCGTGGACGTTGCACACCTGGTAACTGTTGTCTTCAATAGAGGTTTAAGTGACAACAATATCCTCGGCACTCCTACACTCTCTTCTGTATTCTAGTATTATTACACTCCTTCTTCCGAGTCTTTTTTATTCACACCCGCATTAGCTGGTGATCCTACACAGGAGTGTGATTATTATTATTATTATTATTATTATTATTATTATTATTTTATTATTATTATTATTATTATTATATTATTATTATTATTATTATTAATTATTATTTACCCCATTCGAGTTTTTTCACACTGCCCGTAGCCGGTGATTCACTGGGGCTGAGTGACAGCAAGTCTCTCAGTTCTCCAGGACTCGTCTGAGTATTCCAGCGATCTCAATAATGCGGTAGTCTGGATGGTCTCGATCTTCTCTGATTTACAATTCATCCAGGCTCTTTTCCAACCCCTGGGGATCGTTCCAATGTGACCCATGTTATTATTATTATTTATTATTATTATTATTATTATTATTATTATTATTATTATTTCACTCCTTTTGAGTTTTTCACATCAGCGTTAGCTCATGGTATTTAACTGGAGGCTGGGTAACAAGTCTCCTCAGGTCTCCAGGACTCTTCTGAGTATTCTAGCCGTTTGCAGCAGTGCATTATTCTGGATGGCCTCAATTCTTCCTCCGATTTCCAGATCCTCCAGTCCTTTTTACCAAGTTTATTGGGACCATTCCAAGTGCACCAACTACAATTGGTATCACTTTCACTCTCATATTCCACAGCTTTTTCAATTCTCTAGCAAGGTCCAGGTATTAATCCATCTTTTCATTTATTTCCATCTTTTCATTATCCATCTTTTCATTTTCCTTCAGAGAGAGAGAGAGAGAGAGAGAGAGAGAGAGAGAGAGAGGAGAGAGAGAGAGAGAGAGAGAAGAGAGAGAGATTCACTATAAGTGTAGTTAATTTGAATGCGACTTAAATGACACAAATCCCCAGTGATCTGCTGGAACGCAAAGTTGACACGTTCTCTTTTTTTTGTTTTTGTTTAATCAAACTAGGTCTGGTCTCCTGGCTGGGATAGGTGATCCTTCATTATCACAAAGTCCAGAGGATTATTAATATTATTATTATTATTATTATTATTTCACTCCATTCGAGTTTTGTCAACACAGTCTTAGCTGGTTTTTCACTGGAGGCTGAGTGACAGCAGTCTCTTGAAGTCTCCAGGACTAATCTGTTATTCTAGCTGATCTTAACAATGCTGTAGTCTGGAAGGTCTTGATTCTTCTTCTGATTTCCAGTTCATCCAGATTCCTTTCCAGACCGGTTCAAATAGCAACCAATTACAACCTTCACTTTCATGTTCGCAGTTTTGTTAGTTCTCTGGCAAAGTCCAAGTATGTGTCTTTTTTTCGCTTTCTTTAACTAATATTATTATGTTCACTCTTTTTGAGTTTTTCACATCAGCGTTAGCTGATGGTTTTCAGAGGAGTCTGAATGACAACAAGTCTCCTCGGGTCTCCAGGACTCTTCTGAGTATTCTAGCCGATTGCAGCAGTGCAGCAGTCTGGATGGTCTCACTTCTTCCTCTGATTTCTAGACCCTCCAGTGTTTTTTTTTTCAAGTTTATTGGGACCGCTCTCTTTTCTTCTTCTTCTTCTTCTTCTTCTTCTTCTTCTTCTTCTTCTTCTTCTTCTTCTTCTTCTTCTTCGTTCTCCTCTTTCTTCTTTATTATTATTATTATTATTATTATTATTATTATTATTATTATTATTCACTCCTTTTGAGTTTTCACATCAGCGTTAGCTGATGGTCTTTCACTGGAGTCTGAGTGACAGCAAGTCTCCTCAGGTCTCCAGGACTCTTCTAAGTATTCTAGCAGATTGCAGCAGTGCAGTATTCTGGATGATCTCAATGTTTCCTCTGATATCCAGAGTTTCCAATCCCTTTACCAATCCCTTTGGGACTATTATTATTATTATTATTAGTAGTAGTAGTAGTAGCAGTAGTGGTAGTAATTGTGGTTCTCGTAGTAGTAGTAGTAGTAGTAGTAGTAGTAGTAGTAGGGTCATCTTGTGTCATTAATGCGTTCCTCCCTCTATTATTGATATCATTATCAACATGAATAATAATATCATCCACACGAATAACCGGTATCAAATGATTTTTATGAATCTCTCTCTCTTCACACACACACACACACACACATATATATATATATATAATATATATATATATATATATATATATATAAGAGAGAGAGAGGGGGGAGAGAGATAGAAAGATAGATAAAGTGAGAGAGAAATTTACTATAAATGTAGTTAATGTTAATGCGACTTAAATGACATCGATCCCCTGTTCTTCTTCTATCCCACCAATATTAGCTGATAGTCATTCATTGGAGTCTGAATAAGGAAGTCTCTGTAGATTTCCAGGACTCTTCTGAGTATTCTAGCTGATCTTAACCATCCTGTATGGTCTGCCTCCAATATATCCAGTCTCTTTTCCAAAGCTTTGGGTACCATTCCAAGGACACTAACATTATTAATAGTATTATTATTATTATTATTATTATTATTATTATTCAAGAAGAAGAAGAAGAAGAAGAAGAAGAAGAAGAAGAAGAAGAAGAAGAAATCGAAACCATCCCGAAAACAGCATCGGGAAAATTGAACAGTAACATCGAGGCGAGCGCTGAAATAGTGGGGAAACTACAGCAAGTGTCTCTTAATATTACGATGAAAACTGTTTTGAAATGTCGTAGATGCCTAAATGAGAATAAATATTTTTCTATAAGAAAAATGTCGTAATCAAATGACTTGCTGTCACTTGATCTCTTGGACACATCACTAGTAAGAAGAGTCACTTGTAAAAGGTGAATCAGTAGAATTATAAAAGAAAATACCAACAAAACAACGTTGCATTCACAGAGGACTAAAACTACACAATGTTTAGTATTTGATTTGTGCCTTTTGCTACAATGTCGAACACACATACACAAAATCGGTTGCACTTGCGTCTAACACACACACACACACACACACACACACACACACACACATACATGCGCTCACAGAAAAGCGCGCAAATACACGCACGTATTTACACACAAAGAGATAAATTCACTCACAACACACACACAAGATAATCACATAGATACAGACAAGACAGAAAGATGCAGATATATACGCACACGCACTTATTGCATACACAATAGAAAACAGACAAGTGCTCGTATAGAAAAACGGAAAACGCAGATACACACATACACACAAAAGAGAAATACGCAGTTACACATAGACACGCATTTAAAACACGTAGATACATGAGACAGCCAGATGCAGGCATACACAGTCATGCACTTACACAAACGCATAGAGACACACACACACACACACGCACACACATGCATACACACACATATACATACACACACGCAATTGAAGGACTCAAATAGATACATATGAAATAAGATACACACTTACACATTAAAGAGAAACATTCAGATGCACACACGGAAACATGAAACACGCAGGTACATACACACGCGACAGAAAAATGCGGGTACACACAGACACGAATACACACAGACCGTCTCTTTTTCTTTCTTTCTTTCTCTCTTTCTCTGTCTGTCTGTCTGTCTGTCTGTCTGTCTCTCTCTCTCTCTCTCCTCTTCTCTCTCTCTTCTCTCTCTCTCTCTCTCTCTCTCTCTTCTGTGTATATATAAGTAAATCAAAGTTCGCGAATTGGCCTATTGTCGTATCAGCTGCAAAGTGAGGGAGCATATTTCATTCTCGGAAACACTAGACCAGAGATAATGTTCATGCTGAGATGGAGCACCACACTTATCGTCAGCTTCCCACTTCACCACATATATCTGATTAACCATGCTACTCATGCACTGATATGGTAAGGTCCGGTATCGAAACCGGAAACTTGCGATTCCCAGGCGGATACTCTACCGATTGATATATATATATATATATATATATATATATATATATATCCCCATCTGATGAGACTCAATTTTGGGGAGCTATATTAAATCAACTTAGATTTATATAGGCCCCAATTTTGGTCGAAATAAATTTATTATGGAATTACGGTGTAGAGTTCTTCCTTTCTTTCTAGGATAAATATTGCTCTGTATATAATCTAAAAAGTTTATTATGAATTGAGCTCTCTTTAGTGATTTAAAGATTCGCTGTAGTTATACATACTGGATCATACAAATAATAATAATATAATAATACATAATAAATACATAATAAAATGTATCTTAGAAAGCACATATAGAATCATCCCTTACTACCAAGTTTTGGATAAATCTCATATATATATATATATATATATATATATATATATATATATATATAAGCTAAAAATAGCTACAAAAAACGAAGACTTTTCAATTGAATCTTAAAATTACAAATGGCAAAGTATAAATTTCCATATTTACCAATCAACGATGGTTCACCAATGGTATGAACCGTAATGGTGATCGATTCTGTTTCGATCTGGTTCGATCCCTGCTAAAGGCGTACTTACCAATATATTTTATGTTTTTATAAAATTGATATTGACAGGATGATGTATACATAAATATTTTCTTTTCACTCAGCGATGCCAATTTTTTTATCACTAAAGCTCTCCTCATGCTTGTTTATATATATATATATATATATATATATATATATATATATATATATATATATATTATTAATGCTTCTTTGTTGGTATATTTGATGAGTCTAATTTCGGTGTATATATTATATGTTGGGCCGGTTTATCTCAGTCGGTAGAACGTCTAACTAGGAATCACAAGGTCCCGGGTTCGATACCGACCCTCGTTAACTCAGCGTATAAGTAACATAGGGATCTGTGCGGTAAAATGAGCATCTGATGGTAGGTGTGGCGCACCACCTCAGATGCCAAAAGCAATCTCCTTGGTCTAGTGCTATTTAAAATAGGATTGACTCTTTTTTTAATATATATATACGCATTATATATATATATATATATATATATATATATATATATATATATATATATATATATATATATATATATATGTATAAGGTATAGATACAGTAAAACAATATGAAATTGGGCTGTTTCAAATCTATGGGGTTTATAGAATGTAATTCAATTGAAATCATTTTAAAATTCAAATAAAAACAATTGTAAAAGACATTATATAAACACTAGTCCTCATCAGAGCAATATGTTTTGTTGATTGAAAAAAGGAGAAATTTAACGTTTGACACGAAAAGTTAAAATAACTCTCACGTTCTGGCCCGGAATGTCTTTTTAAAAATTGTATATAAAACGTATTTTGGTTTAAAAATAATGTAAATTTTACTTTTTAAAATTCAAAGTCTCAAAAAGTTTGAAAATAAAGGCGTATAAAAGATAAAGGGGTATTAAAAAAAAAGGTTGTTCAGATATCATCCAGCCACAAAACCAAGTGTATAATCAAGAAAAAAACATGAAACGATCTGAGAATTATAAGGTCAATGAATCTGTGGAGTTGCGGCTTTCAACATATCGAACACACACACACACACACACACACACACACACACACATATATATATATATATATATATATACGTGAACAATGCGTCAGAAACGGATGGATAACAAATATATTTCCCATTGAAGTCGGATGCCGGGGATTTATTACCAACTCAACCTCGGCATTTTGTCTAAACTTGGACTTTCTTTACCAGACAAGAGGAAATACATAAAAAAAAACATCCAGGAGAAAGCTGTAAACGCATCAGCGTGGATATGGCAGTCCTATATTGTGACATCAAACCGACAAAGTCTGGTGGTATCGTGAGATACTGCTGGGGCGCGCTGGGTTAGTGGTAATGATGCTTCGGTCCCGAAACCATGCCTGAACACAGAGTCATCATCTGATGAAGGCTTTGTTGGTTGCTATGCTAATGTGTAAATAGCAGTCATTGTATGAAGATTATATATATATATATATATATATATATATATATATATATATATATATATATATATATATATATAGCTGTAAATATATATAGGACTGACTTTAATTGACTTTTACCGGTAGCGTAATTAAGCAATGATCGTCTATTGTTTACAGATTTGATCTCTCTGGTGATAGTAAAATATATACACCGATGTAAGTATTCATCAGTTAAAACAACGCTCCTTAATGGCAGAGAGGTTAAGTTGCCGGGCTGGTGAAAACTCAGTCGGATTTGACTCCTGGTCAGAAGCAATTGCTGTTACTAGCCCCACTGAAGAGACGTGAAACGTCAAATCACAGTGTCTGTAGATGACTTATTAATATATATATATATATATATATATATATATATATATATATATATACATTATATATATATATATATATATATATTATTATTATTATTATTATTCGTATTTTTTGCTTGAAGGCAGTTACAATGCGTATATCGTATAAAATTCGATAATTAATGAAAATAATCATGACAAGCGAACTCGGCAAATATCGCCCCCTACGTAGATCATCGTACAGCTGTTTCAATTTTATTAAGTCTTATCAGCGGTGTATACTTACGATTTCCCTCCGACAGAAATAATATTATATATATAAACGTGTGTGTGTGTGCGTGTATGTGTGTGTTGATCTGTGCGTTTGTGCATAATTTTGATTGTGATCTGGTAACACAACAAATACGATACATAATAAGGGGATGCACATTAGAGCAATGTGCTCAAATATGATAACCATCCACTTATGAGAATTACGCAGTTCTCTGTCCCATTTCCAAGTGAATGATAACGTTTTGAGTTTTGAGTGTGAAGTGAACGCCAGTTGCTAATGATCCAAAATCTCTTCCTTAACACGAGCACCACTATCATAACAGAACACCGTTTATAATGTAAACTCGAATGTACATGGTTCACCGATCCCTCCTTGAGTGTTTTTCACACACGTCTAAGCTGGTGATCTTTCAGTGAGGGTTGACTGAGAGCAAGTCTCCTCAGGTCTCCTCAGGTTTTCTGAGTATACTAGCTGATCTTAACAATGCTGTTTTTTATGGTCTTGATTCTTCTTCTGGTTTCTAATTCATACAGACTCGTTTCCAAACCCGTAGCGTCCGTTTGAAGGGCACAAATTACAATTGGTATGAACTTTACCTTCATTTACCGGCGTGTTCTACAGCCCCAGCCAAGTCCTGTCTGCTGGGGGTTTAGAATACACCGACTGCACCTCTACAAAGAAGTAAGACTCCCCCACTCGGGCCACCTGTTGACCGTGGATTCCGAACCATGATGTGTCAGAAAGGAATACTGGTGGATGAGCAGTCCATGACAGACGGTCAGTCGGAAAGCCCCTCCCCCATCAATCGGCTGGTCATCTCAAGCCCTAGCACCTACATGATTGCCCCAGCCCTATTTCCCTTATGGCAAGCTCCTACCCTTTTTATTATATGGGTGCTAGAAGGCGGCGCCTGAGGGTCTTCATGTCCTGGGCATGACGTTAAACTTCATCTGATGGTGAGGTTCCTGTTCTGGAGGTTTGGGTAATCTGGAGCACGCCTTTATCTCTATTGCTCCCTGGTCCACTCTTACCCGTGGTAGTAGTACCTATTAGAGTCTTATCTATGGGTTAAATAGAAAAATGGGTCTATAAAAAGATTGAGTATCAATTAAGAATGAATTTATTTCAAAACTTTATCGGCATTCAATGATCCACTGAGGTTGATATGCCGTAAGACAAAACAAAACAAAACAAATAGCCCCAGGCGAGAAGGGCTGAATAGAATGTAAATGAGTTAAATAAAGATATAATTCTCAGGTCTCATTTGGTACATCTCTTGGAATTAAATATTTCTTATATGAACGGATCAGATTTACATTCAAGAGATTTTCACCCGTGACGCTCACAAAAACAAAATTATCGATTATTAGTAGTACACACAATGGATTTTAATGACGGAATTTAAATAATGTATCCAAAAATATTTCATAAAAATAAAATATTCAATGTAAATTTGAAAAAAAAAATTGTATGCTAAAATGTAATGATAACACGTCAAAATTGACATTTATTAGCGCTTATTAAAAGTGACAAAAAACTTGTGTACAAACACTTAAAACTAGAAAATGACATTGGAAATTTTTTTTATAGAATGCTGACATACCATCACACTATATCTGATAAGTGCCAAGTTTGAATTTTTTATGCAAATTAGAAGAAAATATGTTAAAATCTAATGAAAACACGTCAAAATTGGCCTGTTTTCACTATATATCATCGCTTATTAAAAAGAAAAAGATGTGCGTACAAACACAGTAAATTAAAATATGTACAAACTAGTAAAATAATATTGTAACTGTTGTTCATAGCAAGCCTATATAGACTCACTTATATCTGATAAGTGTCAATCTTGAATAGTATGGTTAAATTTCAAAAAAAAATGTGTATGTTAAACTCTAATGAAAACACGTCAAAATCAAATTGTTTTCACTATATATTATCACTTATTAAAAAGATTTTTTTAAACTTATGTACAAGAGTTTAAACTAGTAATTAACGTCTTAACTGTTTTCTTTATAACAAACCTACATATACTCACTCATATCTGATTAGAAGCGGCTACCTGGCGTCGTCTGCGTAGAGGGGATTTTTTTTTAAAAAAGACCCATATTACTGAATCGTGAGTTGAATCCTCGTGGGATGCCCAATTTAAATCCCTAAGTAAAATTAAAAAAATAGATCTTGCATTGATCCAGCTACTCTGAAAAGAAATGTTAATGTCTACTATCTAAAATATTAAATGAAAAAGAAAATCCATGCTGTTATCATTAGAATTTTATTTTTTAATTATATAAATCAAATTTCTATTAGTTTTGCTCAAAAACCAAGCCCTGGTGCTATTTAATGTGTATATATATTTACTTTGTCGTAAATTGTTTTATTTTCGAACTTTCCTCCGGACATACACATAAACATAATTACCCTTTATATATGTATAGATTAGCGCTTATTAAAAAAGACAAAACACTTGTGTGCAAACATTTAAACTGGTAACTTAACGTTGCAACTGGTATTTATAGCAAACCTATATACAGTCGAACTCTATATGATTGTAAAGCTGAAAAAGTGTGGGAAAATTTGAAAAGAATGGTGTATTTTAACATCTACATCAGTGCACGTCCCAAGCTACCACTTTAAGTTTTGCTCTAGAAACGGCAACTGTCTGGGTAATAAAAAGTTAGTCTCGCAGATCCATTATTGTTTTGGTCTTACATAATTGATTTGTTTATGTTTTCATCACGAACGTAACTAATTTTCCCTTTTTTTACTATTACAATCCTAATCTTTAAATATCTTCCTATATATAAATAAAATCTTCGTTGTTTCTGAAAAAAAGAAAACCCTGGTGATAGAGTAATGTGTATATATATATATTCACATTGTTTTATTTTCGTAGTTTCCTCTAGACATACATACCAGCTGACCTTTAAAAGTGTATAAGAATTAAATGGGTTCTTATAATACGTCATAAGGCTCAGAGTAACCATCCGACGTAGGTGAAAATATACATAAGAGAATCCGAACAAAGAGGTACATATAACAACAAATATAGAGACTTTATTGTCTGAGCACGTGGAAGTTGACATGCATAAAAAAGATACAAAACAGATAGGACGAAAGTCCTTTGGAATTACGAAATACTTAATAAAGAATATGAGAGTCACCTACAGATAATTAGGGGGTACCCCACACTTAATTGACACAGACACCACGCGTCTAGTCCATATTTTGTAAATGCTAGACCCAGAAGAGAGAGAGAGAGAGAGAAATTCCCAGGCCGCAGTTTAAATACCTAGCTAGTAGTGTCCTCTAGTGACGAAAACCCCTAGCGGCATGGGAAGATAACCCTTTTGGACACAAGTCTATCCCATCATATAAATCTATCTATATATCGCCTTGTCGGCTGGGGCTGAAAGTTATTTTACACCTCTGCAGAAGGGTAAAATCCCTTCAATGGGGCCATCTGTTGCCCTGGAATAGCGACCTGCGATGCTTAAGGACGGAATCCTTGTGTCTGGGAGACAGCGACTGCTAACTTCTCCAGGAGACTTCTGAGTGATCTAGCCAATCTTAACAGTGTTGGTTTCTGGATGTTCACGATTCTTCCTATGGCTTCAAAATACTCCATTGTCATTATTCAATTTCATATCTTGAGAGTTTTCCACTTAAGCGTACGTTGACGGTGTTTCACTGGAGTTATTACTTTACCTCTTGCGATTTTTTTCACATCGGAATTAACTGGATCCGACTACACTTCTGCAGAGGGGTGAAATCCACCCGATGGGGCCATCTGCTGATCCGGGAATGGTGACCCGTGATCCTTAAGGATGGAATCCTGGTGACTAAGCAGTCCATTACATGCAACACCCCACTTTGACCCTTACTTAGGCTAGACGAGCGATGAGAGGCTTCTTCCGATCAATCGGCTGGTAACATCAAGCCCTAGCACCTATATGAGTGTCCCAACCCTATTGCCCCTACGGCAAATCTCATACGCTTTTATCACATATGTGCTAGAAGACGGTTAATGGCTGAGGGTCTGGGTGCCTTGGATATGGTGTTAAACTGCATCTTGTAGTGAAGTTCCAATTCTGGAGTACCCATTTATCACCATTCCTCCCTTGCCCACCTTGACCTGTTGGTGGTACAACATGTTAGGCTTCCACCTATTGGTTAAAAAGATGAAAAATGGGTATTAAAATTACTTTTAAAAAATTGAGTTAAAAAAAATGAATACCCAAAAAGAATGGATAAAAACGGCATAAAGCAACCCAAAAGGGTTGACATGCAGTAAAAAGCAAGCAAGCAACCAACCATATATATATATATATATATATGTGTGTGTGTGTGTGTGTGTGTGTGTGTGTGTGTGTGTGTGTGTGTAATGGCTGTCAACTCGTGTTCGAGTAAGACCATTTCCTGTTTTTCTTCTTTTCTTTTTATATCATCATAGTTGGATGCCAGTCACATTTGACACTCTATCCTTGTTTTCTCAAATGACTCACCAGGCCATATATATATATATATATATATAATATATATATATATATATATATATATGCACAAACCTTTCCTCACGAGTAAGATGTGATATAGTCAATTACTTAACTGGAGTTTGACAAGTTAAAATACAGTGTTTTCCTTCTCCTAGATTGGTTGCCTAACCAACTTTAAAGTGCCCAGTCAGTCCCACTATTTCCCAATAGCAGAAGTGAAAATAGATGGATGCATGCCATTCCCAAGAGTATTAGCGCGATTTGAAATGCATACAAGTTAGGGAATTGCGTTCATTGTACGTTCATATTCACCTATATTGTGTTGTTTCATAAGATATTTTTAATGGGAGGTCCTATTGAATACGAATAGTTTTAAATTGATCTCATTGGCTTATAGATTTGACTCTAACAGATACTACAATCCGGATCAGAGCTGGCTTTGAAGTAATGGGATTGAAGCGGTCCTTCACTCTATCCAGATTTCGAGTCGGGAAGCATCACCACCAGGTACATTTTAGTATCATACCCAGCACTATCCTTTTCTGGGTTTTTTTTTTCTTATCCCACTGCAGGAGGAATCAGATAGACAAATGGCAGAAATCATGGAACAATCAAACACAAAACAAACTCCACGAAATACAAGAAGCTATTGGAGAGTGTCCGACAGGCCACAGAAGTATTAGAAGAGAATAAGAAATACTCGCCAGATTGCGTATTGGGCACACCCACATTACCCATTCGTACCTGTTAAAAGGGGGGTATGCCCCAGTGTGCCCAACATGCAAAGTGCAACTTACAACCAAACATATCCTTCTAAATTGTAACAGCCTTAAACATATCCGCACTAATTACTATCAAGCAAGAAACCCGAGGGACATCTTTAAGAATACAAGTACAATGGTGGGAATAATTTGCATACCGGTTTTGATAAAACCGTGTTGAATAAATAATTACTTGGTGTTATTAATTTCTAATATAATTGTTTTATTTTCAAACGTATTAAAAGCAATCCTATGTATAATTTTATATTGAAATCAATTTGAATAAAGTAAAAATAATTGAAATCTTGTTATGTTCTTCCTTAACTTCATTAGTCTTTCTAATTAAATATAATATTTAATAATATTAGAATTAAAATACTTAAAAAAAATACTACTCGGAAAGTTTATATTTTTGCAAGTACTAATAAGAACATACAGTAAAGTAGACGGGGTAGTATTTAGTCAGTATCAACCGGACAGCGAGGGAGTTTATTCTCTTTTAACTAACGCCATACTAGAGCAATTTTTTGCATTTGAGGTGCAACGCCAAACCTACAATCAGCTCCGTACTTTAGCGCACAGTTTCAAGCCGTGCTACTCATGCGCTGAGTTGTCGAGAACCGGTATCCAACCCGGAAAATTGTGGTCCGCTCAGCGGATCCTCTACTGACTGAGCTAAACATACTGACTTCTGTTAACACCTGTCATTGAGATTACAAATCCGATGAAGTGTTGAAAATGCCCATGTTACTGTGTTGCTGAGAGGATACTGAGCAAGGGACTGGAGATATGAGGTTTGCTGTCACATTTAGATGGACTGGAAAATGCTTGGAATCCTAATCTGAAGATATACATTGTCACTAGTCAGCATATTCTAATTCCCAACAATGAACATATTTATACATACCATTGGCATTTCAGTCTCGGAAGACTATAATAAAGTTTTTATGGCCCCTTGAAGTTACAGCGCCTCCTGTGACTATGAAGTCCGATGTTTGAAAAACATTCTCGACCACACATGTTGCATTTGAAGGCTGTCACTGAAGATGTTGATCTGCCGGTGCTTTGTTGCCGCTACTTTCTTCTAGAACTCTTAGCTTCATGGTGTTGTGTCAGGGTGACTTCTGGCATGAACAGTCCTCTACGGAGATTCTGCCGCTACCGAGGGCGCTCCTGAGCCAAATTTTCCCAGCTGGAAGGGGCAATACCAAAGAACCTGAGATCATTCTTGCAGACATCATTGAATCGCAGCTGGGGCGACCAATCTGTCTTTTACCAGACATAAGCTCTGCATAAAGAATGTCTTTTTTGGATTCGTCCATCATCCATCCGACGTACATGACGAGTGTGGGACAACAGCAAGCTCACTATCCGTACAAAGGTACAAGTGTATAGGGCATGTGTTATCAGCACCCTCATGTATGGAAGTGAAACATGGACCTTATACTCCCACCAAGAGCGGCGGATAGATAACTTCTACCTTCGCTGCCTTAGACGTATACTGGGCATCACCTGGTGGGACAGGATCACTAACACTCCCCAGCCTGTGTTCTCTACTGAGGCAACGTTATACATACATAAATAAATAAATATGAGGATGTGTCAAAAAGCAATGTCATTGTGTTTAGGACAGGTATAATTACCAACTCAGAACCATGTATCATACATCAAAATGTAACTGGTCCTCTGTGGATTACATCCTTACTTCTCCACGTAGTCACCGTTTCTCTCAATAGCAATGTTCCACCTTCGAATGAGAGCATGTATCCCTGTCACGTAAAATTGAGCTAATTCTTCACTACAGATTTCACTTCCTCGTCACTGGAGAGAGAGAGAGAGAGAGAGAGAGAGAGAGAGAGAGAGAGAGAGAGAGAGAGAGAGAGAAAATGATAATATAATAATAATAATAATAATATATTATTATTATTATTATTATTTTTCAGTCCTTCAGAGTTTTGGGTCTCCAGATTCAACTGCTATCGGAGTGATCTTGCCAATCTTAACAATGCTGGTGCCTGGATGATCACGATTCTTCGTCTGGTTTCTAATTCCTCCATAGATATTATTTCATTTCATACATTGACAGTTTTTCACATCAGCGTAAATTGGTGGTAGGACCCGCAATGTGGCAACTTCTTAACCGTTGGTAGCGTCCCGTGATACTTAAGAACGGAATCATAGTAGATGAGCGGTCCATTACATGCAACACTCCTCTTTGGTCCTTACTTAGGCTAGACAGGCGTCGAAGTGGCCCCCTCCGATCAATCGGCTGGTCACGTCACGCCCTAGCACCTATAGTATTATCCCAAACCTATTGCTCTTATGGCAGACCCCCAACCATATTTTATCATATATATATTTACCAAACCCTCCGCATGAGCAGGATGTGACACAAGGTCAATTTCGAGTTCAACAGGTTTGAATTTAGAGTTTTCCTTCTCCTAGACCGGTTGCCTAACCAAGGTTAAATATTTACTAGGTTACTATTTATCCATAGCTGGAGGGAGAGTAGGATTCATACCTTTCCCAAGGGTATTAGCGCTAAGTGAAATACAGTTACCATGTCCAGGATTTGAACTCGGGGCGACGAATCCATTTCCCATGACATTAACCATTACACCACACGCTTCCATTTTTTATCATATATGTGCCAAAATGCGGTGACTAAGTGTCCTAGAGTCCTGATTATGACGATAAAGGAAATCTAATGGTGAAGCACCAGCTTCGGAGCTCTGGGTAGTATGGAGAACAGTATGTGTACTATTTCTCCCATGTACTATTTCTTCATCGCCATATCTCGCAGGTTCTACTGATCCGCAGTGAGAGTATCTGATAGTGTCCCATCTGTGTGTTTAAGAAATGAGTTTTTAAAAAGTATATTTTTCAATACCAATAAAGAATGAATAAAACCAAATGACTTCGGCACAAAATAACCCATTAGAAACTAGATTCTGAGTGAAATCTAGTCTTTTCAGGTATCCAGGAGACTTGTATGTATCGTATTGATTGTACATGTGGTCATTGTTTTAGGATTGTAGTACGTGGTATGTCTTTTTAAGATAAAGGTCTTCTCGCTATTCTCGCATTCTCCCCACCATTTTAATTAATCTTTTCTTTATTGTATTACAATTTGTATTATTATTGGTATCATTTTATTTAGATGGACCCATCGTTGCACAGTGGCTAACGTGCTGCGCAGTGACAGCGTAGTAAGCGAGTTCAAATATATATATATATATATATATATATATATATATATATATATAGGTGTAAGTATATATATATATATTTGTAGGTGTAAGTATATATATATATATATATATATATATATATTTGTAGGTGTAATATATATATATATATACATACACACACACACACACATATATATATATATATATATATATATATAATGTATGTCAAAAAGGTATCGAGATTTTTTGTACTTTTTGACAAACCTTTTATTCTTAAAAAATAATATTCCATACATTCTTCATTTTTATCTTGGTAAATATAGCTTTAAACTTGGTACTTTTTTGACAGACATTGTATTCTGAAAAAAAGTAATGAATGGAACATTATTTTTTCAGAATATGTTTAAATACATATATATATATATAGAGAGACAGAGACAGAGACAGAGACAGAGAGACAGAGAGAGATAAAGAGAGAGAGACAGAGAGAATGAGAGAGAGAGAGAGAGAAAAGAAGGGGAGAGAGAGAGAGAGAGAGAGAGAGTAGAGAGAGAGATACATATTTACATTTTGATCAGAATTTGTTTTATTCACGCAAAAATATTTG
The DNA here is from genome assembly GCA_023376005.1 of Doryteuthis pealeii. Lineage (NCBI taxonomy): Eukaryota > Metazoa > Mollusca > Cephalopoda > Myopsida > Loliginidae > Doryteuthis > Doryteuthis pealeii. The sequence goes on along the minus strand of CM042152.1, from coordinate 41,738,311 downwards.
TTTTGAGGCTATTTTGAATAGCGGCAAATCAAACAGAATGCTCCAGGCTTGGAGAGGGGACTTTTTCCATGACTTTCACACACACACACACACACACACATATATATATATATATGTGTGTGTGTGTGTGTGTGTGTGTGCACGTGTATTTGTATGTGTATGTGTAAGTATTGAACGTGTATATGTTCATATATGTATATATATATATATACATAGGGGTAGTAATGAATCCGATACTCGAGTCAAATATAAGTTGAATTTTCTTCTGAATTTGTCGATGTGAAATGTACGTTCTATGTTTTAGTTTCGATGAAAAAGGAGTTGTGAAAAATTGAACTTTTTAAAACAATTCTATGTTTTATATACACACACACACACACACACACCACATATATATATAATATATATATATATATATATATAATATAATATATAATAAGTAAAGTCGACGGGGTGGCCTAAAGTCTGTATCCGCCAGTTAGCGAGGGAGTCTATCTCCTTTTCAATTGCGCTAGACCAAGGAGATTGTTTTAGCATCTGAAGTGGAGCGCCACACCTACCATTAGCTCCTTACTTTACCGCACAGATCCCTGTGCTACTCATACGCTGAGTTGGCGAGGACCGGTATCGAACTAGGAACCTTGTGGTTTCTAGCCGAACGCTCTACCGACTAAGCTAACCCGGCCCCTATATATATATCCACATAAATATAGTTATGTATCAATAAATTGTTCTTGTGAACGTTCTGAGGATATTGGAAGTATAAGAAATATGTAAAGTGAACAAAAAACAAAACACAGAACATAAAACAAAACAAAAAACAAACGAAAAAAAGTCATAATAGATAACCGTTGTTTTGCCCTTAGAGCGCTTT
>CM042152.1:41709937-41732437 GCA_023376005.1 Doryteuthis pealeii | reverse complement strand
ATTGAATAGGAAAATAAAATAAAATAAATATGAAAATTAACGAGAAAGGATGTAACCTGGTTTAGCCGTTAGTTACATCCACACACACACACACACACACATATATATATATATATATATATATATATATATATATATATATATATATATATATGAATAGAGGAATAAAACATAAAATGAATAGATGTTTACTCACCTGGGTGAGTGCACACATCCATTCTTTTATGATTTATCCTTCTCTACAGAGTTGAACACATCTTTGATTCTGAACAGAAAATAAACGTATTTTAGATTTTATTATCATCAAATATTTTTATGTGGATGTGTTTTGAATGCTTTTTTAAAAAAAGGGGGAAAATACGGTTTGCTTTTTTTCCATTCCAGTATATTTTCTTATGTATTTTTGTCTGACGAAACTGGCCGAAATAAACTTATAATTTAGTTGAGTTTTCTTTCTTATTAAAAGTGTAAATATTGCTGTATATATAATTAAAGGATTCATTTTCTTATATTGAGCTTTCTGGGATTTAAAATAATCCTTTAAATAACAATAGGTGTGCATCTGCATGGTAAGCATTGGGGATATACGGAAGATATAGATGATACCAAATAAATCATCCACAACTTACAAGTCGATTGATACTTTTACATACATATATATATATATATATATATATATATATGTGCTGTGTGTGTGTGTGGTGTGTGTGTTTGTGGTGTGGTGTGTGTGTGTGTGTGTGTATAAACCATACAATTGTTTTAAAAAGTCCAATTTTCACAAGTCCTTGATCAAGGGTGAACGCCACCCGAAACATTGGGAAAAAAAAAGCGCTCTAAGGGCAAAACAACGGTTATCTATTATGACTTTATTTCGTTTGTTTTTTTTGTTTTGTTTTATGTTCTGTGTTTTGTTTTTTGTTCACTTTACATATTTCTTATGCTTCCAATATCCTCAGAACGTTCACAAGAACAATTTTGATACATAACTATATTTATGTGGATATATATATAGGGCCGGGTTAGCTTAGTCGGTAGAGCGTTCGGCTAGAAACCACAAGGTTCCTAGTTCGATACCGGTCCTCGCCAACTCAGCGTATGAGTAGCACAGGGATCTGTGCGGTAAAGTAAGGAGCTAATGGTAGGTGTGGCGCTCCACTTCAGATGCTAAAACAATCTCCTTGGTCTAGCGCAATGAAAAGGAGATAGACTCCCTCGCTAACTGGCGGATACAGACTTTAGGCCACCCCGTCGACTTTACTTTATATATATATATATATATATATATAATATATATATATATATATGTGTGTGTGTGTGTGTGTGTGTGTGTATAAAACATAGAATTGTTTTTAAAAAGTTCAATTTTTCACAACTCCTTTTTCATCGCAACTAAAACATAGAACGTACATTTCACATCGACAAATCAGAAGAAAATTCAACTTATATTTGACTCGAGTATCGGATTCATTACTACCCCTATGTATATATATATATATACATATATGAACATATACACGTTCAATACTTACACATACACATACAAATACACGTGCACACACACACACACACACACACACACATATATATATATATATGTGTGTGTGTGTGTGTGTGTGTGTGAAAGTCATGGAAAAAGTCCCCTCTCCAAGCCTGGAGCATTCTGTTTGATTTGCCGCTATTCAAATAGCCTCAAAACAAATATTTTTGCGTGAATAAAACAAATTCTGATCAAAATGTAAATATGTATCTCTCTCTCTATTCTCTCTCTCTCTCTCTCTCTCTCTCCCTCTAATTCTCTCTCTCTCTCTCTCTCATCTCTCTGTCTCTCTCTCTTTATCTCTCTTCTGTCTCTCTGTCTCTGTCTCTGTCTCTGTCTCTCTATATTATATATATGTATTTAAACATATTCTGAAAAAATAATGTTCCATTCATTACTTTTTTCAGAATACAATGTCTGTCAAAAAAGTACCAAGTTTAAAGCTATATTTACCAAGATAAAAATGAAGAAATGTTGGAATATTATATTTTAAGAATAAAGGTTTGTCAAAAAGTACAAAAAATCTCGATACCTTTTTGACATACATTATATATAATATATATATATATATATATGTGTGTGGTGTGTGTGTATGTATATATATATATATATACACCTACAAATATATATATATATATATTATATATATATATACTTACACCTACAAATATATATATATATATACTTACACCTATTTAATATATATATATATATATATATATATATATATATATATATTTTGAACTCGCTTAACTACGCTGTCACTGCCAGCACGTTAGCCACTGTGCAACGATGGGTCCATCTAAATAAAAATACCAATAATAATACAAATTGTAATACAATAAAGAAAGATTAATTAAAATGGTGGGGAGAATGCGAGAATAGCGAGAAAGACCTTTATCTTAAAAAGACATACCACGTACTACAATCCTAAAACAATGACCACATGTTACAATCAATACGATACATACAAGTCTCCTGGTACCTGAAAAGACTAGATTCACTCAGAATTAGTTTCTAATGGTTATTTGTGCCGAAGTCATTTGGTTTTATTCATTCTTTATTGGTATTGAAAAATATAACTTTTTTAAAAACTCATTTCTTAAACACACAGATGGGACACTATCAGATACTCTCACTGCGATCAGTAGAACTGCGTAGATTGGCGATGAAGAAATAGTACATGGGAGAAATAGTACACATACTGTTCTCCATACTACCCAGAGCTCCGAAGCTGGTGCTTCACCATTAGATTTCCTTTATCGCATAATCAGGCTCTAGGACACTTAGTCCCGCATTTTGGCACATATATGATAAAAATGGAAGCGTGTGGTGTAATGGTTAATGTCATGGGAAATGGATTCGTCGCCCCGAGTTCAAATCCTGGACATGGTAACTGTATTTCACTTAGCGCTAATACCCTTGGGAAAGGTATGAATCCTACTCTCCCTCCAGCTATGGATAAATAGTAACCTAGTAATATTTAACCTTGGTTAGGCAACCGGTCTAGGAGAAGGAAAACTCTAAATTCAAAACTGTTGACTCGAAATTGACCTTGTGTCACATCCTGCTCATGCGGAGGGTTGGTAAATATATATATGATAAAATATGGTTGGGGGTCTGCATAAGAGCAATAGGTTTGGGATAATACTATAGGTGCTAGGGCGTGACGTGACCAGCCGATTGTATCGGAGGGGGCCACTTCGACGCCTGTCTAGCCTAAGTAAGGACAAAGAGGAGTGTTGCATGTAATGGACGCTCATCTATATGATTCCGTTCTTAAGTATCACGGGACGCTACCAACGGTTAAGAAGTTGCCACATTGCGGTCCTACCACAATTTACGCTGATGTGAAAAACTGTCAATGTATGAAATGAAATAATATCTATGGAGAATTAGAAACCAGACGAAGAATCGTGATCATCCAGGCACCAGCATTGTTAAGATTGGCAAGATCACTCCGATAGCAGTTGAATCTGGAGACCCAAAACTCTGAAGGACTGAAATAATAATAATAATAATAATAAATATTATTATTATTATTATTATTATATCAATTTCTCTCTCTCTCTCTCTCTCTCTCTCTCTCTCTCTCTCTCTCTCTCTCTCTCTCTCTCTCCAGTGACGAGGAAGTGAAATCTGTAGTGAAGAATTAGCTTCAATTTTACGTGACAGGATACATGCTCTCATTCGAAGGTGGAACATTGCTATTGAGAGAAACGGTGACTACGTGGAGAAGTAAGGATGTAATCCACAGAGGACCAGTTACATTTTGATGTATGATACATGGTTCTGAGTTGGTAATTATACCTGTCCTAAACACAATGACATTGCTTTTTGACACATCTCATATTTATTTATTTATGTATGTATAACGTTGCCTTCAGTAGAGAACACAGGCTGGGAGTGTTAGTGATCCTGTCCCACCAGGTGATGCCCAGTATACGTCTAAGGCAGCGAAGGTAGAAGTTATCTATCGCCGCTCTTGTGGAGTATAAGGTCCATGTTTCACTTCCATACATGAGGGTGCTGATAACACATGCCCTATACACTTGTACCTTTGTACGGATAGTGAGCTTGCTGTTGTCCCACACTCGTCATGTACGTCGGATGGATGATGGACGAATCCAAAAAAAGACATTCTTTATGCAGAGCTTATGTCTGGTAAAAGACAGATTGGTCGCCCCAGCTGCGATTCAATGATGTCTGCAAGAATGATCTCAGGTTCTTTTGGTATTGCCCCTTCCAGCTGGGAAAATTTGGCTCAGGAGCGCCCTCGGTAGCGGCAGAATCTCCGTAGAGGACTGTTCATGCCAGAATCACCCTGACACACACCATGAAGCTAAAGAGTTCTAGAAGATAGCGGCAACAAGCACCGGCGATCAACATCTTCAAGTGACAGCCTTCAAATGCAACATGTGTGGCGAGAATGTTTTTCAAACATCGGACTTCATAGTCACAGGAGGCGCTGTAACTTCAAGGGGCCATAAAAACTTTAATTATAGTCTTCCGAGACTGAAATCCAATGGTATGTATAAATATGTTCATTGTTGGAATTAGAAATATGCTGACTAGTGACAATGTATATCTTCAGATTAGGATTCCAAGCATTTTCCAGTCCATCTAAATGTGACAGCAAACCTCATATCTCCAGTCCCTTGCTCAGTATCCTCTCAGCAACACAGTAACATGGGCATTTTCAACAACTTCATCGGATTTGTAATCTCAATGACAGGTGTTAACAGAAGTCAGTATGTTTAGCTCAGTCAGTAGAGGATCCGCTGAGCGGACCACAATTTTCCGGGTTGGATACCGGTTCTCGACAACTCAGCGCATGAGTAGCACGGCTTGAAACTGTGCGCTAAAGTACGAGCTGATTGTAGGTTTGGCGTTGCACCTCAAATGCAAAAATTGCTCTAGTATGGCGTTAGTTAAAAGAGAATAAACTCCCGCTGTCCGGTTGATACTGACTAAATACTACCCCGTTCTACTTTACTGTATGTTCTTATTAGTACTTGCAAAAATATAAACTTCCGAGTAGTATTTTTTTTTAAGTATTTTAATTCTAATATTATTAAATATATATTTAATTAGAAAGACTAATGAAGTTAAGGAAGAACATAAAATTTCAATTATTTTTACTTTATCAAATTTGATTTCAATATAAAATTATACATAGGATTGCTTTTAATACGTTTGAAAATAAAACAATTATATTAGAAATTAATAACACCAAGTAATTATTTATTCAACACGGTTTTATCAAAACCGTATGCAAATTATTCCCACCATTGTACTTGTATTCTTAAAGATGTCCTCGGGTTTCTTGCTTGATAGTAATTAGTGCGGATATGTTTAAGGCTGTTACAATTTAGAAGGATATGTTTGGTTGTAAGTTTGCACTTTGCATGTTGGGCACACTGGGGCATACCCCCTTTTAAACAGGTACGAATGGGTAATGTGGGTTGCCCAATACGCAATCTGGCGAGTATTTCTTATTCTCTTCTAATACTTCTGTGGCCTGTCGGACACTCTCCAATAGCTTCTTGTTTTCGTGGAGTTTGTTTTGTGTTTGATTGTTCCATGATTTCTGCCATTTGTCTATCTGATTCCTCCTGCAGTGGGATAAGAAAAAAAAAACCCAGAAAAAGGATAGTGCTGGGTATGATACTAAAATGTACCTGGTGGTGATGCTTCCCGACTCGAAATCTGGATAGAGTGAAGGACCGCTTTCAATCCCATTACTTTCAAAGCCAGCTCTGATCCGGATTGTAGTATCTGTTAGAGTCAAAATCTATAAGCCAATGAGATCAATTTAAAACTATTCGTATTCAATAGGACCTCCCATTAAAAATATCTTATGAAACAACACAATATAGTGAATATGAACGTACAATGAACGCAATTCCCTAACTTGTATGCATTTCAATCGCGCTAATACTCTTGGGAATGGCATGCATCCATCTATTTTCACTTCTGCTATTGGAAATAGTGGGCCTGACTGGGCACTTTAAAGTTGGTTAGGCAACCAATCTAGGAGAAGGAAAACACTGTATTTTAAACTTGTCAAACTCCAGTTAAGTAATTGACTATATCACATCTTACTCGTGAGGAAAGGTTTGGTGCATATATATATATATATATATATTATATATATATATATATATATATATATGGCCTGGTGAGTCATTTGAGAAAACAAGGATAGAGTGTCAATGTGACTGGCATCCAACTATGATGATATAAAAAGAAAAGAAGAAAAACAGGAAATGGTCTTACTCGAACACGAGTTGACAGCCATTAATACACACACACACACACACACACACACACACACACACACACACACCATATATATATATATATATATATGGTTGGTTGCTTGCTTGCTTTTTACTGCATGTCAACCCTTTGGGTTGCTTTATGCCGTTTTTATCCATTCTTTTTGGGTATTCATTTTTTTTAACTCAATTTTTAAAAGTAATTTTAATACCCATTTTTCATCTTTTTAACCAATAGGGGAAGCCTAACATGTTGTACCACCAACAGGTCAAGGTGGGCAAGGGAGGAATGGTGATAAATGGTACTCCAGAATTGGAACTTCACTACAAGATGCAGTTTAACACCATATCCAAGGCACCCAGACCCTCAGCCATTAACCGTCTTCTAGCACATATGTGATAAAAGCGTATGAGATTTGCCGTAGGGGCAATAGGGTTGGGACACTCATATAGGTGCTAGGGCTTGATGTTACCAGCCGATTGATCGGAAGAAGCCTCTCATCGCTCGTCTAGCCTAAGTAAGGGTCAAAGTGGGGTGTTGCATGTAATGGACTGCTTAGTCACCAGGATTCCATCCTTAAGGATCACGGGTCACCATTCCGGATCAGCAGATGGCCCATCGGGTTGGATTTCACCCCTCTGCAGAAGTGTAGTCGGATCCAGTTAATTCCGATGTGAAAAAAATCGCAAAGAGGTAAAGTAATAACTCCAGTGAAACACCGTCAACGTACGCTAAGTGAAAACTCTCAGATATGAAATTGAATAATGACAATGGAGTATTTTGAAGCCATAGAAGAATCGTGAACATCCAGAAACCAACACTGTTAAGATTGGCTAGATCATCAGAAGTCTCCTGGAGAATTAGCAGTCGCTGTCTCCCAGACACAAGGATTCCGTCCTTAAGCATCCAGGTCGCTATTTCCAGGGCAACAGATGGCCCCATTGAAGGGATTTTACCCTTCTGCCAGAGGTGTAAAATAACTTCAGCCCCAGCCGACAAGGCGATATATAGATAGATTTTATATGATGGGATAGACTTGTGTCCAAAAGGGTTATCTTCCCATGCCGCTAGGGGTTTTTCGTCACTAGAGGACACTACTAGCTAGGTATTTTAAACTGCGGCCTGGGAATTTCTCTCTCTCTCTCTCTCTTCTGGGTCTAGCATTTACAAATATGGACTAGACGCGTGGTGTCTGTGTCAATTAAGTGTGGGGTACCCCCTAATTATCTGTAGGTGACTCTCATATTCTTTATTAAGTATTTCGTAATTCAAAGGACTTTCGTCCTATCTGTTTTGTATCTTTTTTATGGCATGTCAACTTCCACGTGCTCAGACAATAAAGTCTCTATATTTGTTGTTATATGTACCTCTTTGTTCGGATTCTCTTATGTATATTTTTCACCTACGTCGGATGGTTACTCTGAGCCTTATGACGTATTATAAGAACCATTTATTCTTTACTCACTTTTAAGAGTCAGCTGGTATGTATGTCTAGAGGAAAACTACGAAAATAAAACAATGTGAATATATATTATATACACATTACTCTATCACCAGGGTTTTCTTTTTTCAGAAACAACGAAGATTTTATTATATATAGGAAGATATTTAAAGATTAGGATTGTAATAGTAAAAAAAGGAAAATTAGTTACGTTCGTGATGAAAACATAAACAAATCAATTATGTAAGACCAAAAACAATAATGGATCTGCGAGACTAACTTTTTATTACCCAGACAGTTGCCGTTTCTAGAGCAAAACTTAAAGTGGTTAGCTTGGGACGTGCACTGATGTAGATGTTAAAAATACACCATTCTTTTCAAATTTTCCCACACTTTTTCAGCTTTACAATCATATAGAGTTCGACTGTATATAGGTTTGCTATAAATACCAGTTGCAACGTTAAGTTACCAGTTTAAATGTTTGCACACAAGTGTTTTGTCTTTTTTAATAAGCGCTAATCTATAACATATATAAAGGGTAATTATGTTTATGTGTATGTCCGGAGGAAAGTTCGAAAATAAAACAATTTACGACAAATAAATATATATACACATTAAATAGCACCAGGGCTTGGTTTTTGAGCAAAACTAATAGAAATTTTGATTTTATAATTAAAAAATAAAATTCTTAATGATAACAGCATTGGATTTTCTTTTTCATTTAATATTTTAGATAGTAGACCATTAACATTTCTTTTCAGAGTAGCTGGATCAATGCAAGATCTATTTTTTTAATTTTACTTAGGGATTTAAAATTGGGGGCATCCCACGAGGATTCCAACTCACGATTCAGTAATATGGGTCTTTTTTAAAAAAAAATCCCCTCTAACGCAGGACGCGACGCCAGGTAGCCGCTTCTAATCAGATATGAGTGAGTATATGTAGGTTTGTTATAAAGAAAACAGTTAAGACGTTAATTACTAGTTTAAACTCTTGTACATAACTTTAAAAAAAACTCATCTTTTAATAATATAGTGATAATAATAGTGAAAACAATTATTTGATTTGTCTGACGTGTTTTCATATAGAGTTTAACATACACATTTTTTTTTTGAAATTTAACCATACACTATCACACAGCATCTGTACACACTCTAATGCATCAAGATATAATGGTAGTCTATATCAGGCTTGCTTACCACCATCATGAACCAACTAGTTACAATATTATTTTACTTAGTTCTGTACCATAATTTTTAATTACCTGGACGTGTCTTCCATGTACTGCACATCTCTTATCCCATTTTAATACAGCGGCTGAATACCTATAGTCGAAACTACGCTTCATCACATGACGCTCAATTTTGACGGTTTTCATTACGATTTTAAAAAGATTATTCTAGCTGCTATATTTGCCCATCATTAGCAAAATATCTGCCAAATTGGAGCTTATAGACTTATAAGGTGCTGATGGCTATTCGTCAAGAGCATTCTATAATAAAATCCAGTACCCAATCGTCATTTTTAATCGGTATGTTTTAAGACCCTTTGCAGGTCAGCCGCGACTTGTATACGTGACACAAGGTATTTTTGTCATACTTTTAATAAGCGCGTAATAAAATGTTCAATTAGATGATACGCGTCGAAGAGATATCATCACTATCACATCTTCTAGCAGTTACCACAGTTCTTTTTTTTCAACTAATTATTTGAACACATCGAATATTTATCTTTATTGAAAATCATAGCTCTTTTGAGAATTATACATACTATTTCAAATTCCTTGAGTCATCAGTTAAATCCATTGTGTCGTACTGCGCCTCCGTACCATAATCGATAAATAAATTTTGTTTTTGTTATAGGTGACGTCGACGGCAGTGAATAGAAACTCTGAAATGTAATGATCGCGGCCACAAGTCCTGCTACCCGGAACTTACCCATATTACACACCTACTCCTTCACATATATAGATTATCTGAACAAATTCATACATTTCACATTCAAGAGTAATGTACCACAATTGCGCCTATGAGACACACTAGGAAGCAGTATCATAATCCTTATATTACGACTACTCTAATATTATCCTCTCGCGTTCAGCCTTCTCCGCCTTTGGAGCTATTTGTCCCTGGTCTTTGAGATGTGTCTGCGAGTCTTACGGATATCAACCCTCAGTGTGTGATCAATCAGATGACCGATAAATTTCGAGAATACAAATTTCATTTTCAAGCATTAGCTCGAATCCTCTTCATCTAGACCCATTTGCTTTCTTCTATTGAACATCACAAATTAAGATGATCGAACTCCTAATGACGGTGTTACCTCACTGACCACTGAGTAAGTAGATGGAACGCCATGTGAGGCAAATAAGAGACGATTCAAAGGGCAGTGCTCCACGACTTACTCCCCAAACCTCCAAACAGGAACCTCACCATCAGTGAAGTTTAACACGTCATGCCCAGGACATGAAGACCCTCAGGCGCCGCCTGTCTAGCGCACCCATCAGTGAATAAAAAGGTAGAGCTTGCCATTAAGGGAAATACGGGCTGGGGCAATGCGTAGGTGCTACGGGCTTGAAGAGAATGACCAGAAGCCGATTGATGGGGGTGAGGGGCTGTTCCGGAAGCTGAGCCGTCTGTCATGGATATCCTGCTCATCGCACCAGTATTCCTTTCTGCACCACATCATGGTTCGAATCCACCGGTCAATCACATAGTGGCCCGAAGTGGCGGGGCAGGTCCTCTCACTTCTCTTGTTTAGCATGTGTGCAGTCGGTCTGTATTCTAAACCGCAGACAGGAACTTGGCTGCGGGCTGTTAGAACACGCCTCGTGTAACATGAAGGGTAAAGTTCATACAAATTTGTAATTGTGCGCCAGTAGTCTAACCGGACGCTACGCGTGGTTGGAAGAACGAGCGATCCTGTATGAATTTTAGCAAACCTCAGTTAAGAGAATCAAGACCATAAAAAACAGCATTGTTAAGATCAGCTAGTATACTTCAGAAAACCTGAGGAGACTTTGAGGAGACTTGCCTCTCAGTCAGAACCCTCACTGAAAGATCACCAGCTTAGACGTGTGTAGAAAAAACACTCAAGAGGGATCCGTGAAACTGCATGTTACATTTTCGAGTTACATTTAAACGAGCGATGTATCTGTCTTATGATAGTGGTTGCTCGTGTTAAGAAGAGATTTTGGTGCCAGATCATTTAGACACTTGGCGTTCACTCACCACCTCAAAACTCAGCACACAGTATGTCTCCTATCAAACGTCGTCCTTGACTAATCGAGTAAGAGAACCGCACCGTGTACTTTTCATAATATAAGTGGATGGTTTATCACTATTCTTGAGCACATCTGCTCAATGTAGGCATCCCTCTGTATTATGTGTCAATTCCGTATTGTTGTGCTTACCCTGAGATCTACAACATCCACATACAATTACTCCGCACAGATCAACAAGCACACATACACGCACAACACTACACTGTATATATTGACCATATTATGTTCTGGCTCGCACCGAGGAAAATCGATACAGTCTATACACCCGCTGATAAGACTTATAAGAATTTCGAAAACAAGCTGTACCGTATGATCCTAACTCGGTACGGCGGGCGATATTTGCCGAGTGTCGCTTGTCCATGATTTATCTACGTTTAATTATCGACATTTTATACGATATACGCATTGTAAATAGCTCTTTCAAGCAAAAACATACACGACATAATAATAATTAATCAATTACAATACTATACTATTAATACTGTATTATAACACTATCATGTACTCTCATATTATTATTACTATATTATATATATTATACCTTGCATATATATTAACAATAATTTTAAGTGAAAGTCATCTACAGACACTCTGTGACTTAAGTAGACGGTTCTCACACCGATTACGCTCCTTCATGATGCGAACGTCTGTCTACTCATCGACGGCGCCTACAAGTACACAGGCTATATGCTTTCACTGCGCTGAACCAGGAGATCCAAATACCTCTCGACTGAGCTTTTTTCACCAGCCACCCGTAGCACAACTTAAACCTCTCCTGCTCATTAGAAGAGTGACGCCGTGATAATTTGTTTCAACGTCGCTACTATAGTGAGTAATATGCAAACTATAGACAGGAAAACAATCGGTGTATATATTTTCATCCACCAGAGAGATCAAAACTGGTAAACAAATAGAGCGATCAATATGCTTAATTACCGCTACCGCTGTAAAAGTTCAATTCAAAGTCATCCTATATATATTTACAGCTATATATAGTATATATATATATATATATATCATACTATAATAATATAGTAATAATATATATATCATAATCTCTCAATACCAATGGACTGCATATTTACACATTAGCATAGCAACCAACCAAAGCCCTTTCATCAGATGATGACCTCTGTGTTCAGGGCATTGGTTTCGGGACGAAGCATCTCAGCTTACCACTAAACCCAGCGCGCCCCAAGCAGTATCTACACGATAACACCAGACTTCTTCGGTTTTTGAGTGTGTCACTCAATATAGGACTGCCCTATCCCACGCTGATGCGTTTACAGCTTTCTCCTGGAGTGTTTTCTTTTTATACTATTTCCTCTTGTCTGCGTAAGAAAGTTCCAAGTTGTGACAAAAATGCCGAGGTTGGAGTTTCGGTAATAAATCCCCGGCATCCGACCATTCAAGGGAAATTATATTGCGTTATCCATCCGTTTCTGCGATTTGCTTGCACGTATACTTATATATTACTATATATATTGTGTGTGTGTGTGTGTGGCTGTTGTGTGTGTGTGTGTGTGTGTGTTTCGATTATGTTTGAAAAAAGCCGCAACTCCACAGATTCATTGACCTTCATTAATTTCTCAGATCTTCAATGTTTTTTTCTTATTATACACTTGGTTTTGTTGCTGGATGATATCTGAACAACCTTTTTTTAATACCCCTTTATCTTTTATACGGCCTATTATTTTCAAACTTTTGAGACTTTGAATTTTTAAAAAGTTAAAATTACATTTATTTTTAAACCAAAATTACGTTTATATACAATTTTTTAAAAAGACATTTCCCGGGCCAGACGTGACGAGTTATTTTTTAAGCTTTCTCGTGTTCAAACCGTTAATTTCTCCTTTTCAATCTACAAAACCATATTGCCTCTGATGAGGTACTAGTGTTTTATATAATGTCTGTTACAATTGTTTTTATTTGAATTTTAAAATGATTTCAAGTGCGAATTACATTCTATTAAACCCCATTAGATTTGCAACAGCCCAATCACATTCATATTTAGCTTTTCGGCCTATCTATACACTTATACATATATATATATATATATATATATATATTATATTATATATATATATATATCTTATATATTTATATATAAGCGTATATATATATTATAAAAAAAAGAGTCAATCCTTATTTTAAATAGCACCTAGGACCCGGAGATTGCTTTGGCATCTGTTAGGTGGTGCGCCACACCTACCATCAGAGATGCTCATTTTACCGCACAGATCCCTATGTTTACTTTACGCTTAGTTAACGAGGCGTCGGTATTTCTGAACCCGGACCTTGTGATTCCTAGTTAGACGTTCTACCGACGTGAGGATAAACCGGGCCCAACATATAAATATATCACACCGAAATTAGGACTCATAATATACCAACAAAGAAGCAAAATTAATTCAATATATATATATATATTATAATATATAACTATACTATATATATGATACTATATAAACAAGCATGAGGAGAGCTTTAGTGCATAAAATAAATTGGTGCATCGCTGAGTGGAAAAGAAAAATATTTATGTATAATCATCCTGTCATATCAATTTTATAAAAACATAAAATATATTTGCGTAAGTACGCCTTTTAGCAGGGATCGAAACCAGCATCGAAACAGAATCGATCACCATTACGGTTCATACGCATTGGTGAACCCATCGGTTGATTGGTAAATATGGAAATTGTATACTTGCCATTTGTAATTTTAAGATTCAATTGAAACAAGTCTCGTTTTTTGTAGCTATTTTTAGCTTTATATACGATATATTATCTACATATATATATATAATATGTAATATATTATATATATGAGATTTATCCAAAAACTTCTCGGTAGTAAGGGATGATTCCATATGTAGCTCTCTTCTAAGACCTACATTTACCTGTAACTATTACAGATTAGTATATATATATGTATATCTCCATTCATATACTACTTGTCCATGAGCTAGTCGCAAGATCTTCACCGAAGTTATGTACTAAACTACAGCCGATCTTTAAGATCACTAAAGAGAGCTCAATTCAAATAAATCTTTTAGATTAATATACAGAGCGAGCAATATTCTATACTCCATACGAATAGCATACCACATCGAGAACGAACATCACGTACACGATCCGTAATCCTACCAATAATAAATTTCTTTCCGACCAAAATTCGAGGGCACTATATAATAAATCTAAGTCTGGATTTAAATATTAGCTCCCCAAAATTGAGTCTCATGCAGATGGCGCGATATTATATATATACTATTATATATATATATATATATATATCAATCGTTAGAGTACTCCGCCTGGAATCGCAAGTTTTGCCGGTTTCGAACGGACCTTACCATTACTCAGGTGCATGGAGTAGCATGTTTACAATAGATAGCTTATGTGGTGAATGTGGGAAGCTGCGATAACGGTCGCGCTTGTGCTCCATCTTCAGCGTATTTGAACAATCTACTGGCTAGTGTTTCTCGGTATGGAATGAACTATGCTCATCCCATCATCTGCAGCTGAACTGACAATAGGCCAATTTCGCGAACTATTGCAATCCGCGTCTTGATACGTCATACTACACAAGGAGAAGTGAGGCCACGAGACATGACGTGCTAGAGAGTGGAGAGAGAGCAGGATAGCATCTAGGATTTAATCTGCGAGTAGAATGAGAACGACTAGCAACAGTCTTCCTTGAGAGAGGAACTGAGAGAACGAGACAGACAGACGGACAGACAGTACAGACAGTACAGTAGAACAAGAGAGAGATAGCGAAACATATGTGAGACATCGCCGTACACATATCTACAGCCGATTCTGTCTGTATTCGAGTGTCTAGTGGCTCGTATGCACCTGCATTTTTGCGGACTGTCGCGTGGTGGTCATGTACCTGGGGCGTGTTTCATGTTTCCGTTGTGTGAATCTGCAATGTTTCTCTTTAAATGTGTTCATAAGTATGCTATCCTAATCTTAATGCTATCTACTTGAGTCCTTCAATTGCGTGCTGCTGCTATGAATATGTGCTGTGGGCTATCTCAGGTACGTCATACAGGAACCGACACTGCTACGAGAGCATAGCGTGATGTACGTGCTTCGCGTGTTCTAACGTCACATTTACTCTGTGTATGTCGCTGCCTTAGTGTATCATCTATGCGTTTGCTGACTAAGTGCCACTGGACTCGGCGCATATGCCTTGCATCTGGCTGTATCTCATGTCATCGCTACGTGTTTTAAATGCCGTGTGCCTCATGGTGTAACTGCGTATTTCTCATTTCTGTGTGACCATATCCTTAGTGCTGG
This sequence comes from Doryteuthis pealeii, assembly GCA_023376005.1. Taxonomy (NCBI): domain Eukaryota; kingdom Metazoa; phylum Mollusca; class Cephalopoda; order Myopsida; family Loliginidae; genus Doryteuthis; species Doryteuthis pealeii. The sequence continues at coordinate 41,717,093 of CM042152.1, read as the reverse complement.
TATCTGCGTTTTCCGTTTTTCTATACGAGCACTTGTCTGTTTTTCATTTGTGTAATGCAATAATCGATCTCTAATCGCATTATATATCATGCCATCTTTCTGTCATTTTGTCTGTATCTATGTGATTATCTTTGTTGGTGGTGTGTTGTGACTGAATTAACTTTTTGTGTGTATAAATACGTGACTCGTGCGTACTGCGCGGCTTTTCGTGGCAGCGCGATGTATGTGATGTGTCGTCGTCCCAGCCTAACATCCTACGCACCATTCCCTATCTCAAGGCGTGTGTGTGTGTGCTGTGTGGTGTGTGTGTGCTGTGCTTTTATGACGCAAAGTGCCATACCGATTTTGTGTTATGCTGGTCGACATTGTAGCAAACAGGCTTACAAGATCTTACATACTATCACTATTGTGTAGTTGTATAGCGCTCTGTGAGAAGTGACAACTCTTGTCTCTTTGTCTCGAGAATATATCTCCTTTGAGTGATATTCTACTGACTCTCACTCTTCTTATCATATCGTGACTCTTACGACTTGAACTAGTGATATAGTCCAAGAGAAGTCTACAGTACAGCAATAGTCACTGATGATTCACTCTCGACATTTTTCTTCCCTCTCTTTAGTTGCTCCTATTTCAGGTCAGTCTACGTACTAGATGCTCTCAAAAGCCAGTTATTCCAATCGTAATATGTAAGAGACACTTATGCGTTGTAGTTTTCCCCACTATTTCAGGCGCTCGCCTCGAATGTTACTGTTCAATTTTTCCCGATGCCTGTTTTCGGGGATGTTTCGATTTCTTCTTTCTTCTTTCTTCTTCTTCTTCTTCTTCAGTTGTCTCTACTTCGTTCTTCATTGAAATAATAATTCAAATTCAGTAATCAATAAATATTAATATACGCTATTGTTAATAATTTTTAGAGACCAGAGCCTGAATCCATATGGCGAATGGGTACCTCTCGCAAAGCTTTTGGAAATAACGGAGAACTGGATATATTGGTGAATGCAGACATACAGGATATGGGTGTAAAGATCAGGCTAGAATACTCAGACGAGTCCTGGAATAACTCCTTACAGATGCACAGGTTCACTTTTACTTCAGACTCCCAGTATTCGTGAGAGTGACTATCAGACTCCAATGATTTGGTCTTGGGATAGAAGAAGCAACCAGCGGCCATATCTCTGATGTTCACTGTCTACAAGAACGTCTGACTACCTTATGTCCGCCTGCACACGACGTCCAGCTCTCTGATTTAACATTTTAGACTTACATTCCTATTAGTAAATTCTCTTCTTCACTATCTATCTTTCCTATCTCTCTTCTACCCCTGCTCTCCTCTCCTGTTTAGACACTCATATATATACTAATCAATGACTCACTAGATAATAATATATAAGATTTCTCCTCGCACTGACTAGCTGTATGATATATATATATGTGTGCGTGCGCTGTTGATGTGCCGGTAGTCTGGAAGTAGAGCACACGAGATCAGATACAAAATCTATTTATGCTATGCCGTGTATCGGATGTGTCCGATGATATTATTATTCATGGTTTGATGAATTGATATCAATAGAACATAGAGGGCAGCGATACGATTAATGACAACAAGATGAGCCCTTTACTACTACTACTAACTACTACTAACTACATAGCATATCTAACTTAGCTATACGAGAACCACAATTTACTCCACCACTACTGCTACTACTACTACTACTAATTAATAATGAATAATAATAGTCCTCAAAGGATTTGGCTTAAAAGCGTGGATGAGTGATAACTCTGACATGCAATATCAGAGGATACTAACTTGAGCATCATCCGCACGTGAATACCGCGTCGACACTCGCTTGCTGCAATCTGCTAGGAGACATACTTAGACAGGAGCTCCTGAGCGATACGCCTCGTGAACGGAGACCTGCTGATTAACTGTTCACTTCGTAGACTCCAGTGACAGCACCATCTCAGCTAACGCTTTTGATGTTGAAAGACTCAAACAGGATGTGAATAATAATAATAATAATAATTAATAATAATAATAATACATTAATAATAAAGCAAGACAAGTGAAAGAGATAACGAAGAAGAACGCAAGAAGCGACTGCATACGGGATAGAAAAGCCAGAGAATCGAAGGAAGAAAGAAGAACGAGAATCGTACCAGAAAGAAGAAGAAGAAGAAAACGTGAGGATGCGTGCCGCGTCCACGCAATAAACTTGAAAGAGAGAATTAAACTACTCACTAAGAATGGTGCGCGTGCGGTCCCGTAAGTGATGAACACACTCCTCGATATCTGACTGGCGACTGTTGCACCGATAGTGCCGTGCAATTCGGCTAGACAATATCAGAACGATGTCCATGGAGACTCCGAAGCACTTCCGTCTCTCGCTACGCGATGCTTGTCATTCACGATCCTCTTGAAACCCATCACAGGCTACACGCTGAGTGTCCGAAAACCTCCAAAAAACGACTTCCAGACATGAACATAATATAATTACAGTTAATAGATTGAAACCCAGTAAAAGTACAATTAGACAGATCTCCAATCACACTCCGCGTGAACTCTTTTGCCAGCACAGAAGCAACAAGTAATCTCTAGCTCGGCAACGACTGAAGTGCAATATCGGTTTGTCTATATATAGGGCTCTATTTGAACGGTCTGGAAAGGCAATCTGGATGAATACTGGGAAAATCAGAAGAAGAATCAAGACCTTTCCAACTACCAGCATTGTAAAGATTCAGGCTAGGAATAATCAGCATTAGTATCCTGGAGACTTCACAGAGACTTGCTGTTCCACTTCAGCCTCCAGTTGGAAAAACCAGCTAAGACTGGTGTGACAAACTCGAAATGGATTGAAATAATAATAATAATAATATAATATTAATAATCCTCTGGGACTTCGTGTATAATGAAGGATCACCCCTATCGCCAGCCAGGAGACCAGACCTAGATGTTGATTAAAAACAAACAAAACAAGAAAGAAGCGTTCAACTTTTGCGTCCAGCAGATCACTGGGGATTTGTGTCATTTTAAGTCCGCATTCAAATTTAACTACACTTGATTAGTGAAATCTCTTCTCTCTCTCTTCTCTCTCTCTCTCTCTCTCTCTCTCTCTCTCCTCTCTCTCTCTCTCTTCTCTCTCAATCTCTCTAGACGGAGAACTCGATAGAAGCATGGATACATGGAAAAGATGAAACTAAATGAAAAGATGGGGCTTAATAACATACCTGGAACCTTGCTAGAGATATGAAAAGGCCTGTGGAATATGAGAGTGAAAGTGATACCATATCCTGTAGTTGGCATGCACTTCGGATGCGTCCCAATAACTTGTGTTAAAAAGGACTGCGAGGATCTGGATTAGATCGGCAGGAAGGAATTTAGGCCAATCCAGAATAATGCACCTGCATGCACAACGGTAGATTTATACATCAGAAGAGTCCTGGCAGACCTGAGGAGACTTTGTTACCCCAGCCTCCAGTAAATACCATGAGCTAACGCTGATGTGAAAAACTCAAAATGGAGTGAAAATAATAATAATAATAATAATAATCTATAATATCCAATAATAATAATGAATATAACAGTGGGTCACTGTGGAACGAATGCCGCAGGCGTTGAAAAGAGCCTGATGAATTGTAAATCAGGAGGAAGATCGGAGACGCGATCCAGACTACCGCATTATTGAGATCGGACTGAATTACTCAGACGAGTCCTGCGAGAAACTGAGAGACTTGCTGCACTCAGCCTCCCAGTGAATCACCGGCTACGGCCAGTGTGAAGAAACTCGAAGAGGGTGAAATTAATAATAATAATAATTAATAATGAATAATGCATAATAATAATAATAATAACTTAATTAATATATAATAACTAATAGATTAATAATAATATAATAATAATAACTCGACACCGGTCCTGTCTTGTGTAGGTCACCATAGTGCTCAATGCGGTGTTGAATAAAAAAAGATCGAAGGAAGGAGTTAATAATACGTAGAATACAGGAAGAAGTGTAGGAGGTGCCGAGATACTTGTGCACTGTAACCTCTATGTGAAAGCGACAAGCAGTTACCAGATGGTTGCAAACGTCGACGACTCAAATGAACGAATAGCAATGATAATGCTAAGGGCAGGATTGATAGCTTGCACTAAATATTCGCGTGAAAAGATGGTAATGGACAGAGGAGAAAAAAAATAGAAGTATTATGTAATTTATGGCTTATTATTAATGCACTCCAATTTGTAGCAACGCAATTCGAGTCCAAATACGCTTCACGAAGAAGACAGAGAAAAGATTTGCTTAGATGAAATCAACAAAAACGTAAAACAGGAGTAACCAACATAACAACAAAAGTCCATGATGAGATTATTGCAAAAGAGGTGGTAGCCAGTACGCATATTTTCGGCATTAGTGTAGGGTATAGAAAAACAACAACAACTAAAACCTACCTCCATGATAACTAAAACCACACGTTCGAGGGACATAAAGCTATTATTATAATCAACAAAAAAATACTGACGGTATAATCGGAATATTGAGAAAACTTGGCGGATCACCATGAATCCATAATGATTTGAAAGCATATAATAAATAATAATAATAATAATAATAATAATAATATTAATAATCAATGAAAAAGAATAAACAACAAGAATAAGAATAATAGTAATTATGAACGACTGAGAAGGACCTTGTTGTCACTTCCCACTTCCAGGAAAATACCATCCAAAATTTGCATAATAATAATAATATAATAATTAATAATAAAATAATAATGGATTAATAAACAAACAAGAACAATAACATAGTAATATATAATTATTATGAACGCCCGAGAAGACTTTTTTACCGTTCACCATCCAGCTGAAATACCATTTCAAATAATGGCAATATAATAATATAAATAAAAAATAATAATAATAATAATAATAATCGGTGAAGCTAGAACCAATTGTGAATTGAGACTATGGAGCGCGATCCCCAGGGGTTTGGAAGAGAGTGGATGCAATTGGAAATCAGAAGAAGAATCGCATACGCATCCAGACTACAGCACTTGTTCGGGATTCAGCTGGAATACTTCAGAAGAGTCCTGGAACATGAAGAGACTCAGCCTCCAGTGATATCCCGGCTACGACAGTCTGTCGTAAAAACCTCGGAAATGGACGGTGAAGATAATAGCATCTCTAATAAATGAATCAATAAATAATAAATAATAAGCTAATAATAATAATATCAATAAGTTATGAAGACCTAAAAGACATGTGTCACACAGACTCCAGTTGAAATACCATCAAAAACTTGCATAATAATGAATAAGTAATAATAATAATGAATAATAATTAATAATTAAACCCGTCCAGACCACAGCAGTGCTCACAATCAGATAGAAAGAGTAGACTGGAACCCTGAAGAGCTTGCTATCACTCACACTTTGGTGGAAACCACAGTGAAAACTGGTAGAAATAAATTGGCAAAAAGTGAAAAATGGTATTAATATCAAAAATAATGTTGGCTCTATAAGTTATTTACTAAGCTTAGCTTAAATGTGGCACAAGGCCAAGGTGTATTGGGGCACACCATGTGAGATCGAACTAACTAAATGGTTTGCGAGATCTAGCTTGCCTAAACATTACACCACGCGAGGTGTCCATGCTCGTCTCGTTTATAGTTATTTACTAAAACTTAGCTTAGATGTGGCACAAGGCCAGAAGTATGGGGGCCCAATGAGAAGAATCGAACTCACTAACAAAGCGTCTGCATAATCTAGGCTTGCTACACCATTACAAACTACATAAGTTGCCTATTTCGGTGGGCTATAAAGGACAGATTTACAAACTTATCACTTATATTTATACTGAGCTTAGCTTAGATGTAGGCACAAGGCAGAAATTTATGGGGTGCCCGATGAGAATTCGAACTCATTAACAAGGTTTCGCGAATCTTAGCTTCTAAACTTGTACACCACGCGAGGTGTCCATGCTCGTCTTCTGATAGTGATTTACTAAACTTAGCTTGATGTTGGCACAAGGCCAGAAGTATGGGGCCAATGAGAATCGAACTCCAGCTAGAGAAAGGTCTAGCTTGCTAACCATTAACACTACATTAATGTGCCCTATTCGGTGGGCTATAAAAGGACGGATATTTACAAACTTATCACTTATATTTATTTTTTACTGAGCTTAGCCTTAGATTGGCCACAAAAACAGCCAGCAAATTATGGGGTGCCCGATGAGAATCGACTCATTAACAATGTGTTTGCAATCTAAGCTGCTAAAACCGTACCACCACGTGGGTGCCCTATGTCTGATATAAAAGGGTCTTTCTACCTTATAAATTCATATATCAACGCGTACTTGGCGATACTATTAATCCCTTGAAAGGGTTTGGGTTATACTACAGATTCGCCGGAGCGTTGAACCGTTTCAGACAACGACAAATTTCAAGAATATAAAAGCAAGACGGAATAAATAAATGATATTTATCATTCATCCGACCCCAAAACACGACAATAAGTCACCTTGGCTACAACAACTGCTACCCTGGATCACTCGTCTTACATAACAGAAATGTGGAATGTGCTTGCTGCGTGTAATTTGTTAGTTATAGGAAATTGACACGACGATCAGGGAGTTCAAATTTCCAGACGAGGCTGTTGTTTGCAATTCACATAGTGCTAACACCCTCGGCGGAAATGTAATGAATCCAACTATTCTCCCTCCAGCTATAGTAAACACTAAGGCAAAACTGGGCCTGTGTTAAGATTGTGGTAACCAGTCTTAAGGAGAAGAAACTTTCTTGAATATTCAATGACCTTTAAATTCCGCTTTAAGAAAATTGACTTTGTGTCACATCCCTTTCTCGTGGCGTTAGGAGTTCTGGACTAAATATAACATTGACAGAAATTTTTGTGGTCCCCCAAGAATTGAACTCAGTGATGCCTCCATGCATCGCGGGATGGGATGTATGGACAAATACATATTTGTCTTGTACCTTAGCAAATCATTACTCTGGAGTTTCGATTATCACTTGAGCGCCTCATGTAAACAACAACAACAACAACAACAACAACAACAACAACAACGTAATTAGTAATAATAACAATATATGAGAGGAGAAGTTGATTCCAATTGTAGTTAGCGCACTTTATCTCTCTCTTTTTT
>CM042152.1:41687531-41709837 GCA_023376005.1 Doryteuthis pealeii | reverse complement strand
TAATTATAGGCAATCTGAGATTTGGAAATTTTTATCTATTTTTTCAATAGGTTTTCCGATATGAGTCTATTCAATTCAATCAAATCAATTCGTCACCACATTTGAGAGTCTCTCTGTCTTTGAGCAGTTTAAGGTAATAAATCACACGCATGTATATATATAGGATTTTAACCGTATTATTGGTATATGTACATGTATAATGTAATATTGTGAAAAGTTGTAGACTATGCAAATTTTCTTTGAATTTATTCCCTGTCTGTGAAACTTGTCGTCTAGTCTGTCTTTAAATTTCAACGACAAATAAAACGTCATTGGCATTTTTTGCCCCGTCTGTTGTTTACAGATTTAATATATCTTTATTATTTTCGAGATGGGCAGGATTTTTGTTTTTATTTTTCCGCAGGGACGGCGAAGGAAACCTCAGAGAACACTGGAGATTATTTTCTTTTTCTTTTTCTTTTTCGTTTTATTAACGACACGTTTTCTTAGAAGTGACTTTCATCATTGCCCAAGTGGTTTTTTTTTTTTTGTGTTTTTATTTTTTCTGGCATTTTTGCGTTTATTTTTTTATAATGTTTATGGTCTGTGTACGTGTCGTCTTCATTTGCGGTCTTGTTTACCGCTTATGGATATATTGTTTTTCGTTCCTTTAATTACAAACACTGTCGACAGTAATAAGCGAACCGATCCCTCGAGTGTAACTGACATTAGACTGCCAACTCCATTTAATTCACTCCTCAATCGACGCACAAACAACAGACGCTTTCATGAATCAGTTTTCAATTGAATACACTTGATAACAGAACATCTAATTGAGTCCCGGTAACCACATGTGTCTCTAATGTGGTTTTTGAAAAAGATTTGGGCTTGTTTATTACAGACGTAGGTGTAGTAGTAATGTAGTAGTAGTAGTAGTAAATAATAATTAATGATAATAATGATTGATAGATAAATAGAATTGATAGATAATAGTATTGACAGAGAGATGGAAGAGCTACACACAGATCATTAGGCTGAATATTGAAACTGGTAAATAGTTTAGCCCCTATGAAATATTGCTAAATGTAAATATAGATATAAATCAGTGGGAGCAGTGAGCTAATATTTTTACGTGTTTTTTGTTGTTGCTTCTTTTCTTTGTTTTTTTTGTTTTTGTTTTTAAAAAGTTTCTATCTTTCGTTTGTATTCGTTGTTTGGGCTATGTTTAATTGTGTATTCGCTATCTTGTAATGTGTCCATTCAGTGAAGTTTCTACTTTATCCCAGTGAAATTAAAACGCAGCGTGTCGATTGGTATAGCGGCCCCACGCACACCATGCGCACCAGTTTTCCACGCACATAAATGAAAGCGCACACGATTTGCCTTTTAGTTAACTGTTCTATCAGTTCTGGTGGTTTCAGCTTGCACCAATTTCATCCCAAAAGGAAACAAACAGGACGTACTTCAAAATTTCAAGTTAGAACTGCACTTATATACAACCTTTTTTATACATATATATTTAGATAGATAGATATCGGTTATATTAATATCGAAAACGTTGAGCCTTCCCGTCTTAGCGTGTATATCCTTAATTGTCTGAATACGTATGTGTTCAATTAGGTTATGTGTCTTAAAAACATAAAATATAATATGACACAGAAATCTGCGTATATTTATACGAATGTTATGCGCACAGTAAACGACGGAATTTGAATAAAAAAGACTGTATTATTATATATACATATATATATATATATTTATATTATAGTTTTCTATTATTTTTTCATATATGATTGTGTTTATGTATGTATTCATCTTACATATATATATATTACATAGAACAGTCAGTCAGACAAGCGGGGTCAGACATCGCGCGCCCAAAAATGTTAAAATAGAAACACTGCCACTGTAATCTATATTATATATTTGGCGTTTGGAACTAATATATCATTTTTAGATGTATATTATATTCTTCGTTGAAAAACATTCCCGAAGGAAGACAAACTTATGTATGCATATTATATTTCGGTTTAAACTTCAAGTATGCATATATGAATATGTGTGGTTGATTATTTACATGTATGTATACACATATGTATTTTTTTTTTTCATTTTTTTTTTATGTATTCATTATATAATATATATATATGGATATATGCATAGGCTTATTGTAGTTTTTTCTTTTCCTTCATACTTTTTATATATTTTTTTATATATTATTTTCTTTTTTTTTGTGGGTTCTTTGGGGGGTTCCTTAGCTAGAAAGCTTTATGTGATGTTTCGATGGAAATTATGAAGCTTTTTTTTTTTATCCACTATGAGTATGTTCCAGTGTAAAGAAAGTAATAAATATAAACTGTTGTCCGTTTTCGCCTGGGCTAGGGCTAAGAAGCTAGACGTCACTTTCCGAGTAAGTGGGAACGCATCCTTTCCATTTTTTTTGAAACGAAGGGTCGGTATATTGTTCAGTAGGGAAAAGTAATAACACAGGTAAGTAAAAAAAATTCTTTACTACAAGACGACTTTAAAAATCGTTCGTTTGAAGGTACATATAAACCATAATATGATCAATATGTCACCTAGATAAATTTACGTTTATTTCTTTTTTTCTTCTTCTTTCAGATGTCCTTCAATTCGGCCACCGTGTACTCCACTGATGCCCCTGACAATGTCTTCACCTACTGGCACTTATCTCCGGCCATCGCAACTGAATACTCTCTCAACTGAAGCAGCTGAATGGAGCTACTTCGTTCGCAACTCTTTCGTTTCCCCCTTCTCAATCACTCTACTTCGATTTTAACTTCTACTTCTCCCCCGTTTCTTCTTCAAAAACACCTTACACACTCTCTCCAAGAACGAAATTCTAACTGCGTCCTTCTCCTCTCCCGTCTTCCCCTCCTACCACTTCTCTGCTCTCCGTCATCCACTTTTTCTCCTGTGGCGTTAACTTCTTCCTGTCTCCCTTCCTCCTACCCTTCGATTTCTTCTCATTTTTTTTTCTTTATATGATTTCTCCCTCCCAACCCTCTGGGAGTATTCTTCTTTTCTTTTTTTCGTTTCTGCTAACCCCCCACCCTCTCTTTATTTTTTTTTTCTTCCTTTCTATCCAAGTTCTCAACCCACTCTCTCTTTTCTGCTTTGGTTTCCTCTTTAAAAATCAATCACTTTTCTTCTTGCATTTCGATTTTTATTGCTGCTTTGTTCTTTGTTGTTGTTGTGGGTTGTTTTTTTTGTTTTGTTGTTTTTTTTTCTCTTGTTTTTATTTTTTTACAAATTTATCCACATACTTCTCCCGTTCTCCACACCAGCCTCTCTTTCTGTTTCTGCAGCACTTCATCACGATTCTCTTCATTTAAGCTTTAATAACGTCTCTTTAGCAATGCGCGTACACGCACACACACGCACACGCACATGCACACGCACGCACGCACGCACGCCGCGAACACACCACGCGCACATACATTTTAGACAGAAAAATACAAGCCAGTATACACAGGCCTGCATTATTTTTACGCATGATTCTGTAGGAGCGGACGTAGGAAAATATAACAGTTACTCACACTATTGACAGTAACTTCTATCTAGTACTGAATAAGTATAAATCTTGGATAGTGGCGATGGAAAACCAGTTACCACACTGCTGTCTAGCATGGAATTCCTGGAGTAGAAGCTAAAAAGGAAACCTATAGAAAAGAGGATCCCCGATTCAAAGAAGATCTTTACAGCCATGGGAATAATTTGTACCATAACTGTTAAGAAAGGGAGCTGAATTACTTGAATCAACTGGACGTGATTTTAGAAGCATGGAAATGAAGAGAGAAAAAAAAAGTAAGCAACTGCAGGAAAAAAGACCGAAAGAAGGAAAAATTTAAATGTATGTATATGCAATTGAGATACATGGCGTATCCTTTGGGATCATGGAATACCGTAAAAATTCTAGTAAACAAATCGATATATCAAGATATGTAACAATACTTACACCTAATCATATAATCACATTCCTTCCTAATATATATAAATAAATATATGTATATATGTTTGTTAGTGTGCGTGTGTGTATGCAACATAAAAATTTATATTAGCAGATGTACACACATACACACACACACACACACACACATATATATATATATATATATATTGACCAACCCTTCCATATGAACAGGATGCGACACATGGTCAATTTCTCAAGCGGACTTAAGTTTGAATTCAGAGTTTTCCTTTTCCTAGACTGATCACTTGTCCATGGTTAAAGTGCCTTACTATTTACCAATTGCTTGGAGGGGGGGGTAGAATATATGGATTCATATCTTTCCCAAGGGTATTAGCGCTATGTGAAACCCTTGTCCAGGATTTTGAACTCGGGTCGACGAATCCATTCCTACGATCTCTAACCATAACACCATGCACGTCCACACACACACACACACACGCCACACACACACACACACACACACATATATATAATAATATATATATGGATGACCCTATATATATATATAATAATATATATATATATATATATATATATACCTGTAAACTCATAATACACAACGCATACGTATATAATTTCATAGGGGCCGGGTTAGCTCAGTCGATAGAGCGTTCGGCAAGAAACCACAAGGTCCTCGCCAACTCAGCGTATGAGTAGCACAGGTATCTGTGCGTAACGTAAGGAGCTGATGGTAGGTGTGGCGCTCCACCTCAGATGCTAAACTAATCTCCTTGGTCTAGCGCTATTGAAAAGAGGATAATACTCCCTCACTGATTGGCTTGATACCGACTTAGGCCGCCCCTCCGACTTTACATTTTTTACTATATAATATAATATGTTTAATATGTATGCATATATATATATATATATATATAATATAATATATATATATATATATATATATATATAATGAAGTAAAAATTGATTACTTTCAATACACATACTGATGGTGGTTTCATAGTAACAATTGACGCATTTGGTTTGTCCCATACGTACTTAAAAAAAGGGTTATTAATATGAGCTAACGTTGAATCGTTGACTCATTTACAGACTCAAAATAAGTTCATAGATACAATCGATATAGTAGAGATTACTCCTCAAGTTAGGTGGATCAAAATAATTATATAAATAAACTTGACGTCCTATTAGGACAGGTTCATCATTACACAACACACACACACACACACGCACACCAACACACCACAACATATATAATATATATATATATATATATATATATATATATAATATATATCCACATAAATATAGTTATGTATCAAATTGTTCTTGTGAACGTTTCGGGAATATTTAGAAGCATAAGAAATATGTAAAGTGAACGAAACAACCACGGAAACAAAAAAAAACAAAAACAAAAAAACAAAACAACAAAAAACAAAGAGTCCTAATAGATAACTGTTGTTTTGCCCCTTAGTACGCTTCTTTTTCCCAATGTTTCGGTGGTATCCACCCTTTATCAAGGTTTTTTTTAGTAGACGACTGAATATAATTGAATGGGAAATAAATAAAAATAAATATGAAAAATTAACGAGAAAGGATGTAACCTGGTTTAGCCGTTAGTTACATCCACACACACACACACACACACACACACACCACACATATATATAATATATATATATATATATATATATATATATATATATATATATATATATGAATAGAGAATAAAACATAAAATGAATAGATGTTTACTCACTGGGTGAGTGCACACATCCATTCTTTTTATGATTTATCCTTCTCTACAGAGTTGAACACATCTTTGATTTCTGAACAGAAAATAACGTATTTTAGATTTTATTATCATCAATATTTTTATGTGGATGTGTTTGAATGCTTTTTAAAAAAAGGGGAAAATACGGTTTGCTTTTTTTTCCATTCCAGTATATTTTCTTATGTATTTTTTTTGTCTGACGAAACTGGCCGAAATAAACTTATAAATTTAGTTGAGTTTTTCTTTCTTATTGAAAGTGTAAATATTGCTGTATATATAATTAAAGGATTCATTTTCTTATATTGAGCTTTGTGGGGATTTAAAATAATCCTTTAAATAACCAATAGGTGTGCATCTGCATGGGTAAGCATTGGGGATATACGGAAGATATAGATGATACCAATAAAATCATCCACAACTTACAAGTCGATTGGATACTTTTACATACATAATATATATATTTTATATATATATATGTGTGTGTGTTGTGTGTGTGTGTGTGTGGTTTGTGTGTGGTGTGTGTGTGTGTGTGTATAAACCATACAATTGTTTTAAAAAAAGTCCAATTTTTCACAGTCCTTGATCAAGGGTGGACGCCACCCGAAACATTGGGAAAAATAAAGCGCTCTAAGGGCAAACGGTTATCTATTATGACTTTATTTCGTTTGTTTTTTTTGTTTGTTTTGTGTTCTGTGTTTTTGTTTTTTGTTCACTTTACATATTTAATTATGCTTCCAATATCCTCGGAACGTTCACAAGACATTTATTGATACATAACTATATTTATATGTGGTATACATAGGGGACCGGGTTAGCTTAGTCGGTAGAGCGTTCGGCTAGAAACCACAAAGTTCCTAGTTCGATACCGGTCCTCGCCAACTCAGCGTATGAGTAGCACAGGGATCTGTGCGGTAAAGTAAGGAGCTGATGGTAGGTGTGGCGCTCCACTTCAGATGCTAAAACAATCTCTTGGTCTAGCGCAATTGAAAAGGAGATAGACTCCCTCGCTAACTGGCTGATACAGACTTTAGGCCGCCCGACGACTTTACTTTATTATATATATTATATGTGTGTGTGTGTGTGTGTGTTGTGTGTATAATAAACATAGAATGTTTAAAAAAGTTCAATTTTTCACACTCTTTTCATCGCAACTCAAACATAGAACGTCATTTCACATCGACAATTCAGAAGAAAATTCAACTTATATTTGACTCGAGTTACGGATTCATTACTACCCCTATGTATATATATACATATGTGAAACATATACACGTTGAATACTTACACATACACATACAAATACACGTGCACACACACACACACACACACACACATACACACACACACACATATATATATATATATGTGTGTGTGTGTGTGTGTGTGTGTGTGTGTGAAAGTCATAGAAAAGTCCTCTTTCCAAGCCTGGAGCATTCTGTTTGATTTGCCGCTATTCTAAATAGCCTCAAAACAAATATTTTTGCGTGAATAAAACAAATTCTGATCAAAATGTAAATATGTATCTCTCTCTCTCTCCCTCTCTCTCTCTCTCCCCTCTTTTCTCTCTCTCTCTCTCTCTCTCTCTCTCATTCTCTCTGTCTCTCTCTCTTTATCTCTCTCTGTCTCTGTCTCTGTCTCTGTCTCTGTATCTCTCTCTATATATATATGTATTTAAACATATTCTGAAAAAATAATGTTCCATTCATTACTTTTTTTTCAGAATACAATGTCTGTCAAAAAAGTACCAAGTTTAAAGCTATATTTACCAAATAAAAATGAAGAATGTATGGAATATTATTTTTTTAAGAATAAAAGGTTTGTCAAAAAGTACAAAAAATCTCGATACCTTTTTGACATACATTATATATATATATATATATATATATATATATATATATATATATGTGTGTGTGTGTGTGTGTGTGTGTATGTATATATATAATATATATATATACACCTACAAATAATATATATATATAATATATATATATATATATATATATATATATATATACTTACACCTACAAATATATTATATATATATACTTAACACCTACATATATATAATATATATATATATATATATATATATATATATATATATATATTGAACTCGCTTACTACGCTGTCACTGCGCAGCACGTTAGCCACTGCGCAACGATGGGTCCATCTAAATAAAATGATAACAATAATAATACAAATTGTAATATAATATAGAAAAGATTAATTAAAATGGTGGAGAGAATGCGAGAATAACGAGAAGACCTTTATCTCAAAAAGACATACCACGTACTACAATCCTTAAACAATGACTACATGTACAATCAATACGATACATACAAGTGTCCTGGATACCTGAAGAGACTAGATTTCACTCAGAATCTAGTTTAGTATGGGTTATTTTATGCCGAAGTCATTTGGTGTTGCTCATTCTTTATTGGTATAGAAAAAGATACTTTTTAAAACTCATTTCTTAAACACACAGATGGGACACTATCAGATACTATCACTCCGGATCAGCGTAACCTGGGATATATGGCGATGAAGTCGTGCTCAATACTACCCAGAGCTCTAAAGCTGGAACTTCACCATTAGATTTCCTTTATCGTCATAATCAGGACACTAGGACCCTTAGCTACCACATTTTGGCACATATATGATAAAAAATGTAAGCGCGTGGTGTAATGGTTAATGTCATGGGAAATGAATTCGTCGCCCCGAGTTCAAATCCTGGACATGGTAACTGTATTTCACTTAGCGCTAATACCCTTGGGAAAGGTATGAATCATACTCTCCCTCCAGCTATGGATAAATAGTAACATAGTAAATATTTAACCTTGTTTAGGCAACCGGTCTAGAAGAAGGAAACTCTGAATTCAAACCTGTTGAACTCCGCTTAAGAAATTGACCTGTGTCACATCCTGCTCGTGCGGAAGGTTGGTAATATAATTATATAATATATATATATATATATATATATATATATATATATATGATAAAAATGGTTGGTGATCTGCCATAAGAGCAATAGGTTTGGGACAATGATATAGGTGCTAGGGCGTGACGTGACCAGCTGATTGATCGGAGGGGGCCACTTCGACGCCTGTCTAGCCTAAGTAAGGACCAAAGAGGAGTGCTGCATGTAATGGACCGCTCATCTACCATGATTCCGTTCTTAAGCATCACGGGACGCTACCCACGGCTAAGAAGTTGCTACATTGCGGGTCCTACCACCACCAATTTACGCTGATGTGAAAAACTCTCAATGTATGAAATGAAATAATAACTATGGAGGAATTAGAAACCAGAGAAATATTCGTGAACATCCAGACCCCAGCATTGTTAAGATTGGCTAGATCAGTCAGATAGCAGTTGAATTCGGAGTCCCAAAACTCTGAAGGACTGAAATAATAATAATAATAATAATAATAATAATAATAATAATAATAATATTAATAATTTTTCTTCTTCTTCTTCTTCTTCTTCTTCTTCTTCTTCTTCTTCTTCTTCTTATTATTATTATTATTATTATTATTATTATTATTTCTCTCTCTCTCTCTCTCTCTCTCTCTTCTCTCTCTTCTCTCTCTCTCTCTCTCTCTCCAGTGACGAGGAAGTGAAATCTGTAGTGAAGAATTGGCTCAATTTTACGTGACAGGGATACATGCTCTCATTCGAAGGTGGAACATTGCTATTGAGAGAAACGGTGACTACGTGGAGAAGCAAGGATGTAATCCACAGAGGACCAGTTACATGTTGATGTATGATACATGGTTCTGTGTTGGTAATTATACCTGTCCTAAACACAATGGCATTGCTTTTTGACACATTCTCATATTTATTTATTTATGTATGTATAACGTTGCCTCAGTAGAGAATACAGGCTGGGTAGTGTTAGTGATCCTGTCCCTCCAGGTGATGCCCAGTATACGTCTAAGGCAGCGAAGGTAGAAGTTATTTAGCCGCTGTGTGGGAGTATAAGGTCCGTGTTTCACTTCCATATATGCGGGTGCTGATAACACATGTCCTATACACTTGTACCTTTGTACGGATAGTGAGCTTGCTGTTGTCTCACGCTCGTCGTCTCCGATGGCTGGGTCATGTACGTCGGATGGGTGATGGACGAATCCCGAAATACATTCTTTATGTAGAGCTTACGTCTGGTAAAAGACAGATTGGTCGCCCCCAGCTGCGATTCAAGGATGTCTGCAAGAATGATCTCAGGTGCTGAGGCATTGCCCCTTCCAGCTGGGAAAATTTGGCTCAGGACCGCCCTCGGTGGCGGCAGAATCTCCGTAGAGGACTGTTCATGTCATAAGTCACCCTGACACAACATCATGAAGCTAAGTGGTGTAGAAGAAAGCAGCGGCAACAAAACATCGGCACATCAACATCTTCAGGGACAGCCTTCAAATGCGACATCTGTGGTCGGGAATGTTTTTCAAACTTCGGACTTCACAGTCACAGGGGGCGCTGTAACTTCAGGGGGACATAAAAACTTTATTATAGTCTTCCGAGACTGAAATGCCAATGGTATGTATGAATATTTTCATTGTTCCATAGGATGATGGAAAAGCTACGTTCCCGAATTCTGACTTTTCGTTGGGCATTAGAATACGCTGGCTGGTGACAATGATTCCATTCATTTTCCAGTCCATCTAAATGTGACAGCAAACCTCATATCTCCAGTCCCTTGCTCAGTATCCTCTCAGCAACACAGTAACATAGACATTTTCAACACTTCATCGGATCTGTAATCTCAAAGACAGGAGTTAACAGAAGTCAGTAAGTTTAGCTCAGTCAGTAGAGGATCCGCTGAGCGGACCACAATTTTCCGGGTTCGATACCGGTTCTGGACAACTCAGCGCAGGAGTAGCACAGCTTGAAACTGTGCGCTAAAAAACGGAGCAGATTGCAGGTTTGGCGTTGCACCTCAGATGCAAAAAAATAGCTCTGGTATGGCGTTAGTTAAAAGAGAATAGACTCCCTCGCTGTCCGGTTGATACTGACTAAATACTACTCCGCCTACTTTACTGTATTTTCTTATTAGTACTTGCAAACATATAAACTTTCCGAGTAGTATCTTTTTTAAATTATTTAAATTTTAATATTATTAAATATTATATTTAATTAGAAAGACTAATGAAGTTAAGGGAGAACATAACAAGATTTTAATTATCTTTACTTTATTTAAATTGATTTCAATATAAAATTATACATAGGATTGCTTTTAATACGTTCGAAAATAAAACAATTATATTAGAAATTAATAACACCAAGTAATTATTTATTCAACACGGTTTTATCAAAACCGGTATGCAAATTATTAACACCATTGTACTTGTATTCTTAAAGATGTCCCTCGGGTTTCTTGCTTGGTAGTAATTAGTGCGGATATGTTTAAGGCTGTTACAATTTAGAAGGATATGTTTGGTTGTAAGTTGTACTCTGCATGTTGGGCACACTGGGGTATGTCCCTCCTTTTAACAGGTACGAATGGGTAATGTGGGTGTGCCCAATACGCAATCTGGCGAGTATTTCTTCTTCTCTTCTAATACTTCTGTGGCCTGTCGGACACTCTCCAATAGCTTCTTGTATTTCGTCGAGTTTGTTTTGTGTTTGATTGTTCCATGATTTCTGCCATTTGTCTATCTGATTCCTCCTGCAGTGGGATAAGAAAAAAAAAACAGAAAAGGATAGTGCTGGGTATGATACTAAAATGTACCTGGTGGTGATGTTTCCCGACTCGAAATCTGGATAGAGTGAAGGACCGCTTCAATCCCATTACTTCAAAGTCAGCTCTGATCCGGATTGTAGTATCTGTTAGGGTCAAATCTATAAGCCAATGAGATCAATTTAAAACTATTCGTATTCAATAGGACCTCCCATTAAAAATATCTTATGTAACAACAACACAATATAGGTGAATATGAACGTACAATGAACGCGATTCCCTAACCTATATGCATAGAATAAGATGAGTTTGTTTGCATTTCAAATCGCGCTAATACTCTTGGGAATGGTATGCATCCATCTATTTTCACTTCAGCTATTGGGGAAATAGTGGGACTGGCTAGGCACTTTAAAATTGGTTAGGCAACCAATCTAGGTGAAGGAATACATTGTATTCACACTTGTCAAACTCCAGTTAAGAAATTGACCATGCCATATCTTACTTGTGAGGAGGGGTTTGTGCACATACATACATGCATACATACATACATACATATATATATATATATATGGCCTGGTGAGTCATCTGAGAAAACAAGGATAGAGTGTCAAATGCGACTGGCACCCAACTATGATGATATAAAAAGAAAAGAAAAAAAACAGGAAATGGTCTTACTCGAACAAGAGTTGACAGCCATTATATATATATATATATATATATATATATATATATGGTTGGTTGTTTGCTTGCTTTTTACTGCATGTCAACCCTTTTGGGGTTGCTTCATGCCGTTTTTATCCATTCATTTTTTTAACTCAATTTTTAAAAGTAATTTTAATACCCATTTTTCATCTTTTTAACCAATAGGTGTAAGCCTAACAGGTTGTACCACTAACAGGTCAAGGTGAGCCTGGGAGGAATGGTGATAAATGGGTACTCCAGAATTGGAACTTCACTACAAGATGCAGTTTAACACCATAACCAGGGCACCCAGACCCTCAGCCACTAACCGTCTTCTAGCACATATGTGATAAAAGCGTATGAGATTTGCCGTAGAGGCAATAGGGTTGGGACACTCATATAGGTGCTAGGGCTTGACGTTACCAGCCGATTGATCGGAAGGGGCCTCTCATCGCTCGTCTAGCCTAAGTGAGGGTCAAAATGGAGTGTTGCATGTAATGGACTGCTTATTCACCATGATTCCATCCTTAAGGATCACGGGTCACCATTCCCGGATCGCCAGATGGCCCCATCGGGTGGATTTCACCCCTCTGCAGAAGTGTAGTAGGATCCAGTTAATTCCGATGTGAAAAAAAATCGCAAGAGGTAAAGTAATAACTCCAGTGAAACACCGTCAACGTACGCTTAAGTGGAAAACTCTCAAGATATGAAATTGAATAATGACAATGGAGTATTTTGAAGCCATAGGAAGAATCGTGAACATCCAGAAACCAACACTGTTAAGATTGGCTAGATCACTCAGAAGTCTCCTGGAGAAGTTAGCAGTTGCTGTCTCCCAGACACAAGGATTCTGTCCTTAAGCATCGCAGGTCGCTATTCCAGGGCAACAGATGGCCCCATTGAAGGGATTTTACCCTTCTGCAGAGGTGTAGAATAACTTTCAGCCCCAGCCGACAAGGCGATATATAGATAGATTTATATGATGGGATAGACTTGTGTCCAAAAGGGTTATCTTCCCATGCCGCTAGGGGTTTTCGTCACTAGAGGACACTGCTAGCTAGGTATTTAAACTGCGGCCTGGGAATTTCTTTCTCTCTCTCTCTTTTCTGGGTCTAGTATTTACAAAATATGGACTAGACGCGTGGTGTCTGTGTCAATTACGTGTGGGGTACCCCCTAATTATCTGTAAGTGACTCTCATATTCTTTATTAAGTATTTCGTACTTCCAAAGGACTATCGTCCTATCTGTTTTGTATCTTTTTATTTATGTCAACTTCCACGTGCTCAGATAATAAAGTCTGTATTTGTTATTATATGTACCTCTTTGTTCGGATTCTCTTATGTATATTTTCACCTACGTCGGATGGTTACTCTGAGCCTTATGACGTATTATAAGAACCCATTTAATTCTTATACACTTTTAAAGAACAGCTGGTATGTATGTCTAGAGGAAACTACGAAAATGAACAATGTGAATATATATATATATATATATATATATATATATATATATATATATATTATATATATATTCACATTGTTTCATTTTCGTAGTTTCCTCTAGACATACATATATATACATTACTCTATCACCAAGGCTTTCTTTTTTTCAGAAACAACGAAGATGTTATTTATATATAGGAAGATATTTAAAGATTAGGATTGTAATAGTAAAAAAAGGGGAAATTGGTTGCGTTCGTGATGAAAACATAAACAAATCAATTATGTAAGACCAAAACAATAATGGATCTGCGAGACTAACTTATTATTACCCAGACAGTTGCCGTTTCTAGAGCAAAACTTAAAGTGGTAGCTTGGGACGTGCACTGATGTAGATGTTAAAATACACCATTCTTTTCAAATTTTCCCACACTTTTTCAGCTTTACAATCATATATAGTTCGACTGTATATAGGTTTGCTATAAATACCAGTTGCAACGTTAAGTTACCAGTTTAAATGTTTGCACACAAGTGTTTTGTCTTTTTTAATAAGCGCTAATCTATACATATATAAAGGGCAATTATGTTTATGTGTATGTCCGGAGGAAAGTTCGAAAATAAAACAATTTACGACAAAGTAAATATATATACACATTAAATAGCACCAGGGCTTGGTTTTTAAGCAAAACTAATAGAAATTTGATTTATATTCGTGAAGATGATTAAAAAATAAAATTCTAATGATAACAGCATGAATTTTTTTTTCATTTAATATTTTAGATAGTAGACATTAACATTTCTTTTCAGAGTAACTGGATCAATGCAAGGTCTATTTTTTTACATAGGGATTTAAAGGGGGCATCCCACGAGGATTCGACTCACGATTCAGTAATAATGGATCTGCAGGACTAACTAAAAAAGAAAACCTCCACACAGGCGACAGCGGGTAGCCGCTTCTAGTCAGATATAAGTGACTATATGTAGGTTTGCTATGAAAAACAGTTAAAACGTTAATTTACTAGTTTAAATTCTTGTACATAAGTTAAAAAATCTTTTTAATAAGTGATAATATATAGTGAAAACAATTTGATTTTGACGTGTTTTCATTATAGTTTAACATACACATTTTTTTTTCAAATTTAACCATACTATTCAAGATTGACACTTATCAGATATAAGTGAGTCTATATAGGCTTGCTATGAACAACAGTTACAATATTATTTTACTAGTTTGTACATATTTTAATTTACTGTGTTTGTACGCACATCTTTTTCTTTTTAATAAGCGATGATATATAGTGAAAACAGGCCAATTTTGACGTGTTTTCATTAGATTTTAACATATTTTTTTTTAATTTGCATAAAAAAATTCAAACTTGGCACTTATCAGATATAGTGTGATGGTATGTCAGCATTCTATAAAAACTATTTCCAATGTCGTTTTCTAGTTTTAAGTGTTTGTACACAAGTTTTTTTGTCACTTTTAATAAGCGCTAATAAATGTCAATTTTGACGTGTTATCATTACATTTTAGCATACAAATTTTTTTTTTGAAATTTACATTGAATATTTTATTTTTATGAAATATTTTTGGATACATTATTTAAATTCCGTCATTAAAATCCATTGTGTGTACTACTAATAATCGATAATTTTGTTTTTGTGAGCGTCACGGGTGAAAATCTCTTGAATGTAAATCTGATCCGTTCATATAAGAAATATTTAATTCCAAGAGATGTACCAAACGAGACCTGAGAATTATATCTTTATTCAACTCATTTACATTCTATTCAGCCCTTCTCGCCTGGGGCTATTTGTTTTGTTTTGTTTTGTCTTACGGCATATCAACCTCAGTGGATCATTGAATGCCGATAAAGTTTTGAAATAAATTCATTCTTAATTGATACTCAATCTTTTTATAAACCCATTTTTCTATTTAACCCATAGATAAGACTCTAACAGGTACTACCACCACGGGTAAGAGTGGACCAGGGAGCAATAGAGATGAAGGCGTGCTCCAGATTACCCAAACCTCCAGAACAGGAACCTCACCATCAGATGAAGTTTAACGTCATGCCCAGGACATGAAGACCCTCAGGCGCAGCCTTCTAGCACCCATATAATAAAAAGGGTAGGAGCTTGCCATAAGGGAAATAGGGCTGGGGCAATCATGTAGGTGCTAGGGCTTGAGATGACCAGCCGATTGATGGGGGTGGGGTCATTCCGACTGACCGTCTGTCATGGACTGCTTATTCACCAGTATTCCTTTCTTAAGCATCATCATGGTTCGGAACCCACTGTCAACAGGTGGACGGAGTGGGGGAGTCTTACCCCTCTGTAGAGGTGCAGTCGGTGTATTCTAAAGCCCCAGCAGACAGGACTTGGCTGGGGCTGTAGAATACGCCGGTAAATGAAGGTAAAGTTTGTGCCCTTCAAACGGACGCCAAGGGTTTGGAAACGAGTCTGTATGAATTAGAAACCAGAAGAAGAATCAAGACCATAAAAAACAGCATTGTTAAGATCAGCTAGTATACTCAGAAAACCTGAGGAGACCTGAGGAGACTTGCTCTCAGTCAACCCTCACTGAAAGATCACCAGCTTAGACGTGTGTGAAAAACACTCAAGGAGGGATCGGTGAACCATGTACATTCGGGGTTACATTATAAACGGTGTTCTGTTATGATAGTGGTGCTCGTGTTAAGGAAGAGATTTTGGATCATTAGCAACTGGCGTTCACTTCACACTCAAAACCCAAAACGTTATCATTCACTTGCAAATGGGACAGAGAACTGCGTAAGTGGATGGTTATCACATTTTAGCACATTGCTCTAATATACATCCCCTTATTATGTATCTTATTTGTTGTGTTACCAGATCACAATCAAAATTATGCATAAACGCACAGATCAACACACACACACACACACGCACACACACACACGTTTATATATATAATATTATTTCTGTCGGAGGGAAATCGTAAGTATACACCGCTGATAAGACTTAATAAAATTGAAACAGCTGTACGATGTTCTACGTAGGGGGCGATATTTGCCGTGTTCGCTTGTCATGATTATTTTCATTAATTATCGAATTTTATACGATATACGCATTGTAACTGCCTTCAAGCAAAAAATACGAATAATAATAATAATAATAATAATAATAATAATATATATATATATATATATATATATATATATTAATAAGTCATCTACAGACACCGTGATTTGACGTTTCACGTCTCTTCAGTGGGGCTAGTAACAGCAATTGCTTCTGGCCAGGAGCGAAATCCGACTGACTTTTCACCAGCCCTGCTACTTAACCTCTCTGCCATTAAGGAGCATTGTTTTAACTGATAGATACTTACATCGGTGTATATATTTTACTATCACCAGAGAGATCAAATCTGTAAACAACAGACAATCATTGCTTTATTACGCTACCGGTAAAAGTCAATTAAAGTCAATCCTATATATATTTACAGATATATATATATATATATATATATATATATATATATATATATATATATATATATATATAATCTTCATACAATGACTGCTATTTACACATTAGCATAGCAACCAACAAAGCCTTCATCAGATGATGACTCTGTGTTCAGGCATGGTTTCGGGACCGAAGCATCATTACCACTAACCCAGCGCGCCCCAGCAGTATCTCACGATACCACCAGACTTTGTCGGTTTGATGTCACAATATAGGACTGCCATATCCACGCTGATGCGTTTACAGCTTTCTCCTGGATGTTTTTTATGTATTTCCTCTTGTCTGGTAAAGAAAGTCCAAGTTTAGACAAAATGCCGAGGTTGAGTTGGTAATAAATCCCCGGCATCCGACTTCAATGGGAAATATATTTGTTATCCATCCGTTTCTGACGCATTGTTCACGTATATGTGTATGTGTGTGTGTGTGTGTTAGTGTGTGTGTGTGTGTGTGTGTGTGTGTTCGATATGTTGAAAGCCGCAACTCCACGGATTCATTGACCTTATAATTCTCAGATGGTTTCATGTTTTTTTCTTGATTATACACTTGGTTTTGTGACTGGATGATATCTGAACAACTTTTTTAAATACACCTTTATCTTTTATACGCCTTTATTTTCAAACGTTTTGAGACTTTAAATTTTAAAAAGTAAAATTTACATTATTTTAAAACCAAAATACGTTTTATATACAATTTTTAAAAAGACATTCAGGGCCAGAACGTGAGAGTTATTTTAACTTTTCGTGTCAAACGTTAAATTTCTCCTTTTTTCAATCAACAAAAAATATTGCACTGATGACGACTAGTGTATATATAATGTCTTTTACAATTGTTTTTATTTGAATTTTAAAATGATTTCAATTGAATTACATTCTATAAACCCCATAGATTTGAAACAGCCCAATATTTCATATTATTTTACTGTATCTATATCTTATATATATATATATATATATATATATATATATATATATATATATATATATATATATATATATATATAACGGGTGTATATAAAAAAGAGTCAATCCTATTTTAAATAGCACCAGACCAAGGAGATTGTTTTTGGCATCTGAGGTGGTGCGCCACACCTACCATTAGATGCTCATTTACCACACAGTTCCCTGTATTACTCATACGCTGAGTTAACGAGGGTCTGTGTCGAACCTGGGACCTTGTGGTTCCTAGTCAGACGTTCTACCGACTGAGATAAACCGGCCTTACATATAATATATACACCGAACTTAGACTCATCAAATATACCAACAAAGAAGCATAGGTGTACACTACAACATTAATAATATATATATATATATATATATATATATATATATATATATATATATATATATATAAACAAGCATGAGGAGAGCTTTAGTGATAAAAAAATTGGCATCGCTGAGTGAAAAGAAAATATTTATGTATACATCATCCTGTCAATACCAATTTTATAAAAACATTCTAAAATATATTGGTAAGTACGCCTTTAGCAGGGATCGAACCAGATCGAAACAGAATCGATCACCATTACGGTTCATACCATTGGTGAACCATCGTTGATTGGTAAATATGTGAATTTATACTTTGCCATTTGTAATTTTAAGATTCAATGGAAATGTCTTCATTTTGTAGCTATTTTTAGCTTTATATATATATATATAATATATATATATATATATATATATATATATATATATATATATATGAGATTTATCCAAAACTTGGTAGTAAGGGATATATATATATGTGCTTTCTAAGATTCATTTTATTAATATTGTATGATCCAGTATGTATAACTACAGCGAATCTTTAAATCACTAAAGAGAGCTCAATTTATAATAAACTTTTTAGATTATATACAGAGCAATATTTATCATAGAAAGAAAGGAAGAACTCTACACCGTAATTCCATAATAAATTTATTCCGACCAAAATTGGGGCCTATATAAATCTAAGTTGATTTAATATAGCTCCCCAAAATTGAGTCTCATCAGATGGGGATATATATATATTATATATTATATATATATATATATATATATATATATATAAATCGGTTGAGTATCCGCCTGGGAATCGCAAGTTTCCGCTTTCGATACCGGACCTTACCATACCAGTGCATGAGTAGCATGGTTAATCAGATATATGTGGTGAAGTGGGAAGCTGACGATAAGTGTGGTGCTCCATCTCAGCATGAACATTATCTCTGGTCTAGTGTTTCCGAGAATGAAATATGCTCCCTCACTTTCCGGCTGATACGACAATAGGCCAATTCGCGAACTTTGATTTACTTATATATACACAGAGAGAGAGACAGACAGACAGACAGACAGAGAAAGAGAGAAAGAAAGAAAGAAAAAGAGACGGTCTGTGTGTATTCGTGTCTGTGTGTACCCGCATTTTTCTGTCGCGTGTGTATGTACCTGCGTGTTTCATGTTTCCGTGTGTGCATCTGAATGTTTCTCTTTAATGTGTAAGTGTGTATCTGCGTGTTTCTTATTTCATATGTATCTATTTGAGTCCTTCAATTGCGCGTGTGTATGTATATGTGTGTGTGTGCGTGTGTGTACGTGTGTGTGTGTGTGTGTCTCTATGCGTTTGTGTAAGTGCATGACTATGTATGCCTGCATCTGGCTGTCTCATATATATGTATCTAGGTGTTTTAAATGCGTGTGTATGTGTAACTGCGTATTTCTCTTTTGTGTGTATGTGTGTATCTGCGTTTTCCGTTTTTCTATACGAGCACTTGACTGTTTTTATTGTGTATGCAATAATTGCGTGTGCGTATATATCTGCATCTTTCTGCCTTGTCTGTATCTATGTGATTATCTTGTGTATGTGTGTGTGTGTGTGTGTTGTGAGTGAATTTATCTCTTTGTGTGTAAGTACGTGTGTGTATTTGCGCGCTTTTCTGTGAGCGCATGTCTGTGTGTGTGTGTGTGTGTGTGTGTGTGTGTGTGTGTGTGTTTAGACGCAAGTGCGACCGATTTTGTGTATGTGTGTTCGACATTGTAGCAAAAGGCACACATCAAATACTAAACATTGTGTAGTTTTAGTCCTCTGTGAATGCAACGTTGTTTTGTTAGGTTTTTTTTTTAAATTTTACTGATTCACCTTTTACAAGTGACTCTTCTTACTAGTGATGTGTCCAAGAGATCAAGTGACAGCAAGTCATTTGATTACGACATTTTTCTTATAGAAAAATATTTATTCTCATTTAGGCTTCTACGACATTTCAAAACAGTTTTCATCGTAATATTAAGAGACACTTGCTGTAGTTTCCCCACTATTTCAGCGCTCGCCTCAATGTTACTGTTCAATTTTCCCGATGCTGTTTTCGGGATGGTTTCGATTTCTTCTTCTTCTTCTTCTTCTTCTTCTTCTCTTCTTCTTCTTCTTCTTCTTCTTCTTCTAAATAATAATAATAATAATAATAATAATAATAATAATAATAATAATAATAATAATAATAATAATGTTAGTGTCCTTGGAATGGTACCCAAAGCTTTGGAAAAGAGACTGGATATATTGGAGGCAGATAATACAGGATGGTTAAGATCAGCTAGAATACTCAGAAGAGTCCTGGAAATCTACAGAGACTTCCTTATTCAGACTCCAGGGAATATCTATCAGCTAATATTGGTGGGATAGAAGAAGAACAGGGGATCGATGTCATTTAAGTCGCATTAACATTAACTACATTTATAGTAAATTTCTCTCTCACTTTATCTATCTTTCTATCTCTCTCCCCCCTCTCTCTCTCTTTATATATATATATATATATATATATATATAATATATTATATTATGTGTGTGTGGAGAGAGAGAGATTCATAAAAATCATTTGATACCGGTTATTCGTGTGGATGATATTATTATTCATGTTGATAATGATATCAATAATAGAGGGAGGAACGCATTAATGACACAAGATGACCCTACTACTACTACTACTACTACTACTACGAGAACCACAATTACTACCACTACTGCTACTACTACTACTAATAATAATAATAATAATGATAATAATAATAATAATAAATAATAGTCCCAAAGGGATTGGTAAAGGGATTGGAAACTCTGGACATCAGAGGAAACATTGAGACCATCCAGAATACTGCACTGCTGCAATCTGCTAGAATACTTAGAAGAGTCCTGGAGACCCGAGGAGACTTGCTGTCACTCAGACTCCAGTGAAAGACCATCAGCTAACGCTGATGTGGAAACTCAAAAGGAGTGAATAATAATAATAATAATAATAATAATAATAATAATAATAATAATAATAATAAAGAAGAGAAGAGAAGAAGAAGAAGAAGAAGAAGAAGAAGAAAGAAGAAGAAGAAGAAGAAGAAGAAGAAGAAGAAGAAGAAGAAGAAGAAGAAGAAGAAGAAAAGAGAGCGGTCCCAATAAACTTGAAAAAAAAAACACTGGAGGGTCTAGAAATCAGAGGAAGAAGTGAGACCATCCAGACTACTGCACTGCTGCAATCGGCTAGAATACTCAGAAGAGTCCTGGAGACCCGAGGAGACTTGTTGTCATTCAGACTCCTCTGAAAACCATCAGCTAACGCTGATGGGAAAAACTCAAAAAGAGTGAACATAATAATATTAGTTAAAGAAAGCGAAAAAATAGACACATACTTGGACTTTGCCAGAGAACTAACAAAACTGTGGAACATGAAAGTGAAGCTTGTAATTGGTTCCATTTGAACGGTCTGGAAAGGAATCTGGATGAACTGGAAATCAGAAGAAGTATCAAGACCTTCCAGACTACAGCATTGTTAAGATCAGCTAGAATAATCAGATTAGTCCTGGAGACTTCAAGAGACTTGCTGTCACTCAGCCTCCAGTGAAAAACCAGCTAAGACTGGTGTGACAAACTCGAATGGAGTGAATAATAATAATAATAATAATAATAATAATTAATAATAATAATCCTCTGGGACTTTGTGATAATGAAGGATCACCCTATCCCAGCCAGGAGACCAGACCTAGTGTTGATTAACAAAACAAAAAAGAAGAGAACGTGTCAACTTTGCGGTTTCAGCAGATCACTGGGATTTGTGTCATTTAAGTCGCATTCAAATTAACTACACTTATAGTGAATCTCTCTCTCTCTCTCTCTCTCTCTCTCTCTCTCTCTCTCTCTCTCTCTCTCCTCTCTCTCTCTCTCTCTAATGAAAAGGATAATGAAAGATGGATAAATGAAAAAAAGATGGATGAATACCTGGACCCCTGGCATTAAAGAATTGTGGAATATGAGAGTGAAAGTGATACCAATTAGTTGGTGCACT
>CM042152.1:41675031-41682531 GCA_023376005.1 Doryteuthis pealeii | reverse complement strand
CAGGTAGACGAGTGTGTTAGTAGTAGCAAGTCCATTTGTTCAATGAAGAACCTCTATGAGGTGGGTTGTTTTTTTAATGCTATATATATAAGTTAAAAGAAAGGAAATGAATCCGACGGTATAAGTATAGATAAAAGGATATGAAAACACACAATATGCTGTTAAAGTGAAAACATTTTATATCATATTCATAGCTAATATTTTCGATTTATAAAAATCATCTTCAGAGCTTGTTTTTACTCCGGTCTCATCAAATTATTTTCAGCTCCTCTCTCGATGAGTCCGGAGTAAAAACAAGCTCTGAAGATGATTTTTATAAATCAAAATATTGTTCAATATTAGCTATGAATATGATATAAAATTTTTTCACCTTAACAGCATATTGTGTGTTTTCATATCCTTATATATATATATATATATATATATATATATATATTATATATATATATATGAAACATCTTCACCTGATGATTGCATCGCATGAAACCAATATGGTCGTGAATGTTCCTTTGTCACCTAATAAATAGATATGTAAAACCTTTATATATTTATCTTATTATATTATATAACAGCTCTATTTCATATTGAGCACTCTACCAATAATACTGCTTTGGTACACCATTCCAGCAAAAAGCTGAAACAGTGACCATCTCACACTATATATATATATATATATATATATATTATATATATATATATATATATATATATATATATATCCAACCGCTCCGCACAGGATGTGACACAAGGTCATTATAAACTTCACACAGCGGGAATATGTAACAAACACAAACTGCAGAACTGATATTATATACTATTTCTCTCATTTTTGAGATGAGGCTTCATAATAGTATATAATTTAGATTATTCGGACTATTGTTCTCATCTTTATGGTTATCTGTACAACGTTTCAGTCGATGTGCCCTCCGGTCTTCTTCAGGTATTTTTTGTCAGCCTCAGAGCCTTAGAAAGTTCCGCGATGGCTCCCGATTACGACAAGAAGGTTCCGAGTTCAAAGAAAAGGTTCCCGAGTTCGAGAAGTTCGACAAGAAATACCCGAAAAAAGGCCGGAGGGCACTCGGCCGAAACGTTGTACAGATAACAATAAAGATGAGAACAATAGGCCGAATAATCCAAATAAAAACTTATAATATATATATATATATATATATATATATATATATATATATATAATATATATATCAGCCCCTCTGCACGAGCACGATGCGATACAAGGTCAATATCTTAAGCGGACTTTAACAGGTTTGACTTCAGAGTTTCCCTTTTCCTAGACTGATAACCTAGCCAATGTTAAAGACCCCATTCTGCCCTACTATTTTACCAAACTCGGGGAGAGAGTTAGCTGGAGGCACACCTTCACATGTGTTTTAGTGCTAAGTGAAATGGTAAACAACCTCGTCCAGGATTTGAACTCGGATTGACGAAGAGAAGAATGCGCGGGGTTTCACACAATTTTTTAACACTGGTCACGCATGATCTTCGGTTTGTGCGTAGTCTCCCACATAATGGTCGTAGTAGTGTTCAACTGACATGGTGGGATGTCAGCAAATAACTAATTAGGAAAAGGCAATATACTTATATATAAATATATATATATATATATATATATATATATATTCCAACCCTTACGCACGAGCAGGATGTGACACCAAAGTCAATTTCTAAGTGGAGTTTAACATGCTTGAATTCTGAATTTCCTTCTCCTAAGACCGGTTGACTAACCATGGTTAAAGTGCCCAGTATGCCTACATATATTTATCCCATAGCTGGAGACGAGGACTAGGTTTCCTACCTTTCCAAGGGGGTATTAGCGCTAAGTGAAAAACCAATTTTGCCTCATCCAGGATTTGAACTCGGTCGACGAGTCCATCCCCAGGACTTTAACCATCACCACCACTTTCAGAAAAGAAAAGGTAATTTAGGCTAGTTTATAACACAACATTACAACGCTTGGATTACAGTATCTAAACATATGACAGAGGCAAAAAATCCTGTTTTGTGGAAGCATATACGCTGATACGATTGGCCTTCATATTTAAGTATTTCGATTTTATTTTGGCATTTTTAAGGACCCTAGACAATACAAACACTGGATTCCGATCTATACAAATCGCTGATTCCAGGCAAGTGGTTTGTTACCCTATCAAACGCAGTAGTTCGCATCTGTACTATGCTACAAGTGATCTACGCTTTCCTAGCGTGATCTAGGTATATCATTTCTTTTATTCTATCAGATGAAACCTGAAATAATATACTCTTCATGGCACACATAATTTGAAGAAAAAAAAATTATAAAAATTCTGAAATGATTACTTTATTTTAAAGTCTATAGGGCCAATTAAATACACATCAAGCCAAAAAAGGCCTGATTACTATCTTATTAATAATGTAGAGATTCGGTTATATATTTGTTGTAACCGAATACTATGTCCCTTGGTTTCGTCATTTACTCCAAACTTCAGTCAGATAAATTGAAAATAAAAGAACAACCTTATATTTCTACAATACATGTAAAAATTCCAGTTATACAGACTTAGACTCCTGTGCCTCTATATTTTTTTCACAACAAAGTTAATCAAATCAACAATGGCCCAGGAGAAATATATAGTCATAAAGTATGATAGAGCTCATCCACAGCTACCTCCGTCGTTCAGTGTTCTCCACTTTCCACTCCAGTGTGGCTAGATCACAACAACTACCTATGGCCCAGGATCAAAATCCGACCTTGCTTTTTGTTCCGCCCCCGACTTTTACATAAAATTCGGCCCATTTGAAAAGTCTGCCGTGTAGGATCTTAGGTGGGTGTTTAAACTTATTAAGAGATACCATACGTGTGTGTTCATTATTATTTTAAGAATACCAGAGTGATCCAGTCTGTGTGCAGACGATCATTGCCTTTATATATCTGGGCAGTGAAAAGTTATTATACAAGTCGCCCCTTAAACGAGCTCTGCCTGAGTTTGGGAGCATAATTAATTATATTGCAGTCAATTCATAGACCACCGTGTTCCGGTGTTGGGCACGCCTCTTCAGTTATAATTATGCACAACGCCCACCTATGGCCAAAATCCGAGAATCCGACCAGGACTTTATAGTACCGCCCGACTTAACCCCTCGACCATTTGACAGCTTCCGCAAAACTATTTAATATATATTTGTTTATATAGTTTACGATCACCAGCGAGATCCAGTCTGTGTAACAGATGATGTAGTCCTAAAAATTCGCGACAATGAGTTTTGACTTTTCTCCAGAGTGTGTCAGAGGACAATTTGGTGCCAGACATATTGCCACCAATTGGCACTTACCCTGTTATCCAGGGCTTGACACCACTGTTTAGCAACTCCACGTAGGCATCTGGAGAGTCTCTAACACCTCTTTCTGCCATATTGTTGTGGAATCTGCTGTACAAACGCAATCAATCGGCTGTCATGTTGCTTTTCTAGACCACAGCCTATGTAGTCTCCATTTGCAATCTCCAGCTTTCATGCTGATTGTTTTGTTACATGTTTTAGGAGTATGGACCGCAACCATAGTTTCCTCATTTTTGATGGCCGGCGCAGATCACATATACAATCTAATTTTCTTCCTGATCAGGTGGGTTCAGAATGAACAAACAAGTCATTAGCAAACAGAAAGTATTATTTTATGTTGTAATTTTTTCTCAACTGTTGCAACCTTAAGACATCGACAGAGTAACATTTCTTGTTAAAGAAATTGTTTTTTTAGAAAGTATATAAAAAATACTAAAAGGTCTGATGTGTTTTGACAAGCCTCTATAATCTGACAGAAAAATATGTTAGAAGTGCGGTTCAAATTATAGTATATAAATATATATATTAATATATATTATATTATATTATATATAATTGCTCTGTCGATATATATTGTAAGACTACACTATAACTTAATATATATGAATTAACACAGATCGATTTACGCGTGACGTTTTAAAACTCCCAAAACTATAAATGGCTAGATTATCGAGTAATTCTTCAATAACAATCTTTTCAACTAGGAAGAATTGAATATGAACAGGCACTAAAAATTTTTGTATAAACCAACCTTGTATACAATGCTAACAGTGAACAAACTGACTCTGGGGAAAGAAAAAGGAAAAGAATAGTTCAAGTAATATTTATAGTTTTGCCACCCTTTAACAAGTCAGTTAAAAATAACTTGGAAGTGACCTTTTCAAAATATTAAAGAAGCATTTCCAAAAAACACAAACCGAATTGTAGTAAAATATTTAACAAACATAATGTTAAAGTCAGCTACAGGTGAATGCCAAAAGTGCCAGTAGAAAAATCAATAAGGGAAATCAATTAAAAAACAAAGAAAACGAGAACGGAATGTTCACATTTTAATCTTAAAAAAATGGAGTTACTCTGTTATTCGGTCAATGCCAAAGTAGTAAATGTATTGTAGACAAGGCTAATATAAAAATGTAAAACTTCAAGACGAGGCTATTGAAGTTCAGTTAGATCTACTGTTGGTATTGAATAACAGCAACTAGCCTAAGCACAACAGAAGCATGTCCAAGACAGCTTGCTATTTATAGAATCAGAATATCTATCATTCATTGTGATTCCTTGAGTCTGATGCTGCTTGTTTCAATAATATTGCGGATTTTATAAATACCCTGTCATCTCAGTAGAATGGCACAGACGATTTGATTAAGCTACAACCGCTTGTTGCCGTGTCTTATCAATTCGACGGTAATTAGAACTTAGTTGATTATTCTTCATCTCCCCCCCCCCATGCGCGGACGTAGTGCTTGAGAGAATTAGTCCTTTCGACCCTGGCCTTTGTCTCAGTCTATAGAGCACCGGCTAGAAATCACAAAGTTTCCGCGTCTCGATACTGTCCTTCAATTTTCATGGTTTTATTATGAATTTATTATTTTGTCTTGATATCTTATATAATCTTTAAGCACTCGATTATCCAGGTTTCTGGACCCATTGTCTTAGGCCTTCCGTAAGTCAATCCATCCATTGCTAAGATGGTTTGCCTTTTTTACTAATTTTTAAAGTATCTCTGATCTATGCATAGTAGTACCAACTAGCTTATAGTAGCAAGATTGAGTAATCTGATCTGTGCGTCAAGTAGGAGCATGACAGTAGATGAGGCGCATCACCTCAGCAATAACAATTTTCTATCTAGCGATAGCAAAAAAGGGTAGACATCTCGCTACGGCTATACCGTCAAAGGCCACTCCACCAACTTTAGTTTTATATTTCAAGCTCTGAAAGATCTGAAAGAGTATAGGAGTGCCCCTCATTGCCAATTTCTCCATAATGTGACATGTGTATTTCATTCTAATTGGGCACATGAGGTTTTCTAATGCTCAATTCGTTTCCCTATCCAAAACGTACGCCCTTCAACGCGTGGATTATACATTGTTATATACTCATATACCCCTCTTGCTAAATACATCGAGAGAATTTTAGTGTGATAGAGAGATTTTCCTCGGTTGATAGATGAGGGACAGACAGAAGAGTTTAAACTGAACTTATGCTTCTTGTTAGTGTTTATTCAATATTTATCTCTCTTGGCCGGTTAGTCATCTTGTCGCCTCTTTCTTATCTTCTTCAAACTAAAGGTTCTTCTTTTAAGTCATGCAATAATCAACTACAAGACTTTTTTTTTCTTTATCAAAGGAGTTTTATTACTTGCCATTGCCCTGATTCACCCCGCGTTTGAGTACAACCTATCTTGCCGACGTCTGCGTTGAAACTTGATTACCTAACTAACTCTATCACGTGATTCGCGAGATCCTTGCCTCTCGGTCAGTTGGGCCATACCGTTCTGGTATTTTTCCATCCACTGATCTGAAAAAACAATTGGCACATTAGAATTCTTGCTACATGGCTTGTCTCAATCACACACACCACACATTATGCAACACATTCAGTCCTCCTCAAAACCAGTCTTGCCCAGTTGTCAGGATCTATTTTTTTATTTTTATAAGATTGATTCTAAGGCAATCTTCCAAGGCTTATGATGTGACCTTTTTGCAGCAACAGCTGAC
Source organism: Doryteuthis pealeii (assembly GCA_023376005.1). Classification (NCBI taxonomy): domain Eukaryota; kingdom Metazoa; phylum Mollusca; class Cephalopoda; order Myopsida; family Loliginidae; genus Doryteuthis; species Doryteuthis pealeii. The sequence goes on along the minus strand of CM042152.1, from coordinate 41,676,481 downwards.
TGTAAAGACGTGCTTCAATATTATAAGATCGCTCATAACACAATATGACCTGCCTATCGCATTTGGGCCGTTATATGAAAATCTCAATGCTTGTGTGTCTGGACGTAAGGCTTCCCTGCAACGTGTTTTGGGTCTTCCCCTTGGTGTTTAGAATGCATCTGAAACATTTCAGATGAAAATGCTCAAGAATTTTCAGATGTCTACAAAGCAATGTTCCTATTTAGTAGAATACAACAGAACACTTAGCGCAAAGGACGTATACTTGTTTTACAAGCCTTCCAAAAACCACAGATGGATTTTGAATGCATTGCAGAGTTTCAGCATCCAAAAAGCCATGACCGGGTGTTACATAATTATTAGATACCTAATATTTATGTGCAATAGTGTAGAAATCAAAATGGCTGTTATAAGTTGCAGCCCACGGCATTGAAAGGATGAGTGACAAGGCTTGATCTGTCCTGATCCTTCCTTCCCGGTGATACCGTGAGAATCCGATGGAGAAGACCCTCTTTCGGTTTAGATTAGAGATAGATTTTAGTCATCGGCGAGAAACCACGACGTGGTGAGTCGTGTTATACACGCTTCGACTCGATCTGCGCAGGTAGTCTGGGGGGGATTTCGAGAATAAAATATGATCAATGTAAATTGAAGTCTTGTCTTATTATCTAAAAACTAACAATGACACAGGGCTTCTGATTAAGAGAAATCCCCAATGGAAGACCAGACACGAAGTCCCCAAGAGACGTCCAGACGTTGGAAGAGACCTAGAAGAATTTAAGATATCAGAAGAACAGACGAAGAATATAAGAACTTAAGATGTCAGAAGAACAGAAGAAGAATAGAAGTAAGAAAGAAGTAAGTAAAGAAGAAAGGGTATACAACGCGGGCAATGTACTCCTATGTCTTCAAACAATTAACAAGAGAACACTCAACGCACAGGACCTATAAACATTGATATTCGTTTTGTAGGTAATCTTATAATAAGTCTATACACGTTGTTTCAATTTTTGGGTCATGACCCACCTAATCACCTAAAATTAAAATAAAGTAAAAATAAATAATGTAAAAAACAATATAAAAACAAAAAAAATAATATTAAAATAATATAAAGATAATATAAAAGATAATAATATGAAAAATATATATAAAAAATATAAAAAGTAATATAAATAATGTAAATATAATATAAAAAGATATAATAAAAAGGAAAAATATAAAAATGATATAAAAATGATATTAAGACTAATATTAAAAAATGTTATATAAAAAGGAGAAATATATATATATATATATATATATATATATATATATACCGATCCAAAACGTCGGTATCTCAAAATATTTATGGCAATTTTTCTGAATATTTCACTAATGTAGATAAGTGTCAGTTCAGTTGGATTTAAAACTGCAATTTTAATTAATTTTAATTAACATTCAACATAATATTGAG
>CM042152.1:41647531-41670031 GCA_023376005.1 Doryteuthis pealeii | reverse complement strand
GAAGCTCAGCTCAAAAAATTAAGAGAAATATAGTATATAATACCAGTTCCGCGTTGTGCTTTTACTTATTCCCGCCCCCAATGAAGTTAAATTAATGACCTTGTGTCACATCCTTTTCTTGTTGGAATCGAGCCTTCTTGAACTCGGAATCTTCTTTCGAACTCGCAAACCTTCTTGTCTACCGGAAACTTCTTGAATAGAGAGCCATCACGGACTTTGAAACCGAACCCTATATTCAATCCACGGGGTTATCATGGTCTCTTTCCTTAACCATAGACGGTACAGGGTTAACTGTGTTAATCATATTCGATGTTAGTCGCCCTGACCAGGATGAACCTTGCAGCATAGAAATAACGTCACTTAGAATTGTCTAACCCAAATGCCCTATTATCCACTACGCTATTGACTTTAATTTCAGAGAAATATGATAAGATTGCCTAACAAAAAAAAAGATTAGTATACTTTGTCGTATTTTAATGAGGCTGATTGAACAATTTTGATGTTTGACTTTGTCCTCATCTTTATTGTGGTATGTATAAACACAACCTTCAGGCTGCTGCCTTTTCAGGTGCTTCACTGCCTACCTGGAGTAAAGTTATCAGACGATAAGTAAAGCTTCTGAGGTAAAGCTCTGAAAACACGCCTGACCTCAGGTTATCATCTGTTATTGAGTTTAGTCTAAGGTAAAACAGGGAACGAACAAAATCAAGAGAACTATTAAGTCAGAAAGGTTGAATTGCCATTTCATATAAATCCCACCAAAATTACCTAAATAGCTTCCGCTAATTTACAAATCAATATTACAAATAAAACAAATACGTAACTTTTTCTTTAAATCATTTTAATTTTACACAACCATTGGATGTTTCCTTTATAAAATCGAGTGAAATAAAATGGACAAATAAGAAATCAGCGAATAAGCGACACAAAACACCCCCAACCAGATTAAATCTGTATTCACATGCATTTTTAACCAGAGGGTGTTGAAAATTGTAACGGACGAAATAGGAACAAGAGTATTAATATACATATATATCTTCTTGAATGGTAACTTTCAGATAGAGATTATAGGTATATTACCAACTTCCTAACAACATACATTACCGAAGGGTATTACCGCTGTGTGAAATGCAAGAGCCTCTCCAGGATTTGATCTCGTTTTCCGTTGTGTCTATTTCCTACGACGGTAACCATTATACCACTCGCCCTCAGTTTATAGTAGATATAGGATCTAGCTTCCTTACCTACTCTTAACGGCTCACAGCTGATTCACAGCACTGCTATCTAACGTAAACTCAGGCAGCAGCTCTACATATGTCAGATGGTTACACTAGAAATGTCTTCGCCAACACAATCTTTCTTTTGTCTTGATCACCCGTTTGTAGTTGATCTTTTGAAATAATAATCATAGAGGGTAACAATACCCATACCGCCCTATCGCTGATGTAGAGCAACCGACTGTACCTCTGCAGTGGGAAGACACCCCCAAATGCGGCCTCCTGTTGGCCGTGGCATGGCGGCCCGTGAGCTTAAGGGATAGAACCCAGGTGGTTTACAGCCATGACTTGCCAATACTCCACTTGCGTCTTTACTTGGACTAGACGTGCGGTCGGAGAGGCCCCTTCCGAATCAATCGGCTGGTCCACGTCAAAACCTAGAACTTATATGCGCATTGCCCCAACCCTAATTGCCCCTTATGGCAAGCCCAACTCTTTTTATCATATGGATGCTAGAAGCAAGGCTGTAGCTAGTGTCTTCGTGTAACTTGGAATGAGTAAAACTATCTATGGTGAGCTCCCAGCTTTGAGTGTTGGGAATTGAGTACCCCTTCCACGATTGCATCCCTGGTCCACTCTGGACCGGAGTGGTAAAGTACCTGTAGGGTCTCATCTGTTTGTATTTGTGCCTTTTTCTTCCAGAATCTTTATCTATCCTAAACATGAGTTTATAAAACAAAATTGATTATTAGTTAGAATAAAATATTATTTTAAATACTAAAATGAATCATAAAGAAAATTTAGTATATAAAAGTATAGAAAGAATATCTCCTAAATTTAAATATAGCCAGAAAACCAAAGGGGGGTGGGGCTTATGTTGTACCCAATCTTCCATGAAGAAGCCTTGCCAGCCTTTAAGACCAGTATACAAAATTTAGTATATATGCTCCCGTAACCCGGTAGACTCTTTAGGAGCGACTTAAGTAAACTTTCACCGCCCAGCAAAACGCAATGATCATCTGTTTACAATTTGATCTCTCTGTGATTGTAAGATTACACACAGATATACCTATCCTAAAATATGTTTAAAAACACTGCTCATTGTACGCAGCTGGCAATGGCCTAGAGGTTAAACAGATCGGACAGGTGCTAAAGTCAGTATTGGGTTTGCTTTGTCGGGATCTAGTTGTTTGTCTAGCCACATGATGAGACGTGAACGTCGAAACAACAGTATCAGTGGATGAGCTTATATATATTAGATATATATATATATATATATTATATATATATATATATGAAAATTTAACAATTTTGAAAACATATTGATGTTTGTTATTGATTTGACAGATCGTTTCGACCAATCGATAGTTGCGTCTTCATCAAAGACGACATCCTATGTCGCTCTTTGATGAAGACCACTTATCGATTTTGTCGAAACAAGAGCTGTCACAATCACATAACAAAAAACATCATATGTTTTTTCAAAAGTCTAAATTTCATTACTCGGATTAATTTCGCATCGATTTTTCATAATATATATATATTATAGTATATATAATATATATATATATATATAAATATATATATATATATATATATTGACGCTCACCTGCAACTGGGAAATATGTAATTATTTCACTATAGATAAGCTACGAGAAAATAGTTTTTTTTATAGATTAGAAATTCCCCATCTAATTTATTTTTGAATGTAGCATTCAATCCACTGCTAAGCCTACAAGAATTGCTATGTAGAAAAAAATCTCTCAACTGACAAGTTTTTCTATGTTCTAGAGGATATTTTAAAGAAAACCCCTCTGCAGAAAAAGTGGATTTGTCTTTCATTTTTATATCTTCTCCTTTCATATTGTACTTTTGCAGGAAAAGAAGAATTCCCGAAAGAAAACGGCACAAATCACAAAAACAGATGATGTGAATTTGATACAAAAGTTTTGAGTCTTTAATAGTTGATCAGAAATACTTTTAGTATATCTAAAATTAAATTAGTCTTTGAAATATAATACCCCAATTAAACAATACCAGTGAACAGTGCATTACCTTTAAATCTTGTCTATAGAAAGACTTACAAATAATGGCAAGAATACAAAAATATAGCTACTATAAAACTTAATCTTTTTTTTTGCATTATTTCGTCAGTCTCTTATAGAAAGATTTAAGGGTATTGCCACTGTTCCACTGTTGTTTATTGTTAATTGGAGGATACTATCATATATTCAAAGAACTAATTCATTTTAGATTTATTACAAAAAGTATTTTCTGATCAAACTATTAAAGACTAAAACATTTTGTATCAAATCACATCATCTGTTTGTATTTGTGCCTTTTTCTTTCGAATCTTCACTCTTTATTCCTGCAAAAGTACAATATGAAAGAAAGATATAAAACCAATGAAAGACAAATCCACTTTTACTGCAGAGGGTTTTCTTTTAAAAATATCCTTCTAGAACAAGAAAAAACCTTGTTCAGTGAGAGATTTTTTTACATACATAGCAATTCTTGTAGCTTACAGGCATTGAATGCACATTCAAATAAATAAAATAAGGAATTTCTAATCTAATAAAAAAAAAACTATTTTCTCGAGCTTCTCATAGCTGAAATAACACATTATTTCCCAGTTGCCAGGTCGAGCGTCATATTAATATATATAATATAAAATTAATATATATATTATATATATATACATATATATATATATATTATGAAAAAATCGATGAAAATTAATCGACAGTATGAAATTTAACATTTTGAAAAACATATGATGTTTGTTATGTGATTGCTGACAGATCTGTTCGACCAAATCATAAGTTGGTCTTCATCAAAGAGCGACATAGATTCCTCTTGTATGAAGACCAACTATCATTTGGTCGAAACAGATCTGTCAGCATCACATAACAAACATCATATGTTTTCAAAATGTTAAATTTCATATATATATATATATAATATATATATATATATATATATATATATATAAGTCAGTCCACTTATACTGTGTTTCCGTTTCACTCTCATCAGTGTGGCTGACACAACAACTTACTCCGACCAGAAGCAACCCATACTGACTTACACCTGTCCGATCTGTTAACTCAGGCCATTGCCAGCTGCCTACAATGAGCAGTGTTTTAACTATTTTAATAGGGTATATCTGTGTGTATACCTTACAATCACCAGAGAGATCAAATCTGTAACAGGATGATCATGCGTTTTGCTGGCGTTGAAAGTTTATTAAAGTCGCTCCTAGAAGACTCTACCGGTAACGGAGCATATATATACATTTTGTATACTGGTCTTAAAGGCTTGGCAAGCTTCTCACTGAGAAATTGACAAACATAAGCCCCACCCCCCATTTGGTTTTCTGCTATATTAAATTTAGGTTGATGATATTCTTTCTATACTTTTTATTACCTAATTTTCTTTTATGATCATTAGTATTTAAAATATATTTATTCTAACTAAAACAATTTTGTTTTATAAACTCAGTTAGATTGAAGGAAGGTAAAGATTCCTGAAGAAAAACACAAATCACAAACAGATGAGACCCTAACAGTACTTACACTCCGGGTCAAGAGGACCAGGAGCAATCTGATGAAGGGTACTCAACATTCCCCAACACTCCCAAAGCTGGAGCTCACCATCAGATAGATTTAACTTCATTCCAATGTACACGAAGACACTCAGCTACGCCTTGTCTAGCAGTCCATATGAGTAAAAAGAGTTGGGCTTGCCAAAGGGCATAGGTTGGGGCAATCATATAGGTTCTAGGGTTGACGTGACCAGCCGATTTGATCGAAGGGGCCTCTCCGACCCACGTCTAGTCCAAGTAGTAAAGACCAAATGCGAGTATTGCAAATCATGACTGATAAACCACCGTGGTCTATCCTTAAGCATCACGGGCCCCATCCACGCCAACAGACCCCATTGGGGGTGTCTACCCACTGCAAGGTACAGTGCGTGGCATTCTAACATCCCAGCCGATAGGCGTATGTATTGTTACCTCATGATTAATTATTTCAAAAGGATCAACTACCAAACCAGGGTGACTTTCCACAGACAAAACGAAAATTGTTTGGCGAAGACATTTCTAGTTAACCATCTCACATATGTTAAGCTGCTGCCTGCAGTTACGTTAGGAAAGTAGCAGTCTGTGAATTCGGCTGTGAGCAGTTAGAGTAGTAAAGAGCTAAAATCCTTATATCTATATAAACTGAGGCAGTGGTATAATGGTTACCGTCGTAGGAAAATGACACAACGAACGAGATCAAATCCTGGAAGAGCTCTTTGCATTTCACAAGCGGTAATACCCCTTCGGGTATGTATGTGTTACGGAGAGTTGGTAAATACCTATATCTCCTATCTGAAAGTTACCCAATTCAAAAATATATATGTATATTAATACTCTTGTTCCTAAATCTTCCGTCCTTTATCACTTTCAACACCCTCTGGTTAAAATGCAATGTGAATACAGATTATCTGGTGTCGCTTAATCGCTGATTTCTTATTGTCCCATTTTATTTCACTCGATTTTATAAAGGAAACATCCCAAATGTCTTTGTGTAAAATTAAAATGAATTAAGAAAAAGTTACGTGTTTGTTTTATTTGTAATATTGATATTGTAAATTACGGAAGATATTTAGGTAATTTTGGTGGATTTATATGAAATTGCAATTCAACCTTTCTGACTTAAATAGTTTCTCTTATTTTGTTTCGTTCCCTTTACCTTAGACTAAACTCATCAACAGATGATAACCCTGAGGTCAAGCGTGTTTCAGAGCTTTACCTCAGACTTTACCTTATCGTCTGATAACTTTACTCCAAGGTAGCAGTGAACACCTGAACAAGGCAGCAGCCTGAAGGTTGTGTTTATACATACCACAATAAAGATGAGGACAAAAGTCCGAAACATCAAAATTGTTCACATCAAGCCTCTATCTAAAAAATACGAACAAAGTATACTAATCTTTTTCTTTGTTACAGATCTTATCATATTTCTCTGAAATTAGTCATATAGCGTAGTGGATAAAGGCATTGGTTAAGACAATTCTAAGTGACAGTTATCTCTATGCTGCAGGTTCAATCCTGGTCAAGGGCGACACTAACATAGAATAATGATTAACACAGCTTAACACCTGTACCCGTCTATGGTTAACGGAAAGAGAACATGATACCCCCGTGGATTGAATATAGGGTTCGGTTCAAAGTTCCGTGATGGCTCTCTATTACAAGAAGTTTCCGAGTACGACAAGAAGGTTGCGAGTTCGAAAAAAGAAGATTCCCGAGTTCAAGAAGGCTCCCGATTCCAACAAGAAAAAGGATGTGACACAAGTCATTATTAAACTTCATACGGCGGGGAATAGGTAACAAGCACAAACTGCGGAACTGGTATTATATACTATTTCTCTAATTTTTGAGATGAGGCTTCCTAATTAGTATCATTTAGATTATTCGGCCCATTGTCCTCATTTTTATGGTTATCTGTACAACGTTTAAATCGATGCGCCATCCGGCCTTCTTCAGGTATTTCTTGTCAGACTCAGGAGCCTTCGAAAGTTCCCTGATGGCTCCCGATTACGACAAGAAGGTTCCCGAGACCAAACAGAAAGTTCCCGAGTTCGAGAAGGCTCCCCAGTCCGACACGAAATACCTGAAGAAGACTGGAGGACACATCGGCCAAAACGTTGTATAGATAACAATAAAGATGAGGACAATAGTCAGAATAATCCAAATAATACTGGCATTATATATATATATATATATATATATATATAATAATATATATATATATATAAGTTAAAGAAAGGAAATGAATCCGACGGTATGAGTATATATAAATAGATATGAAAACACCACAAAATGCTGTTAAAGTGAAAACATTTTATAACTTCGCTGATATTGAACAATATTTCGATTTTATGAAACACGGAAATAAACAAGCTCTGATGACGATTTCATAAATCGAAATATTGTTCAATATCAGCGAAGTTATAAAATGTTTTCACTTTAACAACATTTTGTGGTGCTTTCATATCTTTTTTATATATACTCATATATATATAATATATATATATATATATATATATATATATATATATAATAAAAAAAAAAACATTGATAATATTAAAAACATTGATAATATTGACAGCGCATTTTTTATTAATTCCAACGTTTGACTAGCAGCGTTCTGTTTTTGCTAACGGTCATTTTTCCCGTCTTATTTTTGTTGATGACCGACCCACGTGCGGTCGATGCATTATATTGCGAGGGTCCTCATATCAGTGAGGTAGGGCCGGTGTTGCTTTTTAAACCGTCGAGAGATAGGCCCGAAAACGGTTTGCACATTTCTCTCCTGATGAGCCCATGCAGTTGTAAACATCTTTTGTTTTTTTCATTATATCATATTCATAATGTCGGATTGATTTCCATTTTACTTCACACACACACACACACACACACCACACACACACACACACATAATATAATATATATTATATATAATATATATTATACCAGCTATCATGTTTGCTTCAATTAACTGGCTAATAGCAAAAGCATACACTCACCAAAAAGAAAAGAACAACGTTCATACGTAGACGTAAGTACCATAGTTTTATTCTATGTGAGATTTAGTGACAGTAATAAATTGCGTTGACACTGAAACATATGGGAATCTTATTACTTGTTAGCACTCATCTCTCAGTAGCTCCTCGGCTTCAGATTCGAACGTTAAGCTTGCGCGCACACACAGACACAAAACAGAGAAAAGCATTTTTCATTTCCACGCTAATCGATTGATCATGTTCGTCTGATATCCTTTTTTTCTTTCACTTAGTTATTTCATTTGTCTCTTAACTTTTGTCACTTACATTTCAAAATCGCTATTAATTCCTATCAAGCTGTCTAGCACAGTCCTTCCATATGCGTTTATATTGCATTTTGGTTCAAATCTATCTATCTATCTATCTATCTATTTATCTCTCTCCCCCCCTCTCTCCTCTCTCTCTCTCTCTCTCTCTCTCTCTCTAATATATATATATATATATATATATATATATATTGAACAGAGAAATAAAGGGAAGAAAATATTGAATGGATAAAATAGGATATTTCAATTAATTTAACTTACACGTGTTTCGGTGTTAGTTAAGTTAATTAAAATATCCTGTTTTATCCATACAATATGTTCTTTCTTTTATTTCTCTTTTCAACATACCGTCGGATTTACTTCCATTTCACACATACACACACACACACACACACACACACACACACACATACATATATATATATATATATATATATATATATATATATATATATATATATATATATATATATATGTATATATATATTCTTTCATCCACGTTACTACCACGTTTTCATTGCAGTGGCATAAATAGTTAATCCAAAACGTTTAGTTTAGGTTAATTCTCCTGGGGAAACTCTTTTCTACTACTATATATATATACAGATATATGTTTATATGTATATATATATATATATATATATATATATATATATATATATATATATATATTTTCATTATATGTTTTTGTTAATTCATCTATCTATCTATCTATCTATCTATATATATATATATATATATATATATATATATATATTATATATATATATATATATATACTTTATTTTGTATATCTGAATATCTAAATGCATGTTTGTTCATTCTTCTATCTATGTTTACATCTATTCTCATGCTTTATGTGTCTTTCTTTGTCTTTCGGTCTATCTTTCTCCCTCTCCTCTCTCTCTCCCTCTCTCTCCCCCTTTCTCTCTCTCTCTCTCTCTCTCTCTATATATATATATATATATATATATATGTATATATATATATATATATATATAGATAGATAGATAGATAGATTCTCTTACTCTATCTATTTACATGTTTACTGTTTCTTTGTTCTTTTCTATCTATGGAAAACAAGGACACTTGAATGACTACATCTGAAAATCATACATAAAAATATTCCGTGTTTTTTAACAAAACCTGCTTAAACAATAACTTGCTTCCAAGATACACAACATGTACACACACACACACATCCACACACACACACACACACACACACAGATATATATGTGTGTGTGTGTGTGTGTGTATGTGTGTGTGTGTATGTGTGTAATTTATTTGTTATTTCTAAACTCTACAGGTGTAAAAAAAAAAGAAAACTTCAAATTCATATCCAACACCATACCTTAAAATTAATTAGAATTAAGCTCTCGATTACGTTGTTCGAGGTGTATTTATGTATTTGTAATAGTGTTCAATACAACAAAAAGGCGATGGTTACAATTGGTTTCAAAGCAGATTACTAGCTACTTCTCTTCAGGACATCGTGCCTGTGAAAAAAACTACGTTTTTACACAGACATGCTGTCCACGTATATATATATATATATATATATACACGCATTTTCATGGACAAGCGCATGACAACATACGCGCAAGTACAAAAAAAAAACGCATTCACATAAACATACAACACGAGAATACAGTTATATAAAAATACCATCATTGTCAAAAAAAATTCATTTAAAAAGAAATGGCATAACTAGACTGCTTCAGTTCCAGTGATCTTTTGAAAAAGAGATATTATCTTGAAAATTCAAGAATTAGATACAGGTTAACACACAACATCATTGGTACCGTATTATTATTTTTTCTTTACACCTGCATTGTGATAGCCTTCTAAAGCAACCTCCTAACTATATATATATATATATATATATATATATATATATATATATATATATACGTGGGCAACATGTCTGTGTAAAAACGTATATATATATATATAAACGTATATAAATATATATATATAAACGTATAAATGTATATAACGTATATATATATAATACATATATATATGTTGTGTGTATATATATATATATATATATATATATATATATATATATAGAGAGAGAGAGGGGAGAGATAGATATATATATATAGAGAGATATAGATAGATAATAGATATAGATATAGATACATAGATACATAGATAGGTCTGTCAACTTATATGCCTTCTATATATCTATCAGTGTATATACCTTCTGTTTCTTATCTCATACTCTTTATATAGCTATCAATCTATCAATATGTCTGGGTCTTTAGCTGTCTTGCCAGTTGAACATATGTAAGCCTTCTATTTTAAGTAAATACAGGAATGTATTATTTGGCAAGCTTAAACAAAATTGACTTGAGTCAGAGACGATGGTTTATATGAAACAATATCATTTCCTGTTATCTATCAGTTACACACACAGATACACAGACACTGACACGCGTAAATATATGTATGTGTCTGTACGTATATATATATCTTATTATAATGGAGATTGTGTGTTTGTCTGTCTGTAACCGAAACTATATTACTATTCAAGTCACAATTCCCTTTGCTATTTACATCACATTCTCTATGATTTTACTTATATTTAAACCTCAATTATTAATAAAATTGTTTTACATTACTTACACTGTTGACCATATCTACATACTAATCACATGCAATTGTATTTATATATATAACAAAATAGAGGTTTACAGTATGAATGGGAAGGCAAATTTGCATATTGATCTTTAAAATTTGATTTTAATGAATATATGCTTAGTATTATTGATTTCTCATTGTTTGGTTTTATCTTATTGAATATGAGCAAAAATCTCTTCAATAAATCTTAAAAGAAATCTCTTAACAAGAAGAAATAACTGTAATATTATTCTTTACTTCCTATTTTAACTAAACATTTTAATTAGGAAAATTTACCAATGAAAGACGGGAGTAATGGAAAATGATGGAAGAGTTAGTTTCAAAGTTGTTCTATTTTTCAATCATACCCCCTCTGTTCAAAATCTTTTTATCTACATTCTTATTCAGTTTCATTAGCCTTTCTAATTTAATATGATATCTTATCATAAAATTTAACTAAAATACTTGCACCCGGAGGGTGCATATATTTGATAGTACAAATGTCAGCGTTCAGTTCCCTCACGTGAGTTTGTAATTTTAGAATCCATTTAGTTTCTGCTTGTTTTCGAGATTGCGTTGTTGGAAATACGTGTTCTATTAGAATGCATTTGAGGTGTGTAAGGTTGTGTGTTAGGGTGTTAAAGTGAAGTGCTATTGTACTATGCGGGGATTTGAGTTTTATTGTGGATTTGTGGTTATTTAATCTTAGTATAAAAGATGTTGATGTTTCTCCCACATATCCGCTATTTATGCATTGTGTGCAGTATATGTAATATATGATGTTAGCGCTATCGCATGTTAGGTGTGGCAAATATATATATATATTATATATATTATATATATATATATATGTGTGTGTGTGTGTGTGTGTGTGTGTGTGTGTGTTTGTATATTCACCCATGTGTATTTATAGAGTAGCGTCCAAAATTAAGGAATATAATCAAATCTTCGAAATCTCAATATTATGTTGAATGTTAATTAAAATTAATTAAAACTTGCAGTTTTAAATCCCAACTGAACTGACACTTATCTACAATTAGTGAAATATTCAGAAAAATTGCCATAAATATTTTGAGATACCGACGTTTTGGATCGGTACTATATATATATATATATATATATATATATATATATATTTCTCCTTTTATATAACATTTTTAATATTAGTCTTAATATCATTTTTATATCATTTTTTATATTTTTCCTTTTTTATTATATCATTTTTATATTATATTTTACATTATTTATATTACTTTTTATATTTTTATATCATATTATTTTTCATATTATTATCTTTTATATTATCTTTCATATTATTTTAATATTATTTTTTTTGTTTTTTATATTGTTTTTTACATTATTTATTTTTTACTTTATTTTAATTTTAGGTGATTAGGTGGGTCATGACCCAAAAATTGAACAACGTGTATAGACTTATTATAAGATTACCTACAAAACGAATATCAATGTTTATAGGTCCTGTGCGTTGAGTGTTCTCTTGTTAATTGCTTTGAAGACATAGGAAGTACATTGCCCGCGTTGTATACCCTTTCTTCTTTACTTACTTCTTTCTTACTTCTATTCTTCTTCTGTTCTTCTGACATCTTAAGTTCTTATATTCTTCGTCTGTTCTTCCTGATATCTTAAATTCTTCTAGGTCTCTTCCAACGTCTGGACGTCTCTTGGGGACTTCGTGTCTGGTCTTCCATTGGGGATTTCTCTTAATCAGAAGCCCTGTGTCATTGTTAGTTTTTAGATAATAAGACAAGACTTCAATTTACATTGATCATATTTTATTCTCGAAATCCCCCACCAGACTACCTGCGCAGATCGAGTCGAAGCGTGTATAACACGACTCACCACCGTCGTGGTTTCTCGCCGACTGACTAAAATCTATCTCTAATCTAAACCGAAAGAGGGTCTTCTCCATCGATTCTCACGGTATCCACCGGAAGGAAGGATCAGGACAGATCAAGCCTTGTCACTCATCCTTCAATGCCGTGGGCTGCAACTTATAACAGCCATTTTGATTTCTACACTATTGCACATAAATATTAGGTATCTAATAATTATGTAACACCCGGTCATGGCTTTTTGGATGCTGAAACTCTGCAATGCATTCAAAATCCATCTGTGGTTTTTGGAAGGCTTGTAAAACAAGTATACGTCCTTTGCGCTAAGTGTTCTGTTGTATTCTACTAAAATAGGAACATTGCTTTGTAGACATCTGAAAATTCTTGAGCATTTTCATCTGAAATGTTTCAGATGCATTCTAAACACCAAGGGGAAGACCAAAACACGTTGCAGGGAAGCCCTTACGAGTCCAGACACACAAGCATTGAGATTTTCATCATAACGGCCCAAATGCGATAGGCAGGTCATATTGTGTTATGAGCGATCTTATAATATTGAAGCAACGTCTTTACAGTCAGCTGTTTGCTGCAAAAAGGTCACATCATAAGCCTTGGAAGATTGCCTTAGAATCAATCTTATAAAAATAAAAAAATAGATCCTGACAACTGGGCAAGACTGGTTTTGAGGAGGACTGAATGTGTTGCATAATTGTGTGTGGTGTGTGATTGAGACAAGCCATGTAGCAAGAATTCTAATGTGCCATTGTTTTTTTCAGATCAGTGGATGGAAAAATACCAGAAACGGTATGGCCCCAACTGACCGCAGAGGCAAGGATCTCGCGAATCACGTGATAGAGTTAGTTAGGTAATCAGTTTTCAACCAGACGTCAGGCAGATAGGTTGTAACTCAAACCGCGGGGTGAATCAGGGCAATGCAGTAATAAAATCTTTGATAAAAGAAAAACAAAGTCTTGTAGTTGATTATTGCATGACTTGAAAAGAAGCCCTTAGTTAGAAGAAGATAAGAAGAGGCGACAAGATGACAACCGGCCAGAAGAAGAAAAATATGAAATAAACACTACACAAAGAAGCAAGTAAGTTACAGTCTTAACTCTATCTGTCTGTCCCCCTCACTCTATCAACCGAGGACTCTCTCTATCACACTAAAATTCTCTCGATGTATTTACCCAACGAGGGTATATGAGTATATAACAAATGTAGTATCCACGCGTATGAAGGCCGTACCAGTTTTGATAGGGAACGAATTGAGCATGAAAACCTCATGTGCCAAATTCGAAATGAATACACTTGTCACATTATGGAGAAAATTGGCAATGAAGGGGCACTCCATACTCTTCAGATCTTCAGAGCTTGAAATATAAAACTAAAGTTGGTGGAGTGGCCTATTGACGGTATCAGCCGGTAGCGAGATAGTCTAACCCCTTTTTGCTATCGCTAGATCAGAAAGATTGTTATTGCTGAGGTGATGCGCCTCACCTACTGTCAGCTCCCTACTTGACCGCACAGATCAGATTACTCAATCTGTGCTACTCATAAGCTGAGTTGGTACTACTATGCATAGATCAGAGAATCTTTAAAAATAGTAAAAACAAGGCAAACCATCTTAGCAATGGCATGGATTGACTACGGAAAGGCCTAAGACATGGTCCCAGAAACCTGGATAATCGAGTGCTTAAAGATTATATAAGATATCAGACAAAATAATAAAATTCATCAATAAAACCATGGAAAATTGAAGGACCAGTATCGAGACCGGAAACTTGTGATTTCTAGCCGGGTGCTCTACCGACTGAGACAAAGGCCAGGTCGAAAGGAACTAATTCCTCTCAAAGGCCACTACGCCCGCGCAATGGGGGGGGGGAGATGAAGAATAATCAAACTAAGTTCTAATTACCGTCGAATTGATAAGACACGGCAACAAGCGGTTGTAGCTTAATACAAATCCGTCTTGTTGCAATTCTACTGCAGAATGACAGGGTATTTATAAAACTCCACAATATTATTGAAACCAAGCAGCCAATCAGAACTCAAGGAATCACACAAATGAATGAATAGATCATTCTTGATTTCTATAAATAGCAACTGTCTTGGACACTGCTTCTGTTGTGCTTAGCTAGTTGCTGTTATTCAAACCAACAGTAGACTAACTGACTTCAATAGCCTCGTCTTGAAGTTTTACATTTTTATATTAGCCTTGTCTACAATACATTTACTTTGGCATTGACCAATAACAGAGTACTCCATTTTTTTAAGATTAAAATTGAACAGCCGTTCTTCGTTTCTTTGTTTTTTAATTGATTTACCCTTATTGATTTTTCTACTGGCAACTTTTGGCATTCACCTGTAGCTGACTTTAACATTATGTTTGTTAAATATTTTATACAATTCGTTTGTGTTTTTGAAAATGCTTCTTTAATATTTTGAAAAGGTCACTTTCCAGTTTATTTTTAACTGACTTGTTAAAGGGTGGCAAAAACTATAAAATATTACTTGAACTATTCTTTTCTTTATTCCTTTCCCCAGAGTCAGTTTGTTCACTGTTAGCATTGTATACAAGGTTGGTTTTATACAAACAATTTTTAGTGCCTGTTCATATTCCCAATTCTTCTAGTTGAAAAGATTGTTATTGAAGAATTACTCGATAATCTAGCCATTATAGTTTTGGGGAGTTTTAAACACCGTCACGCGGTAAATCGATCCTGTGTTAATTCATATATATATAAAGTTATTCAGTGTAGTCTACAATATATATGACAGAGCAATATATATATATATATATATATATATATATATATATATATAATATATATAATTGAACCCGCCACTTCTAACATATTTTCTGTCCAGATTATAGAGGCTTGTCAAACACATCAAGAAACCTTTTAGTATTTTTTTATATACTTTCTAAAAAAACAATTTCTTTAACAAGAAATGTTACTCCTGTCGATGATCTAAGGTTGAAACTAGTTGAGAAAAATAAACAACATAAAATAAATATTTCTGTTTGTCTAATCACTTGTTGTTCATCTCTGGAACCCACCTGAATCATGGAAGAAAATAGATTGTATCATGATGATCTGCGCCGGCCATCAAAATGAGGAAACTATGGTTGCGGTCCAATACTCCCTAAACACTGTAAAAACAATCAGGCATGAGCTGGAGAATTGCAATGGAGACTACTAGGCTGTGGCTAGAAGAAAGCAACATGACAGACGATCTGATTGCGTTTGTACAGCAGAATTCCACAACAATATGCAGAAAAGGTGTTAGAGGACTCTCAGATGCCTACGTGGAGTTGCTAAACAGTGTAGTCAAGCCCTGGATAACAAGGGTAGCCAATGGTAGGCCAATATGTATGGCCACAAGATTCGTCCCTCTGACACACTCTGGGAAAAGTCAAAAATCATTGTCGGCGAATTTTTAGGACTACATCAGTCTGTACACAGACTGGATCTCGCTGGTGATCGTAAAATATATAAACAAATATATATTAAATAGTTTTAACACCACTCATTTGCGGAAGCTGTCAAATGGTCGAGGGGTTAAGTCGGGCGGACAAAAAGTCTGTCGGATTTTGATTTTGGCCATAGGTAGGCGTTGTGCATAATTATACTGAAGAGGCGTGAAACACCGAAACACGGTGTCTATGAATGACTGCATTATTATATGCTCCAAACTCGGCAGAGCTCTTTAGGGGCGACTTAAATTAACTTTCACTGCCAGCATATATAAAGCAATGATCGTCTGCACACAGACTGGATCACTCTGGTATTCTTAAAATATATGAACAAACGTATGTATTTAATAGTTTAAACACCACCACCTAACGGCAGCTTTTAAATGGCCGAATTTTTTAAAAGTCGGGCGGACAAAAAGTCAGTCGGATTTAGATCCTGGCCATAGGTAGTTGTTGTGTCTAGCCACACTGAAGTGGCGTGAAACACTGAAACACGGTGCCTGTGGATGACTTATATATATATATATATTTAATACCGGGCATGTATTCATTAAAACTTGTTTAAAAAAAAATAAGGACAGTCTAAGTCTGTATACTGAAATTTTTAATGTATATAATATAAGGTTGTTCTTTATTCAATTTATTGACGAGTTTGGGTAAAATGACGAAACCAGGGACATAGTTTCGGTTACAGACAAATATATACCGAATCTACATTATTAATAGATAGTATGTTTTTTGGTTGATGTGTATTTAATTGGCCTATAGATTTAATAAATAATTTTCAAATTTTTATAATTTTCTTTTCTTCAAATAAATGTATAAAATATATATTTATTCAGTTCATGATAAAAAAAAATGATATACCTAGATCACATAGGAAAGGTAGATCACCTTGTAGCATACACAGGCCACTACTCGTGTAGTCACCACTTCCCTGGAATCAGCGATTTTGAGATCGAACCATGTTGTATTGTCTAGGGTCCTTAAAAATGCCAAAAATAAAATCGAAATACTTAAATATGAGGCCAATCGTATCAGCGTATATGCTTCACAAAACAGGATTTTTGCCTCTGTCAATGTTTAGATACTGTAATCCTAAGCGTTGTAATGGTGTGTTATAAACTAGCCTAAATTACCTTTTCTTTTCTGAAAGTGGTGTGATGGTTAAAGTCATGGGGAAATGGACTCGTCGACCCGAGTTCAAATCCTGGATGAGGCAATTGGTTTTCACTTAGCGCTAATACCCTTGGGAAAGGTAGGAAACCTAGTCTCCCTCCAGCTATGGATAAATATTAGGGCATACTGGGCTCTTTAACCATGGTTAGTCAACCGGTCTAGGAGAAGGAAAATTCAGAATTCAAGCATGTTAAACTCCACTTAAGAAATTGACTTTGTGTCACATCCTGCTCGTGCGTAAGGTTGGAATATATATATATATATATATATATATATATATATATATATATATTGCCTTTTCCTATTAATTATTTGCTGACATCCCACCATGTCAGTTGAACACTACGACCATTATGTGGGAGACTACGCACAAACCGAAGATCATGCGTGACCAGTGTTAAAAATTGTGTGAAACCCCCCGGCATTCCTCTTTCGTCAATCCGAGTTCAAATCCTGGACGAGGTTGTTTACATTTCACTTAGCACTAAAACACATGTGAAAGGTGTGCCTCCAGCTACTCTCCCCCGAGTTATGGGTAAATAGTAGGGCAGAATGGGGTCTTTAACATTGGCTAGGTTATCAGTCTAGGAAAAGGGAAACTCTGAAGTCAAACCTGTTAAAGTCCGCTTAAGATATTGACCTTGTATCGCATCGTGCTCGTGCAGAGGGGCTGATATATATATATATATATATATATATATATATATATATATATATATATATATATATATATATAATACCAGTTTTATTTGGATTATTCGGCCTATTGTTCTCATCTTTATTGTTATCTGTACAACGTTTCGGCCGAGGTGCCCTCCGGCCTTTTTCGGGTATTTCTTGTCGAACTTCTCGAACTCGGGAACCTTTTCTTTGAACTCGGAACCTTCTTGTCGTAATCGGGAGCCATCGCGGAACTTTCTAAGGCTCCTGAGGCTGACAAAAAATACCTGAAGAAGACCGGAGGGCACATCGACTGAAACGTTGTACAGATAACCATAAAGATGAGAACAATAGTCCGAATAATCTAAATTATACTAATTATGAAGCCTCATCTCAAAAATGAGAGAAATAGTATATAATATCAGTTCTGCAGTTTGTGTTTGTTACATATTCCCCGCTGTGTGAAGTTTAATAATGACCTTGTGTCACATCCTGTGCGGAGCGGTTGGATATATATATATATATATATTATATATAATATATATATATATATATATATATAGTGTGAGATGGTCACTGTTTCAGCTTTTGCTGGAATGGTGTACCAAAGGCAGTATTATTGGTAGAGTGCTCAATAAAATAGAGCTGTTATATAATATAAATAGATAAATATATAAAGGTTTTACATATCTATTTATTAGGTGACAAAGGAACATTCACGACCATATTGGTTTCATGCGATGCAATCATCAGGTGAAGATGTTTCATATATATATATATATATATATATATATATATATATATATATTATATTATAAAAACACACAATATGCTGTTAAGGTGAAAAAATTTTATATCATATTCATAGCTAATATTGAACAATATTTTGATTTATAAAAATCATCTTCAGAGCTTGTTTTTACTCCGACTCATCGAGAGAGGAGCTGAAAATAATTTGATGAGACCGGAGTAAAAACAAGCTCTGAAGATGATTTTTATAATCGAAATATTAGCTATGAATATGATATAAATGTTTTCACTTTAACAGCATATTGTGTGTTTTCATATCCTTTATCTATACTTATACCGTCGGATTCATTTCCTTTCTCTTAACTTTATATAATAGCATTAAAAAACAACCCACCTCATAGAGGTTCTTCATTGAACAAATGGACTTGCTACTACTAACACACTCGTCTACCTGGATTTTAATAGCATGTCAAACCCCCCAAAACACTTAAATTTTTATAGTTCTTCTATAATGCTCCCTTTCAAAAAATCTATAAACAATTTCTTCAAAAAGAAATTTTCTCCTGACGAAAACTTAAGGTCGAAACTAGTTGAGAATAAACAACATATAAGAAATATTCCTGCTTGTCTATTATTTTTTGTTCATACTATATATATATATATATATATATATATATATATATATATATAATAATAATATACCAGTATTATTTGGATTATTCGGACTATTTCCTTATGTTTATTGATTTGTACAACGTTTCAGCAGAGGTGCCCTCCAGCCTTTTTTTCGGGTATGTTTTGTCGGACTGGGGAGCCTTCTTCTCGTAATCGGGAGCCATCACAGAACGTACTAAGGTTCTTGAGGCTGACAATAAATGTCTGAAGAAGGCCGGAGGCACATCGACTGAAACGTTGTACAGATAACCATAAAGATTAGAACAATAGTCCGAATAATCTAAATCTCCTGCTTGTCTTATTACTTTTTGTTCATACTATATATATATATATATATATATATATATATATTATATATATATATATGGCCTTGTACCAGCCTTAGCCAATCTGGGTAACTGTACCATGATATTACGCAAACATTTATATTATTTGTTGTTTTGCTATGGATACGGGGCAGTAGATTATTTATTTCCTGCTTACAGCGTAGTTGTGCCAAATGCGTGGGTTTTTATAGTCAGCTAAGTCTGGCACAGGGGCAAACAATAGTAAGAAAAATGAGCATCTAAATTGCAGGCAGTTTTTTTGCGGGGGTTGAAGGTTAATTTTAAAATAGTGACTACGACTACTAGCGCCGTGCGAGTATACACGCTACAAAACTCGACCATCTAGCATGCACCCGTGCGTTGGTGCAGGGGTGGGGTGGGGGGAGTGTGATATGTGCATTCTGGCTTGTGTATGTGTGTCAATGCAATAAACCTCGTGTGTTCGATCACCGACGATTCTCAATCGAACAGCATTGTTCGACTTGACTGTCGATAGAACAACTCACTGCCTTCACTTTCTACGAGTTTACTACTACCGCATTTCACTGTTGTTTATGTCCGTTGTTTATTATTATTATTATTATTATTATTATTATTATTATTATTATTATATTATTATATTAAAAGCAGTAGTATCAACATTAGAAACATCATTACTTTTATTGATAAAACCACTGTAATCAGAAATATTTCAATTCTAACCGCTTTAATAATATCGCTCATAGTAGCCACAAACGAAATTTCTTCTGTTTCGTTTTTTTTTTATTTTTGTTTTTGTTACTACACTTGCTTTTACAGCTTCCACCATCATCGGCAATATCAACATTATTATTATTATTATTATTATTATTATTATTATTATTATTACTACACTCCTTGTGAGTTTTTACACACCAGCGTTAGCTGATGTCTTTCATTAGAGTCAGAGTGACAACAAGTCTCCTCTGGTTTCCAGGACTTTCTGTATTCTAGCTGATTTCAAACAAGGCTGTTGTGTGTATGGTCACAATTATTCGCCTAATTTCCAATTCCTCTTTTCTAAGCTTTTAGGTTCGTTCCAAGTGCGCTAACTACAATTGGAATCACTTCTCCCCTCATATATTGTTATTATATAATTACGTTGTTGTTGTTGTTGTTGTTTGTTGTTGTACATGAGGCGCTCAATGATAATCGAAACTCACGAGTAATGATTTGCTAAGGTACAAAATATGGATTTGTCCAACATCCCAGCGATAAGCAGGAGCATCACTGAGTCATTTTTTTGGGACCACACAATTTTTGTTATGTATATATTTACCAAACTCCTACGCACGAGCAGGATGTGACACAAAGTCAATTTTTAAGCGGAATTTAACAGGTCTGAATTCAGAGTTTTCCTTCTCCTAGACTGGTTACCAAACCAAGCTTACAAATCCCAGTTTGACTTAGTGTTTACCTATAGCTGGAGGGTGAATAGTTGGATTCATACATTTTCCCCGAGGTGTCAGCACTATGTGAAATGCAAACCCTCGTCTATGATTTGAACTCTGATCGTCGTGTCAATTTCCTATAACTAACAATTAAACCAGCAAGCACTTCCAAATTTCTGTTATGTAAAGTGATCCAGGGTACAGTGTTGTACCAATACTTACTGTCGTGTTTTGGGGTCGGATGATGATAAATATCATTTATTATTCGGCTTCCTCTTTATTCTTGAAAATTTCGTTGTCTGAAACGGTTCAACGCTCCGGCGAATCTGTAGTATAACCCAAACACTTTTCAAGCGATTAATAGTATCGCCAGTACGCGTTATATTATGAATATAGGTAGACCACTTTTATAATCAGACATAGGGCACCTCACGTTTAACGGTTAGCAAGCTAGATTCGCAAACCATTGTTAATGAGTTCGATTCCATCGGCACCCCATATTTCTGGCCTTGTGCCACATCTAAGCTAAGCTCAGTAAATAAATATAAGTATAAGTTTGTATATCCGTCCTTTATAGCCCACCGAATAGGCACATTATGTAGTGTAATGGTTAGCAAGTTAACCTTTCTCAGTGAGTTCGATTCTCATGGGCACCCCATACTTCTGGCCTGTGCCACATCTAAGCAAGTTTAGTAAATCACTATACGAGACGAGCATGGAACCTCGCGTGGTGTAATGTTTAGCAAGCTAGATTCGCAAACCATTAGTAGTTCGATTCTCACATGGTGTGGCCCATACACCTGGCCTTGTGCCACATTTAAGCTAAGCTTAGTAAATACTATATCAGCCAAATTATCTTTATTAATACATTTTCACTTTTTCAATTTATTTCTACCATTTTTCACTGTGGTTTCTACCAAAGTGTGATGATAGCAAGTCTCTTCAGGTTCCAGTCTACTCTTCTATCTGATTGTGACACTGCTTGTGTCTGGACGGGCTTATTATTATCATATTATTATTATTATTATGCAAGTTTTATATGGTATTTCACTGGGATCTGTGTGAACAACATGTCTTTTTAGGTCTTTCAAATTATTATTATATTATTATTATATTATATTATTTTATTATTATTATTATTCACTCGCATTCAAGTTTTTTCGCACCTTCGTAGCCGTGCTCACTGGAGGCGAAGTCTCCTCAGTCTCCAGGACTCTTCTGAGTATTCCGCTGATCCAACAGTGCTTAACGATGGTATCATCTTCCCTATTCCAATCATCCAGACTCTTTTCCAAACCCCGGGCATCGTTCCAGATCGTCTCAATTACATTGCTCGACCTTCACCGATTATTATGATTATATATTATTATTATATTATTATACATTAAATTATTAATTCCAGTATTTATCGGTATTTCACTGGAGTGTGAGTAACAAAAAGATCCTC
>CM042152.1:41642450-41647431 GCA_023376005.1 Doryteuthis pealeii | reverse complement strand
AGTTCGAGAGGTTCCAAGTCCGAAAAGAAATACCCAAAAAAAGCCGGAGGGCACCTCGTTGGCGAAACGTTGTACAGATAACAATCAAGATGAGAACCATGTCCGAATAATCAAATAATCACTTATAAATAATTATCTCATATACTAGTATGATAATATATTTATAATATTTAGTATAAAACAAATATTTTATACCAGTCACCTCTCGCAACGAGCACGATGCGACACAAGGTCAATATCTTAAGCGGACTTTAACAGGTTTGCAACTTCAGAGCTATTCTTTTTCCTAGACTGGATAACTTAGCCAACGTTAATGTGTCCACCATAATGTGGTTGTTGTTTCAAGTGACATGGTGGATGTTGCCCAGTAAATTTATATTAATAAGAAGCACGGTAATATAGGGTATATAATAATTCGGCAGCTATATATAATATAATGAAATATATATTATAGGGTAATATATCATATTTTACCCAACCTGCTCACGAGGAAGGAAAGTTGACACAAAGTCAATTCTTAAGCGGAGTTTAACCATTTTTGAATTCAGAATTTTACCTTCTCCTAGACGGTTGACTAACTATGGTTAAAGAGCCCAGTCCTAATATTTATCCATACTGGAGGGAGAGTAGGATTTCTATCATTCCCAAGGTATTAGCGCTAGTGAAACCAATTGCCTCATCCAGGATTTGTACTCGGGTAGACGAGTCCATTTCCCCTGACTTAACCATTACACACGCGCTTAACAGAAAAGAAAAGAGTGATTTAGGCTAGTTTATAACACACCATTACAACGCTTAGGATTACGGTATCTAGACATTGACAGGGGCAAAAATCTTGTTTTGTGAAGCATATACACTGATACGATTGGCCTGATATTTAGGTATTTCGATTTTTTTGGCATTTTTAAGGACCCTAGACAATACAACAGGCTGGATCTCAAAATCGCTGATTCCAGGGAAGTGGTGACTACACGAGTAGTGGCCTGTGTATGCTACAAGGTGATCTACCTTTCATATGTGATCTAGGTATGTCATTTTTTATCATGAACTGAATAAAATATATATTTTATACATTTATTTTAAGAAAATAAAACCCCTCGACCATTCGACAGCTTCCGCAAAGGGGTGGTGTTTAAACTATTAAATACATACGTTTGTTTATATATTTTACGATCACCAGCAAGATCCAGTCTGTGTACAAACATTTTGATATATATTTAAAATTTCCTAACGTATATTGTTTTACGAGAAAATTATCTAAAAACAAGAAATAGTATTATGTGGAATACACACGTGCATTTCCAGACAAATTAATTCAAAGGACTTGTTCGTGGGTCATTTTTTCACCGGAGTTCAATTCCAAAAAAAATATAACATACATACTTAGATTTGCCCTTGTCTGTTTTTACTAAGATATGTTAAAACACACACATGCACACACACACATGGACAAACACATGCACACACACACACATACACACACAAACAACACACACACACACACACACACACATATATATATATATATATATATTTTATATATATATATGCAAATTATTTAAAACAAACAATTAATACCATAATTACAATAATATCCAATATCTGCCAGTGTATGCATGCAGCGTTAGAATTTTTGTACGCTTCCTTGGTGTAACGTCCATTGCAGACAATGGCCGTAGGACAACTAATTGACAGTCGTGATAATTGTGTCTGGGCGTTATAGTAGTCACGGCTGATGCAATAATTTTCAGAGCCAAATAAAATTAATAATACCCTCCCCCGCAGTAATAGTTTCATATTACTGCACACCACTGCAAATGGCCTTATCTGAAAAAAATATAGAAATCGAAGTGTTACTGTGATAGGATTCAACCAAAATTGAGAACTCAAGGGTACATATGAATATTTGTGTATGTATTTTTACATATACGGACTATGATAGATAAATACGTAAAGGATATATACCTTCAGAAAATAAATTTATTTAAACTTTTTAGTCTCATCAGTTCTGTTTTTTTTAATTATTATTGGGATCTCCAGTTTTTTATCTTTAAATGTTTCTTATATATATAAACATATATAGTATATATATATATATTATATATATATTTCTTCTAACCACAGCTCCATTGTAATTCTCCAGCTCATGCCTGATTGTTTTTACAGTGTTTAGGGAGTATTGGACCGCAACCATAGTTTCCTCATTTTGATGGCCGGCGCAGATCATCATGATACAAGTTATTCTCTTCCATGATTCAGATGGGTTCCAGAGATGAACAACAAGTGATGAGACAACCAGGAATATTTATTTTATGATGTTTATTTTTCTCAACTAGTTTCAACCATAGATCATCGACAGGAGTAACATTTCTTGTTAAAGAAATTGTTTTTTTTTAAAGTTTTTTAAAAAATACTAAAAGGTTTATTTATATGTTTGACAAGCCTCTATAATCCGGACAGAAATATGTTAGAAGTGGCGGGGTCCAATTATTATATATATATATATATATATATATATATATATATTATATATATATATATATATATAATATATATATAATATGGCTCTGTCATATATATTGTGGACTACACTGATAACTTTATATATATGAATTAACACAGGATCGATTTACCGCGTGACGGTGTTTAAAACTCCCCAAAACTATAATGGCTAGATTATCGAGTATTCTTCAATAACAATCTTTTTCAACTAGAAGAATTGGGAATATGAACAGGCACTAAAAATTGTTTGTATAAACCAACCTTGTATACAATGCTAACAGTGAACAAACTGACTCTGGGGAAAGGAATAAAGAAAAGAATAGTTCAAGTAATATTTTATAGTTTTTGCCACCCTTTAACAAGTCAGTTAAAAATAAACTGGAAAGTGACCTTTTCAAAATATTAAAGAAGCATTTTCAAAAACACAAACGAATTGTATAAAATATTTAACAAACATAATGTTAAAGTCAGCTACAGGTGAATGCCAAAAGTTGCCAGTAGGAAAATCGATAAGGGTAAATCAATTAAAAAACAAAGAAACGAAGAACGGCTGTTCAATTTTAATCTTAAAAAAATGGAGTACTCTGTTATTGGTCAATGCCAATGTAAATGTATTGTAGACAAGGCTAATATAAAAATGTAAAACTTCAAGACGAGGCTATTGAAGTCAGTTAGTCTACTGTTGGTTTGAATAACAGCAACTAGCTAAGCACAACAGAAACAGTGTCCAAGACAGTTGGTATTTATAGAAATCAAGAATGATCTATTCATTCATTTGTGTGATTCCTTGAGTTCTGATTGGCTGCTTGGTTTCAATAATATTGTGGAGTTTTATAAATACCCTGTCATTCTGGAGTAGAATTGCAACAAGACGGATTTGTATTAAGCTACAACCGCTTGTTGCCGTGTCTTATCAATTCGACGGTAATTGGAACTTAGTTTGATTATTCTTCATCTCTCTCACCCCCCCCCCATTGCGCGGGCGTTGTGGCCTTTGAGAGGGAATTAGTTCCTCTCGACCTGGCCTTTGTCTCAGTCGGTAGAGCACCCGGCACGAAATCACAAGTTTCCGGTCTCGATACTGGTCCTCCAATTTTTCATGGTTTTATTGATGAATTTTATTGTTTTGTCTGATATTTTATATATCTTTGGGCACTCGATTATCCAGGTTTCTGGGGCCATGTCGTAGGCCTTTCAGTAGTTAATCCATGCCATGGCTAAGATTTTGTGCCTTGTTTTTACTTCTTTAAGGATGCTCTTATCTATGTATAGTAGTACCGAATTAACTTATGAGTAGCACAGATTGGGTAATCTGATATGTGCTGTCAAGTAGGGAGCTAATGGTAGGTGAGGCGCATCACCTCAACAATCTTTCTGATATAGCGATAGCAAAAAGGGGTTAGACTATCTCGCTGCCGGCTGATACCGTCAATAGGCCACTCCACCAACTTTAGTTTTATATTTCAAGCTCTGAAGATCTGAGGAGTATGGAGTGCCCCTTCATTGCCCATTTTCTCCATAATGTGACAAGTGTATCCATTTCGAATCTGGCACTTGTGGTTTTCATGCTCTCAAAACTGGTCCAGCCATCATACACGTGGATTCTACATTTGTTATATACTCATATACCCTCGTTGGGTATATACATCGAGAGAATTCTCCTGTGATAGAGAGAGTCCTCGGTTGATAGAGTGAGAGGAACAGACAGATAGAGTTAAGACTGTCACTTACTTGCTTCTTTGTGTAGTGCTTATTTCCTCTTTTCTTCTCTTGGCTGGTTGTCGTCTTGTCGCCTCTTCTTATCTTCTTCTAACTAAGGGCTTCTTTCCAAGTCATGCATTAATCAACTACAAGACTTTGTTTTTCTTTTATCAAAGATTTTAATTCTGCATTGTGCTGATTCACCGCGCGGTTTGAGTTACAATCTATCTGCCTGACGTCTGGTTGAAAACTGATTACCTAACTAACTCTATCACGTGATTCGCGAGATCCTTTCCTCTGCGGTCAGTTGGGGCCACAACCATTACTGGTATTTTTCCATCCTCCGATCTGAAAAACAATGGCCCCTTAGAATTATTGCTACATGACTTGTCTCAAACACACACCACCACACAATTATGCAACACATTCAGTCCTCCTCAAAACCAATCTTTCCCAGTTGTCAGGATGTATTTCTTTATTTTTATAAGATTGCTTCTAAGGCAATCGTTATACTTCTTCCAATGTTTATGATGTGACCATTTGGTAGCAAACAGCTGACTGTAAAGACGTTGCTTCAATATTATAAGATCACTCATACACAATACGACCTGCCTATCGCATTTGGGCCGTTATGATGAAAAAATCTCAATGCTTGTGTGTCTGGACTCGTAAGGGCTTCTCTGCTCAACGTGTTTTGGTCTTCCCCTTGGTGTTTTAGAATGCATCTGAAAACATTTCAGATAAGAATGCTCAAGAAATTTTTCAGATGTCTACAAAG
>CM042152.1:41617450-41637450 GCA_023376005.1 Doryteuthis pealeii | reverse complement strand
ACTGTGCTAGACAGCTTGATAGGAATTAATAGCGATTTTGAAATGTAAGTGACAAAAGTTAAGAGACAAAATGAAATAACTAAGTGAAAGAAAAAAAGGATATCAGACGATCATGATCGATCGATTAGCGTGGAAATGAAAAATGCTTTTCTCTGTTTGTGTCTGTGTGTGCGCGCAAGCTTAACGTTCGAATCTGAAGCGAGAGCTACTGAGAGATGAGTGCTACAAGTAATAAGATTCCCATATGTTTCAGTGTCAACGCAATTTTTACTGTCACTAAATCTCACATAGAATAAAACTATGGTACTTACGTCTACGTATGAACGTTGTTTTTTCTTTTTGGTGAGTGTATGCTTTTGCTATTAGCCAGTTAATTGAAGCAACATGATAGCTGGTATTATATATATATATATATATATATATATATATATATATATATTATATATAAAATATATGAAAATACCACGAAATGCTGTTAAAGTGAAAACATTTTATAACTTCGCTTATATTGAACAATATTTCGATTTTATGAAAATCGTCATCAGAGCTTGTTTATTCTCCGTGTTTCATAAAATCGAAATATTGTTCAATATCAGCGAAGTTATAAAATGTTTTCACTTTAACAGCATTTTGTGGTGTTTTTATATCTTATTTATATATACTCATACCGTCGGATTCATTTCCTTTCTTTTAACTTATATATATATATATATATATATATATATATATTATATATATATATTAATATATATAATACCAGTATTATTTGGATTATTCGGACTATTGTCCTCATCTTTATTGTTATCTGTACAACGTTTTGGTCGATGTCCCCTCCAGTTTTCTTCAGGTATTTCGTGTCGGACTGGGGAGCCTTCTCGAACTCGGGAACCTTCTGTTTGATCTCGGGAACCTTCTTGTCGTAATCGGGAGCCATCAGGGAACTTTCGAAGGCTCCTGAGTCTGACAAGAAATACCTGAAGAAGGCCGGATGGCGCATCGATTTAAACGTTGTACAGATAACCATAAAAATGAGGACAATGGGCCGAATAATCTAAATGATACTAATTAGGAAGCCTCATCTCAAAAATTAGAGAAATAGTATATAATACCAGTTCCGCAGTTTGTGCTTGTTACCTATTCCCCGCCGTATGAAGTTTAATAATGACCTTGTGTCACATCCTTTTTCTTGTTGGAATCGGGAGCCTTCTTGAACTCGGGAATCTTCTTGTCGTACTCGGGAAACTTCTTGTTGTAATAGAGAGCCATCCTGGAACTTTGAACCGAACCCTATATTCAATCCACGGGGGTATCCTGTTCTCTTTCCGCTAACCATAGGCGGGGTATAGGTGTTAAGCTGTGTTAATTATTATTTTATGTTAGTGTCGCCCTTGACCATGATTGAACCTGCAGCATAGAGATAACTGTCACTTAGAATTGTCTTAACCCAATGCCTTTATCCACTACGCTGTATGTCTAATTTCAGAGAAATATGATAAGATCTGTAACAAAGAAAAAAGGTAGTATTACTTTGTTCGTATTTTTAGATGAGGCTTGATGTGAACAATTTTGATGTTTTGGACTTTTGTCCACATCTTTATTGTGGTATGTATAAACACAACCTTCAGGATGCTGTATCGTCGGGCCTTGTTCAGGTGTTCACTGCTTACCCTGGAGTAAAGTTATCAGACGATAAACCTGAGGTCAAGCTCTGAAAACACGCTTGACCTCAGGGTTATCATCTGTTGATTAGTTTAGTCTAAGGTAAACAGGGAACGAAACAAAAATCAAGAGAAACTATTTAAGCCAGAAAGGTTGAATTGCAATCCTACCAAAAGTACCTAAATATCTTCTGTAATTTACAATATCAATATTACAAATAAAACAAACACGTAACTTCTTTAATTCATTTTAATTTTACACAAAACCATTTGGGTGTTTCCTTTATGAAATCGAGTGAAATAAAATGGGACAAATAAGAAATCAGCGATTAAGCGACACCAGATAATCTGTACTCACATTTTTATTATATTGCATTTTTAACCAGCGGGTATTGTTAAAAGATGATAACGGACGGAAAATTTAGGAACAAGAGTAATATATACATATATATTTCTTGAATTGTGTATACTTTCAAATAGTAGCAATAAGTATTTACCAACCACTCCGCACGTGTAGGATATGACACAAGGTCATATTCTTAAGAGGAGTTTAACGGGTTTGAATTCACACTTTTCCTTCTCCGAAGCTGGTTGCCTAATCACGGTTAAAGAGCCCAGTCTGCTTTACTATCTTCCCATAGCTGGAGAGAGAATAGTTGGATTCATACTGTTGGAATTATTGTGATATAAGATATGCTCTAATTACCCACCTGGATTTATAGGCTATCCAAGGTCATGTGATTGACTCATGTAGCCAATCACTAAACATGATGCGTGTAAGTCACACTATTTAAAAAAACCCACAGGTCATAATTACACATGCACTCACTGAAGACAGACATAAGATTATCGGACCTTTACCAATACTCAGGAAGGGCTTACCAGAGTAACCAAAGGATTCCTTATCGAAGGACTCTTTACCAAGAACCGAGAACTCTTTACCAGAGTAACCAAAGGATTCCTTATCGAAGGACTCTTTACCAAGAACCGAGAACTCTTTACCAGAGTAACCAAAGGGATTCATTATCGAGGGACTCTTTATCAAGAATCCAATTCCACTGGATAAGCACTTCTGCTTTAAGGCCAAGGAATTGCCCTTACAAACGTAACACATACATACGCGAAGGGTATTACCGCTATGTGAAATGCAAAGAGCCTCTTCCAGGATTTGATCTCGTTTCGTTGTGTCTATTTCCTACGACGGTAACCATTATACCACTCGCCCTCAGTTTATATACATATAAGGATCTTAGCTCTTTTACCTACTCTAAACCGCACACCACTGATTTCACAGCACTGCTATTCTAACGTAAACCGCAGGCAGCAGCTCTCACATATGCCAGTTGGTTACACTAGAAATGTCTACGTGAACACAATCTTTCGTTTTGTCTGTGGATCACCCTGAGGTTGGTAGTTGATCCTTTTATAATAATCCATCATAAAGGTAACAATACCCGTACCACCCTATCGGCTGGGGCGTTAGATTGCACCGACTGCACCTCTGCAGTGGGGTAAGACTCCCCCAATGGGGCCTCCTGTTGGCTGTGGATGGCGCCCGTGATGCTTAAGGATAGAAACCAGGTGGTTGACAGTCCATGACTTGCAATACTCCACTTTGGTCTTTACTTGGACTAGACGGGCGGTCGGAGAGGCCCCTTCCGATCAATCGGCTGGTCACGTCAAACCCTAGAACCTATATGATTGCCCCAACCCTAATACCCTAATGGCAAGCCCCAACTCTTTTTATCATATGGATGCTAGAAGGCTGTAGCTGAGTGTCTTCGTGTACTTGGAATGAAGTTAAAATCTGATGGTGAGCTCCCAGCTTTGGAGTTTTGGGGAATGTTGAGCACCCCTTCATCACCATTGCTCCCTGGTCCACTCTAACCCGGAGTGGTAGTACCTGTTAGGGTCTCATCTGTTTGTGATTTGTGCCTTTTTCTTCCAGAATCTTTACTCTTATCCTAAACACAAGTTTATAAACAAAATTGATTATTAGTAGAATGAATATATTTTAAATACTAAATGATCATAAACAAAATTAGGTATATAAAATGTATAGAAAAAATATCTCCTAAATCTAATACCAAAGCAGAAAACCAAATGGGGGGTGGGGGGACTTATGTTGTACCAATATTCTCAGTGAAGAAGCATTGCCAGCCTTTAAGACCAGTATACAAAATGTATATATATGCTCCCGTAACCCGGTAGAGCTCTTTAGGAGCGACTTTAATAAACTTTCACCGCCAGCAAAACGCAATGATCATCTGTTTACAGATTTGATCTCTCTGGTGATTGTAAGGTATACACACAGATATACCTATCTAAAATAGTTAAAACACTGCTCCTTAGACGGCAGCTGGCAATGACCTAGAGGTTAACAGATCGGATAGGTGTAAAGTCAGTATGGGTTTGCTTCTGGTCGGAGTTAGTTGTTGTGTCTAGCCACCTGATGAGATGTGAAAAGTCGAAACACAGTATCTGTGGATGACTTATATATATATATATATATATATATATATATATATATTTATATATATATGAAATTTAACATTTTGAAAAACATATGATGTTTGTTGTTTCTTTGATGAAGACCAACTTATCGATTTGGTCGAAACAGATCTGTCAGCAATCACATAACAAACATCATATGTTTTTTCAAAATGTTAAAATTCATACTGTCGGATTAATTTCCATTGATTTTTCATATATATATATATATATATATATATATATATATATATATATATATATATTGACGCTCGACCTGGCAACTGGGAAATATGTAGTTATTTCAGCTATGAGATAAGGTACAAGAAAATAGTATGTTTATTAGATTAGAAATTCCTTAATTTTATTCATTTGAATGTAGCATTCAATCCACTGTAAGCTACAAGAATTGCTATGTATGAAAAAAATCTTAACTGAACAAGGTTTTACTTGTTCTAGAGGATATTTAAAAAGAAAATCCTTCTGGAGTATAATGTAAAAGTGGATTTGTCTTTCGTTGGGTTTATATCTTCTCCTTTCATATTGTACTTTTGCAGGATAAGAGTGAAGATTCCGAAAGAAAACGGCACAAATCACAAACAGA
This sequence comes from Doryteuthis pealeii, assembly GCA_023376005.1. Taxonomy (NCBI): domain Eukaryota; kingdom Metazoa; phylum Mollusca; class Cephalopoda; order Myopsida; family Loliginidae; genus Doryteuthis; species Doryteuthis pealeii. The sequence goes on along the minus strand of CM042152.1, from coordinate 41,632,698 downwards.
TGATGTGAATTTGATACAAAATGTTTTAGTCTTTAATAGTTGATCAGAAATACTTTTAGTATATCTAAAATAATTAGTTCTTTGAAATATAATATCCCAATTAAACAATACCAGTGAACAGTGCATTACCCCTTAACTCTTTCTATAGAAAGACTGACAAATAATGGAAGAATACAAAATATAGTACTATAAAACTAATCTTTTTTTTTTGCATTACTTAATCCCCCCAATGGTAATTTTTCTGAAGTGTACTTACTATTGCTTTGAAGTCCTTTGACTTGGTATTCAAATATAAATGTTAGTTCAAATAGCATAACTTGAATATTCCTGTGAGTTTATCTCTTATAAATAGCTTATTACTTAAATTCTTAAAGAAGATTATAAGTTTAGTGTGCTTTCAACATAGCTTTACTCAAATCTAAAATGGTTAAGTCTACTGCAGTGTCCCCGTTCTCTATATTCTTCCTTTGTCTGAAATTATTCAAAAAGGGCTTTAGTTGTCTCTCTCTCTCTCTCTCTCTCTCTCTCTCTCTCTCTCTCTCTCTCTCTCTCTCTCTCTCTCTCTCTCTCTCTCTCTCTCTCTCTTCTCACACTGGAAACAAGAAAATACTTTTTTTCTTTTTTCTTTTTTTTTTCTAGTTTCAACAGGTTTTGTTTTTTTTAATATCTTATTTATACATCTACCTGTCATGGTATATTTGCTAAGTATTTCAGTAGACATGTATGGTAAATTATTTGCCTATCTCCTTATGAATATGAGTTTATACACAAAAATTAATTATCCATTAAGAATGAATTTATTTAAAAACTTTATCGGCATTAAATGACCCACTAAGGCTGATATGCCGTAATACAAAACAAACCAAACCAAACCAGTACCCAGAAAATTTGATACGAGGGGAGATTTGGTAGGCTAAGAGATAATAAGTAGCAATTAAAATGTTTATATTTTCTACATTGATTGGTCTTATAACCCGTATTTAATATAGGTAAGTACTACCAGTTTGACTTATTTAAATCTTTGCCTACTTTAAACCGTTCACGGCGGCTCTCCCACCCAAAACTGATAGCAATTCATTATAATTGAGCAGAAGGATTCACATTGCAATAATAATAGGACATTATTTGAATAGAATGAGTTATGAGGTGAATAGATAGTGAACTTTAAATATCCCATCATACAGAAAAAAATTACCAAGAAAATCTGGTACAGCCCTAGGGAAAGTTTGTTAGCCAAAGAATTAAGATATGATAAGAAGAAAAAAACTAAAAAAAACGTTACTTTACGATAAAATCAATAATATTCACCTAAACATGTAGCATGCGAAACAGACACTGATCTACACATAGAATTTACTTGTTCTATATGATAAAACTTAAATATCTACCACGAATCAAACTGACAGGCAAACTATTATTTACCTTAAAAGAATTAACTGGATATTAGATTGGAGCCAACATCCGCATTACTTATAATGCATCAGACTATCAAATGCGATAGCCTAACACTGAACGTTCGTTAGGGAAAAAGACGAAGTCAATATATTAAGGATGACAATATTTAATTACATTAACTCCAAAGAATAAAACATTTTTCAGTCCCAAACCATCAAAAAGGGCTCAGTGGCTGTTCCAAACCACATACGAAACTTAACAAGAAAAGGGAGGAATGCACCTATGGATTTTCCTTTGGTTTAGATGGTATTGGAACAAAACTACATCTGCTTCGTTCCGAGTCATATCGGTAAAAGAGAAAGAGATAAGAACCTGTATTGCCACGTGACCAACGGACATGTGACATGCAAGCTTTGCGTACAATTCAATTAGGGAGACAACTGTATTTTGGGTCCCAAGAACCTCTGAAAATGAACACTTTATTCGAACCCATAAGTTGCGAAATCAGAATGACTATTTGATTTTAGAATTAAAAAAAATTATACGAAAAACATTGATTGAATTATTTACTTAATAAGACTATTCTAATAATAATAGTATTTGTTTTGTTTTGGATTCCAAATTGATAGCATTAAACTTTAAAAACAGATTTTACGTTTGAATTACAATTAATAATAAAAAAGGACAACATATGTAAAACAATAGATAGATAAACGAATAAAACTATAATTAAGAAATTCATATTGATAATAATCGTTAGAAATAATTATTCTTATTATTTAGATTAAATTCCTATTCTAAAGATTAACTATAATAAGTTCGTTCAATTGATACAAAAAATCATACATTAAAATTACTTTGAATGTTGATAAGATTGTCAAATTATAACTGTTTTTCTTAACGATTTTTATCGTAATTATATTTCACTTCAAAATACAGTATAATGAATGATGAAATGAACATTAGAATATACATAACTTTTATTGGCGTATTTGCTTAATACCATTATGATAATAAACAATTATAGACACAGATTAAATATCGGATTGAAACTAAACTACTCCAAGTGTTCAATATCTTGTATTGAGGAAAGTGTTGTATATTTAGGATTGAAGGTTAAGTAATATGGTTAAGTAATGATTTAAACTTTTGAATATATTATTTTTGCCTCTGTTTAGTTAAAGGCCGTTGTGTAACATAAGGATGTAAGAAAAAGACAGGTAGAAATGGGAGAGCAAGGATGGGAGAAAAATAGTAAGAAATAGGAGTGTAAGGATGCGAGAAAAACATAGTAAGAAATGTGAGAGTAAGGAGGTGAGAAAAACATAGTAAGAAATGTGAGAGTAAGGAGGTGAGAAAAACATAGTTAGAAATGGGAGAGTAAGGATGTAGGAAAAAGATAGATAGAAATAGGAGAGTAAGGATGTGAGAAAAACATAGTTAGAAAAACGTATGAGTAGCACAGTGGTCTGTGCGGTAAAGTAAGGAGCTGACGGTAGGTGTGGCGCTCCACCTCAGACGCTAAAATAATCTCATTGGTCTAGCGCAAGTGAAAAGAGGATAGACTCCCTCGCTGACTGGCTGATACCGACTTTAGGCCGCCCCGACGACTTTACTTGTTGCTAAAGAAAACCGAAGGGATATCCACTAAGTATACTAATTCTATAGTTTTTATCAAAGAGAGAACAAAGTTTATACAAGTGTCAAATAGTTGTAATTAGGAAGGGAGCATCAACTGAGAAACAAATTAACAAGGAAATGCTTATAAATGTAACTTATGTATTGGACCATATTGATGGGGAATGGGTCGGATGCAACTTATCGCCAACCCCATTATTTAACTGACAAACCGACGGTCATTGAATTCCATCAAACATTATGTCAAAGGTAGATTTAAAAGACGAAATCTATTAACAAACTGGAATTTTCGCTGATGTAATGAATATTCATATAGCTAGGTACCACCCTCACAGTTAACTGATTGGTTAGTATCCACCATAAATACCTAACAATGTAGTGGTACAATCGCCTGTTACTACAATGCGTACTACAACGACGACTATTCTGACGTAGTACTATTACTGCGACGTACCAGCTTTTTACTTATCTGCGAGTACTCCCCCCCTACAACTTTTACTTGATGGTGGGATTTATAGCCACAAAGTGGTTATTCATGAAAGCAATTTCGTAGACCCAAATGACAGTAGCATCAACACCCAGCTAATTGAAAACTTGTGGATGAGAGTTTAAAAAAATCTTGTCCTAAATCTGAAACAGTCCTATTTACACGAGTTTCTATGGAGGCAAGCGATTGGAAAAAAATTATTTAGAGAAATGTTGTGCTTAATAAAAGAAAATTACAGGTAAACAATAAAGAAACACACACACACATACACACACACACACACACACACAACACAAAGAAAACAAAAAAAAAACAAAACAACAACACCCCCCCCCCAAAAAAAAAAAAACAAAAAACAGTGAACCAGAAGATCTTTGAAACTTTTAAACAAACATACACACAGAATTTGTTACATTAAAATAAAAATTACAATATACACGAAAATTCCACAAAAGTACACATATTTGTGTTTTATTTGCTTCCAGGAATTGTACATTAAAATGAGAAATTACATTCTATACACGCACACGCACACACCAACCCAAAACAACAAAAAAACAAAAACAACAAAATAAAACAAAAACAGTGATCGGATATATAATTTGCAAACAGATTAATGTGGTTGAAAATAGAGAGAAAAGTGGATATAATAACACAGCACCTAAATTCAATTGATATTTCTCCTCGGTATTTAGCGAAGCTTTGTCAAAATTTATAGTGAGGGCCAAATGCTTTTTACAGTCTACTTTTATACTGAAAATATAATTTGGGGAAGCGGGTGAGACATGGGCGGGGGGTCAAGTACTGAGTTATAAGGCAATAAATATCTCCATAAAAATACCATACCCTACAAATAAAACCCATCCCTTCTTTTTCACCTCCGCTCTTTACCACAAATCCAAACCGTCCCTTCTTTTTTCTTCTTTCGTCGTTAAAATTAGACTAAAAAGCATTTGGTCTTCACAATAAAATTTAACAAAGCTTCGCTAGATACAGAGGCGAAATATCAACTGAATTTAGTTGTTGTGTTGTTATATTGAAATGTTCCTCTATTTTCAACCCCATTTTGTCAGATTTACTATATCCTTTACTCCTCATAACAGAGTAATATATTTTATGTTGTATTGTCCTCGCCCGGAAGATGGAACTTCAGGCTGAAGGACAAAGAGAAAGATAAAATGCGTAGGTGTGTCGTCAATACAAAAGCGAGAGGGTTAAACAGTCAGCGGTCAGTAGGGACAGTCAGGAGAGAGACGGCGGACCGTCGCGGTCACGCACCGCTACGGCTAAGGGCGGTGAGACGCCACCAGCTTCCCCAACGCTATTCATCCCAGCAGTAGTAGTTCCCATTGTCAACGCTCGTCACTCACACGCACCACGAGGGAATGAAAAAGAAATAAAAGTCAGTCTGCTACTACATACAGCATGCCTTGTGATTTCATTAAGCGACCAGTTCATATATCGTATAAGGGTTAGACGATACCCGCCGTATACCAGCAACGTATACGATTCAGCGTGAGTTTGAAGATGCCAGTATATACATATACGATTTAGTGCCGAACAAAGAAGTCTATGCAACATTTAGAACGAATTGTACAATCAAATTAAATACAGCAATTACGTAAACAAATTTAAAAATTGAATTGGATTTCAGAAAAAATGGTAAAAAATATTAAGAGGAAGTAGCAGATGAATTTTATAACAGAATTCGATAGGCAATATAGATATTATATAATATTTTATAATGCTCTGTGAAAATATTTACTTATTTTTCTTCTTTTAAAAAAATAATTTAAGTAGGATATTTTTTGGAAACTATCAGATGAATTATTTATCAGAATTTTAAAATGTATATAGACATTGTATTTAACATTGTATATGTTCTGTGTAAATATTGTCTTTCTTCTTCATTCTTTTTTGGCTGATGTAAGCTGTTAGTAAGAATGGAGATGCCCAGGGGCATAACAGACAAACAAACAAACAACAACAACAGCAACAATAATAATAATAATAATAATATATAATAATAATATCATAATTTGGTTTATTATATAATAATATTGAGATCAAACCAATGCCATATCAACAGGATTATTTTAATTGTCAGAATCAAAAGTAGATAAGACATAACTATACATGTTAAACAGTAACATCCGTACGGCCTGCCCGAGAGGTAGGAGCAACATCACGGTTCCGATGAACGACGCCAGTCGTGGCGTCAACAGCATTTATTAGAGCGATTGCAGCCACACTTGTCACAGCGGGATATAAAGGTCTGTCGCACGACTTGCGCTCTCGTAAAGCTGATTCCGCTGCAGAGTTAATGGTCGCACAATGAAACCGGAGAGACCTTAAATGAGACCATACCGAGATACTCATACACTCTCTTTCACTCTAGTGCTATCATCTAACACGCGCGTATCCATCGCCGTTCTTAAAGTATATGAACCTAGCTATAAAATCCCTCCTGGTAGACTTTGGAGTATACAGTTACTGCGTATCCACTTCTTATCTCTCTTTCTAGAGAGTTCTGATCGTGAAGTATTTTAACATTATTTGAAACTATAAGAATTTTGCGAATTGAAGTTTATTGCAGTTGCACTAGATAGATATAGAGCGGATTGAAGATAAAATAAAACGTAAAAAGTAAGACACATATCTCGAGGGCACTTTGAGCATATGAGAGTTTGATAATATAAAAAATTCTGAGTTGGAATAATGAAGGGTGATAAAAATGTTACCAAATTGTAGTTTGGGTCAGCTTTGGAAGCCTGCTCCCATAAAGGTTTAGATGATTAGCAGTACTTATGAGGAACTATTAGAAATTGCAAGGAGAGTTAGTGACGACCATAACTTATGCGATATGTTCCGAGATTCTGGCTATTTATACTAACACAGGACTGTCCTGAGAGACCTCTAGTGAGCGCAAACAATATACATGAGAGAGATCACTCAAAAGCTCTATGAATGATAGAATCATCAAGCATTACAACTGTAGCTCGAGACAAAACTGAATAATATATAACTCAGTATAATTAATACAAATGTATATATATAATAAATAATAAACATAATATATAATATAAATATATCTGAAATTAATTAAATAATTAAATTTACACATTTGCACCATACAACAAAATATAGGTAATTATGCCATCACAACCATATTCATGAGAACGACAATACGTCTATAATATAATTATTCTCTGGGATCTTTTTTGAAATAAATATCGGTATTCACAATTAATCCGCAGCAAGAAGTAACCAGTAACCTAGATCGATTGATAACAATATAAAAGAAAATGATATCTCACTATGAGCATACAATGGGATAAGGATTATTGGCAGTTTAGCGTCAGTCAGAATCTAAACTACAGTGAGTGTAGGACCTAAAGGACAATGTAATAAAACAGAATTAATGGCACTGAGTTATAAAATTTCACTAAACAAAGCTGCTTTCCTTGCTAGACACTCATATAACTACTTGATATTATACCATTTATTGGTAATATGGAAAATCCAAATTCGTAATAATATGTTATAAATATTCGTCTAATTATTCTTGAGTTGTGTAGACTACTTGGACAGTCCCAAAGGGATTGAAACGCGCCGGGTAAAAGTTTGAAGAATCAGAGTATAGTGGATGTGAAACAAATCCATTCAGCGTTCTCTAAACATGCATGTTGCATAGACCTGTCTCTTGCAATGCTGCCAGAATACTCAGAAGAAGTCCTGGAGACGCGCGCTAAAGTAGAAAACTCTGTCTTGATCATATCATCTCAGTAAACTTCACACCATGTGGAAGACCCATACATCTTAGCATAACTACACTGGAGTGAAAACTCAATAACAAGGAGTGAATATAACAGTAATAATAGATCTAATAATAATGAGATTATAAATAATACAGTGCGGGTAATCGTCTAACCTTAATACGAATAAGTATAGACTGAAGTACGAGATATGAAGATAATGAGAAGAATCACAGAGGAGCATAGGCCTCGGTGTAATGAGACCCGGAAGGATAAAACAGTCCTCGAATGGCAAGTGAGACACACAAATTTTATATTTCTTTGTATGCAATATGAAACACAGCACACGAATGGGTAACAGTCGAGCTGAGAGTGAAGGCCATCAGGAAAAACAATTAATAAAAAGAAGATCGGTCATAGGGACAAAAGAAAGCGCTCAGAGAGGTCCGGCGCGCATAACTAACACTAACCTGGGATTCGCGCGGAAGCAGGCAACACCTTTGAGAAGAGACGAGAATATTAGGAAACAACGATTGCGCGCGAGGCCTTGTGCAATGTCGCTTCCACGCGATCTTCCTTGGAGTTCGGAAAAATCCACTACAGATTGGGAAGTGTCGGCAGAACTGACGTAACGAAACGCGAGTGGATGAGAGAGAGGAGAGGAGAGCGCGAGCGCGCGTGACCGTACCGAGAATACGTACGCCTTCAACAAGGAGCAAGTGTGGCACTCAACAGCTATACTAAGCTCAAGTAGACCTAGCTCTGACCCTAGCGTATGTATGTGGAAAATTCTATAAAACCGCGCCTCACATGCATATATTGAGTGAGAAATATGAGTTACATCGCGCTGAAACATGCAGCCTACGCCCCGATCTATTTAACGGAAGAACAGAAAAGGAAATGTTCCGTAAGTGCGAATCAAGATGATCATCAGTACGACTCTTTGATCTATTATCTCAGAAGCTCAAACATTATGTTAAGAGGTGTTGCAATAAAGTGCAACCAAATCCATACAAATGTGTATCCTATGCGCACGGCGAACAACGACGAAGAGAAGACGCCAACTAACTGTAACTAAAATATCTTTCTATTGTGAAAACTCAGATAAAATTGAATATATGTAATTAAACTTGTACACACAAAGTATTAACCGAACTCAAGTTCACTAAACTTTATCAGCGGAAACCATCCCCGAAAATGCTTCTTCGAGCATAGAACTGAACTGGATAAGTTTTTTTTATAGAGCCAATAGGAATAATCAGCTGCTTAAAATATACATATTTTAAAGGCAATAATGGGGGTTGAAAATATGAGAGGATACGAAAAATCTTAACATATAATATCATCCCTAAATGAAGAAAATAATAAATCACTACACTCTCTTGAATATGCCAACTTTAAAACGTATCAAGTTCTTCAGCGGGAACATTACTGGATCATAAATTCGCATTCTCAAGGCCAAGCTACCCAACATTGTAAACCTAAAGCAATACCCCGAAAAATAGCCACTCACAATGTTTACTGTATTTTCACACGAAAACATCATGGGGTATTCTAGATTTTATGCCTCGAAAATATGAAAGACAACCATATAATAGAACAATATTAATTAAATAGAGTAACAATACAAACAGGTTAATTATATACAGACCAAACAGAATTTGTCCTCACGAAAGAATGGAACGGATTTTAAGTAATTAATGGTAAGGGTAGAGCCGGAAAAGCGTGATAGCCAAAAGAAGGAGTAATTTTGCGCTTGTCACTTTTTTTGAAGTTTGTGAGTATAAAGGCGGTATGTGTATTCGAATATCAATACGGAGGCAATATTATATCCTATCATGCCATATTACTAACACACACAAACCATCAGATCCACACCCACACACACAACCACACACATATACTATATCTATAGTTAACAATGATCTTTGGTCTAAGCTCTATTGAAAAGGGTGATTAGACTCCTTGCTGACTGGCTGAATCACCCCGACTTTGGCCGCTCTCTCGACACGTTATATATATTATATAAGTATTATATTATTATAAAGGGTCGATCGGGCGGCCTACAAGTCAGTATCAGTCCATCAGCGAGGGAGTCTATCCCCTTTTCAATAGCGGCCTAGACGCAAGGAGATTTGTTTTGCATCAGAGGTGGAGCGCCACACCTACATCAGCTCTTTACTTTAACAGCACAGATTCCCTGTGCTGCTCATTACGCCTGAGTTGGCGTGGGACCGGTATCGAACTAGGGACCTTGTGTTGTTTTCTAGGCCGAGACGCATTCTTACGAGTCTGAATTCCTAGACTCCTCGATTGAGAGTATAGCTCAGAAATAATATTGAATCGAAGAATAACCATTGATGTTCCAAAAAGCTGTCACAAGTCATGCGATCGTTCGTCATTAGCACTCCGCAAAGCGTTTCCTCGGTCCAGCGACTCACACACACACACACACACACACACACATATATGATATATATATATGTGGGGGGGTGTATATACATCTGTGTGTAACGGTGTGAGTGTGTGTTGTAAGGAAAAATTATGGAAAAAAGTGAATAATGAATACAGACAAATTACATCAAATTAATATTTGCGGCTTTTAACGGTTTTAGAGGCTTCATCAGATGAATGATATTATGAATTAAATAGAATGAATTTTTATTATAATAAAATCCATTGTGATAGAATCCCTCTATTACCAACATATATATATATACACACACAAACACACACACACACACACACACACACATATATATATATATATATATATATATAATATATATATATATATATATATAGTTATGCCTTTACATCACCATATTACGATGTTATTCAGGTTTAGAATATTTTTGGAAGGCTCTTCCGTCAAAACATCGCGGCCATTAATAAAAAAAAAAACCTAAAAGAAATCTAAAAATAAGAACCGATTTCTAATATCAGAGTTAGATTTAATAGGTATCTGATGACCGAACGAATCACTTTTCTGAAAGTAATTAATTAATTAATTAAATGAAAGTAAGAATTTTTTAAAAAAAGAAAAAAGAAAAAGAAATCTCAAACAAAAAGAAAAATCAAACAATTAAAAAAGAAGAAGAAAAAAAGAGATTGAAAATCTATAACTGTCACGCTGGCCGTCAGTCTGGAGAAAGATGAGAGAGGTAAGAGTCTTGAAAGGGTCAGAAGGAGATGAGTGTCAGATGTCGAATCTGATTGGTCAATTTATTGGATAAGCTTTGGGTCAAGACTGATAGAGAGAGAGAGAGAGAGAGAGGAGAGAGAGAGAAGAGAGAGAGAGAGAGAGAGAGGGGGGGTAGACAGACGCGGACAGATAGAGAATAAGAGGAAAGGGGGTGACTGTGTTGGGAATGGACAGAAAAAAAAAGGAAGGTTAAGTGAATTGAGTAAGAGAAAGAAAGCAAAAACCAGAGAATGGAATAAGAATCAATGAAAGAGGAAGACGGAATTAAAATACAGAAATGAGCGTAATCTATAGTCAGAAAGAGAGAAAATTTGAAACTGGAAGAGAAGAAACAAATGAAAAAAGGAAATACAGAAAGGAGAGAAAGAAGGTGAAAACTGGAGAGAAGAGGAACAAATGAAAAGGAAAAGGAAAACCAATGAAGTAGAGTAAGGGAAAGAAAGAATTTTAAAAAAAAAGAAGGAAAAAAACGAATAGAAGATTAAAAAAATGTTATAAAAAGGTTAAAGAATAAAATAAGAGTGATTACGAATAGAGGAATGGTAAGAAATGATTAGATACTTCCATAAGAGGGCGAATAAATTATAGGAAAAGGCAAATTTCAAAGAAAATGCCTAAAAGGTGATATAGAATGAAAAATAGAGGAATTAAAATAAATTACTATATAAAAATCTCAGAGGGAAGAAATAAATAAACCAATAATAATAATAATAATAGTAATAATAAAGATAGAAACACACACCTGAAACTTGCCAGGCAATTGAAAAAGCTGTGGAATATGAGGGTGAAAGTGGATACAATTGGAATTGGTATACAAAAGTTTAGTCCCTCAAAAAGAGAAATAGAGGAACTGGAAATCAGAGGATGGATTCATCCAGAAAACAGCATTGTTGAGATAAGCTAGAATACTCAGAAGAGTCCTGGGTAACCTGGGAGCCTTGCTGACAGTTAGGTTCTGTGAAGACCATCGGCTAACGCTGGTGTGAAAAACATGAAGGAGTGAAATAATAATAATAATAATAATAATAATAATAATAATAATAATAATAGTATAATAATAAAATAATAACAAAGAAGAAGAGAAGAAGAAGAAGAAGAAGAAGAAGAAGAAGAAAAGAAGAAGAAGAAAACGAACAGTATAGTAGATGGATTTATTTCCTTCTTTTCAATTATTTTCGATAGAAACAGAGTAGAGTTATCGCTTCCGTGGCGCTCACACCTCTCCTCTATCTATCTTTACATTACTTCTTTCTTTCTCTCTTATAATGTTTTTTTTTCATTTTAGCATGCCCTTTTTCTTCCCTTTCTTTCTTTCTTTCTTTCTTTCTAATGAAAAGAGAATAGTTCATTATTTAGCTGAGGCGACGACACTCATAAAAATAAGAATTAGGTGGATAAGCAGCAATAGATAATCAGGATTTAGATTTCTGCATTTAATCTTGGACGATTTGGACGTCGCATTTTAACCTGGGGTGTAACAAGATGATAACAGTCGTACTTTTAAGGAAACAAGGGTATCAATATGCAGATTGAGTTTTTTGTGTTATTTTTGATAGCCACAAAACGCATTCAATCTATGTTAACCCTAACCATTTCGGTAGAACTTAGATAACGTTGACTGTAATCACCTTCGAAAGGTTAAAGATGCCCACCAAAAAAAAGAAAAAAAAGAAAAGAAAAAAAAAAAGAAAAAGAAAAAAAAGAAAAAGAAAAAAAAGAAAAAAAAGTGATATGGTAGGAACAATAAAACTTCATTTAACCGGTGAGGCTACAGATCTGAAGTTATGGGAGTTTTTGAACGCTCCTCATCGATAGTACTCCGGTTCACTTTACTGGTGGGATAGCATACGTTAGGGTCCCATCTATAGGTGAAATAAATCTGTTTAAAATTATTCGCATTCGATAGGACCAACACGACACAGCCTCTTCAGACAGCTACATGAAATTGTAAATACTAAGAAATAAATGCCCTTTGAAACGAAGGTAAACTGCAGTGTTTCCTATTGCAAAATCTTTGGAATTTCGCTTTAATTTATGCAATGATCTCTCGTATATATAAATAAAAGGGTGCAACTGTAAACAGTGCTTTCTATTGCAAACCTATTCACTGAATGAGTATAGTATATATAAGAAATGTTCAAAAGTATAAGGAGTGCTTCTTATTGTCAACTCATTTGGGCAAGTTCTCCATAATATTGTATTATTCGTGTATATAACGCAAAAAGATGCAGTTATAGGGGAATGCTTCCTATTGCCAACTCCCGTGGCAAATTCAACTTTTATTAAATGACAGGTACATATAAAGAAAAGGGTGCACTAAAAATAATTCTTTCCAATTGCCAACTCCTTTGGCAGAATTCACCTTATTTTATCTAAATTACCCTCATACATCTGTCTCATTATTCAACCCCATAAAAAATATTTGGTTCGTTGGTAGGTCGATTTTACGTCATGTTAACCATTAAGGTTATTTTATACTGAAGATATTATTATATATTCTGATGGGTCCTTATTTTTTTAAATTCACTTTTAAACAATATTTCAAGACTCCATTTTTTCTAATTTAACTCATAGATGGTACCCTAACAGGTACTACCACTCCATGACCTGGGAGTAAGGATTGATTAAGAGGTAACTGCGCTACGGCAGAACTGGAACTCTCACCATCGTATAGAGTTTAACGTCAACCACAAGAACATTAAGACCCCTATAAGCCACTGCCTTCTAGCACATATATGATAACAAGGTTTGGGATGAGGGCAATAAGGGTCAGGCAATCCTCAGGTGCTAGCCGATTTACCCCAGGAGCCTCTCCGTCCAGCTGGAGTAAGGATCAAAGAGGGTGGTTGATAGTCAATGGACTGCTCATCCACGCAGGTTTCCATTCTTAAAGCACGCAGGGGTCGCCAGCCACGGCCAACAGGTGGCCCTAATTGGAGCGTACTAAACGCTTCTCCAGAAGGTACTCGGTATATGTAGGAATGATACTAGCTATAAATTAAATAAGTCGTCGGTGGGGCGGCTATGTCGGTATCAGCCAATCAGGCGAGGGAGTCTATCGCCCTTTTCACTAGCGCTAAACCAAGGAAGATTGTTTTGATTGAGGTGGAGCGCCCAGCACGCTAACCATCAGCTCTTTATTTACCCGCACAGATCCCTGTGCTAACTCATAACGCTGGTTGGCGAGGGCCGTATCGAACTAGGACCTTGTGATTTCTATGCGAACGCACTACCGACTGAGCTAGATAAACTTACTTAATTCTGAAATACTATGACGTAGCAGTAAGCGAGTTTCGGTTACAGACAAATAGAGACCGAATAATAGATGAAATATACATGACTGAGAATTGCAGACCATTTGATATCTACATAGAAAATGGTGTGTTGTACGTAAGATCATATAGGTGCTAGCCACTTTAATCAAGAGGCCTCTCCGCCCGACCGTCTAGCCTAAGTAAAGTCAAAGTGGTGTGTTGCAAGTCAGCGGACTGCTCATTCAGGTCAGGGTTTCATTTCTTAAGCACGTGAGTCGCCAAGCAACGGGCCAACTTGGTGGCCGCTATTGGGAGTAATTAACCCTTTGGCAAGAGGGCAGTTGGTGTTGTTAGTTCGAGTCGACACGGCTTCCAGAGAAGATTGATAATAACATTATTTTCTTACTAAGAATTTCAAATCTTTTTTTTGTCTGGTTGCCTTTATATAGGAAACCTTATAAATATTAATGAAAGAAAATAAAATCAATAAAAAGTAAAGAGAAATATTTAAACTATAAGCAAACCGTTATATTTCTTTTTTAAAAAAAGAGGAAAGACGAAAATAAAAAAAGAAACAGGAAAATAAACTCAGATTCAATCAATAAATGTATACCAAAAAGATGGTATATCGATATTAAGGAAAACAGCAACGCGAGTGAAGATATTAAAAAAGGCCGAATAAAAAATATGGAGACGGATTGATTTAGTAATCTGGCAAAGAGAAAAGAAGCTAAGGAATTATGAGAGTCGACACATCCTGCGTAATAAACGAGATGGTAACAGCCCAGCTTTTTCCATCAATTCTAACTACTGCGACACATTTCGCCAACAGTGGATAGTCGGCGCCCGGTTTGTAACTGCCAAGTTCGGCTCGTCTCCCGGAACATCATTTCATTCCTGGAGAGTAGCTTGCTCGATGAAAGACGCAGAGTAGAGACGCGGAAAGAGTTAAATATCTATATCTTTCTAAGTATACACACACTACACAGCAGACACAGACACGCAGCCCACACATATATTATATATAATAATAATATATATATATATATATATATAATAATATATATATATATATATATATATAATTAAGTTGGGCGTTATTACGTTAATAAAATAATGAATGAACTCGAATGTTATGGAGTATTGATTTCACTTATTTTATTATTAATTTTTTTTTATCATAAATTTTCGGGTTCATGTTAGAATACCCTTCATCAAAATGACTGCTTGTTCCTGTTCAACGGATCTTTTGTCTCTGTTGTTATTGACACGGCAATGTTCTGTAAAAAATTTATAATATATATATATATATATATATATATAATATAATATATATACGTTTTAAAAGCAAATGGTTTTAGAATGTTCCCGACTGCAAGTTTCACGCGTTTGCGAATCTTCCAGGAATTTAAAAATTCCCTGAATATTTCACGCATTCTCTTTAAAAACGTAAATATTTAGGCTGTTTTATTGAGCACATTTTTAAATCGATTTTTAATGTAATCGAGAAGTAA
>CM042152.1:41612484-41617350 GCA_023376005.1 Doryteuthis pealeii | reverse complement strand
GGAGAGAGGATGCATTTTTAAAGGACCCTAGACAATAAACATGGTTTCGATCTCAAATCGCTGATTCCAGGAAGTGGTGACTACAACGAGTAGTGGCCTGTGTAATGCTAAAGGTGATCTACCTTTCCTTATTGATCTAGGTATATCATTTTTTTTAATCATGACTGAATAAATATAGATTTTATACATTTATTTGAAGAAAAGAAAATTTAAAAATTTGAAAATTATTTATTAAATCTATTAGCCATTAAATACCACATCAAACCAATAAACATACTACTATTAAATAATGTAGATTCGTATATATTTGTCTGTAACCGAAACTTATGTCCCTGGTTTCGTTCATTTTACCCAAACTCGTCAATAAATTGATAAAGAACACCTTAATATTATATACATTAAAAAATTTCAGTATAACAGACTGTAACTGTCCTTATTTTTTTTTAAACAAGTTTTAATGAATACATGCCCGGTATAATCTAATAATATATATAAGTTCATCCACAGCACCGTGTTTCAGTGTTTCAACGCCAACTTAGTGTGGCTAGACACAACCACCTATGGCAGGATCTAAAATCGACCTGACTTTTTGTCCGCCCCGACTTTAAAAAATTCCGGCCATTTAAAAGCTGCCGTTAGGTGGTGGTGTTTAAACTATAAATACATACGTTTGTTCATGATATTTTAAGAATACAGAGTGATCCAGTCTGTGGTGCGACGATCATTGCTTTATTATATGCTGGCAGTGAATGTTAATTTAAGGTCGCCCCTAAAAGAGCTCTGGCCTGAGTTGGAGCATATAATAATGCACGTCATTCATAGACACCAGTGTTTCGGTGTTTACGCCCTTTCAGTATAATTATGCACAACTGCCTTACTATGGCCAAATCAAAATCCGACAGACTTTTTGTCCGCCCAGCCTTACCCCTCGACATTTGACCCAGCTTCCGCAAAATGAGTGGTGTTTAAAACTTTATTTAATATATATTGTTTATATATTTTACGATCACCCAGCGAGATCCAGTCTGTGTACAGACGATGTAGTCCTAAAAATTCGCGACAATGATTTTGACTTTTCGCCAGAGTGTGTCAGAGGGACGAATCTTGTGGCCATACAATTGGCCTACCCATTGGCACCCTTGTTATCCAGGGCTTGATACACTGTTTAGCACTCCACTAGCATCTGAAGTCCCTCTAACACCATTTTCTCTGCATATGTTGTGGAATTCTGCTGTACCAACGCAATCAGATCGTCGTCCATGTTGCTTTCTTCTAGCACACGCCTAGTAGTCTCATTGCAATTCTCTCAGCTGCATGCTGATTGTTTTACAGTGTTTAGGGAGTATTGGACCGCAACATAGTTTTCTCATTTTGATGGCCGGCGGCAGATTCAATCATGGAATACAATCTATTTTATCCATGATTCAGGTGGTTCCAGATGATGAACCAACAAGTGATTAGACAAACAGAAATATTTATTTTATGTTTGTTTATTTTTCTCAACTAGTTCAACCTTAGATCATTCGGACAGGAGTAACATTTCCTTGTAAAGAAATTGTTTTTAGAAAGTAATAAAAAAATACTAAAAGGTTTTTCCTTGATGTTGTTTTGACAAAGCCTCTATCAATCTGGACAGAAAATATGTTAGAAGTGGCGGGTTCAATTTAATAATATATATATATATATATATATATATATATATATATATAATATAGTATTGCTCTGTCAATATATATTGGTAGACTACACTGATAACTTATAATCATAATATGGAATTAACACAGGAATCGATCTTACCGCGTGACGGTGATTTAAAACTCCCAAAACTATAATGGCTAGATTATCCGAGTAATTCCTCAATAACAATCTTTTCAACTAGAAGAATTGGGAATATGAACAGGCACTAAAAATTGTTTTATAAAACCAACCTTGTATACAATGCTAACAGTGAACAAACTGACTCTGGGGGAAAGATAAGAAAAGAATAGTTCAAGTAATATTTATAGTTTTTGCCAACCCTTTAACAAGTCAGTTAAAAATAAACTGGAGTGACCTTTTCAAAATATTAAAGAAGCATTTTCAAAAACACAAACGAATTGTATAAAATATTTAACAAACATAATGTTAAAGTCAGCTACAGGTGAATGCCAAAATTTGCCAGTAGAAAAATCAATAAGGTAAATCAATTAAAAAACAAGAAACGAAGAACGGCTGTTCAATTTTATCTTAAAAAAGGAGTACTCTGTTATTGGTCAATGCCAAAGTAAATGTATTGTAGACAAGGCTATAGAAATGTAAACTTCAAGACGAGGCTATTGAAGTCAGTTAGTCTACTGTTGGTTTGAATAACAGCAACTAGCTAAGCACAACAGAAGCAGTGTCCAAGACAGTTGCTATTTATAGAAATCAAGAATGATCTATTCATTCATTTGTGTGATTCCTTGGAGTTCTGATGGCTGCTTGGTTTCAATAATATTGTGGAGTTTTATAAATACCCTGTCATTCTGCAGTAGAATTGCAACAAGACGGATTTGTATTAGCTACAACCGCTTGTTGCCGTGTCTTATCAATTCGACGGTAATTAGAACTTAGTTTGATTATTCTTCAATCTCCCCCCCCCATTGCGCGGGCGTAGTGGCCTTTGAGAGGAATTAGTTCCTTTCGACCTGGCTTTGTCTCAGTCGGTAGAGCACCCGGCTAGAAATCACAAGTTTCCGGTCTCGATACTGGTCCTTCAATTTTCCATGGTTTTATTGATGAATTTTATTATTTTGTCTGATATCTTATTATCTTTAAGCACTCGATTATCCAGGTTTCTGGGACCATGTCTTAGGCCTTTCCGTAGTCAATCCATGCCATTTGCTAAGATGGTTGCCTTGTTTTTACTATTTTTAAAGATTCTCTGATCTATGCATAGTAGTACCAACTCAGCTTATGAGTAGCACAGATTGAGTAATCTGATCTGTGCGGTCAAGTAGGGAGCTGACAGTAGGTGAGGCGCATCACCTCAGCAATAACAATCTTTCTGATCTAGCGATAGCAAAAAGGGTTAGACTATCTCGCTACGGCTGATACCGTCAATAGGCCACTCACCAACTTTAGTTTTATATTTCAAGCTCTGAAGATCTGAAGAGTATGGAGTGCCCCTTCATTGCCAATTTTCTCCATAATGTGACAAGTGTATTCATTTCGAATTTGGCACATGAGGTTTCATGCTCAATTCGTTCCCTATCAAAACTGGTACGGCCTTCATACGCGTGGATACTACATTTGTTATATACTCATATACCCTCGTTGGGTAAATACATCGAGAGAATTTTAGTGTGATAGAGAGAGTCCTCGGTTGATAGAGTGAGGGGGACAGACAGATAGAGTTAAGACTGTAACTTACTTGCTTCTTTGTGTAGTGTTTATTTCATATTTTCTTCTCTTGGCCGGTTGTCATCTTGTCGCCTCTTCTTATCTTCTTCTAACTAAGGGCTTCTTTTCAAGTCATGCAATAATCAACTACAAGACTTTGTTTTTCTTTTATCAAAGATTTTATTACTGCATTGCCCTGATTCACCCCGCGGTTTGAGTTACAACCTATCTGCCTGACGTCTGGTTGAAAACTGATTACCTAACTAACTCTATCACGTGATTCGCGAGATCCTTGCCTCTGCGGTCAGTTGGGGCCATAACCGTTTCTGGTATTTTTCCATCCACTGATCTGAAAAAACAATGGCACATTAGAATTCTTGCTACATGGCTTGTCTCAATCACACACCACCACACAATTATGCAACACATTCAGTCCTCCTCAAAACCAGTCTTGCCCAGTTGTCAGGATCTATTTTTTTATTTTTATAAGATTGATTCTAAGGCAATCTTCCAAGGCTTATGATGTGACCTTTTTGCAGCAAACAGCTGACTGTAAAGACGTTGCTTCAATATTATAAGATCGCTCATAACACAATATGACCTGCCTATCGCATTTGGGCCGTTATGATGAAAATCTCAATGCTTGTGTGTCTGGACTCGTAAGGGCTTCCTGCAACGTGTTTTGGTCTTCCCCTTGGTGTTTAGAATGCATTCTGAAACATTTCAGATGAAAATGCTCAAGAATTTTCAGATGTCTACAAAGCAATGTTCCTATTTTAGTAGAATACAACAGAACACTTAGCGCAAAGGACGTATACTTGTTTTACAAGCCTTCCAAAAACCACAGATGGATTTTGAATGCATTGCAGAGTTTCAGCATCCAAAAAGCCATGACCGGGTGTTACATAATTATTAGATACCTAATATTTATGTGCAATAGTGTAGAAATCAAAATGGCTGTTATAAGTTGCAGCCCACGGCATTGAAGGATGAGTGACAAGGCTTTGATCTGTCCTGATCCTTCCTTCCGGTGGATACCGTGAGAATCGATGGAGAAGACCCTCTTTCGGTTTAGATTAGAGATAGATTTTGTCAGTCGGCGAGAAACCACGACGGTGGTGAGTCGTGTTATACACGCTTCGACTCGATCTGCGCAGGTAGTCTGGTGGGGGATTTCGAGAATAAAATATGATCAAATGTAATTGAAGTCTTGTCTTATTATCTAAAAACTAACAATGACACAGGCTTCTGATTAAGAGAAATCCCCAATGGAAGACCAGACACGAAGTCCCAAGAACGTCCCAGACGTTGGAAGAGACCTAGAAGAATTTAAAGATATCAGGAAGAACAGACGAAGAATATAAGAACTTAAGATGTCAGAAGAACAGAAGAAGAATAGAAGTAAGAAAGAAGTAAGTAAAGAAGAAAGGGTATACAACGCGGGCAATGTACTTCCTATGTCTTCAAAGCAATTAACAAGAGAAACACTCAACGCACAGGACCTAT
>CM042152.1:41592484-41607484 GCA_023376005.1 Doryteuthis pealeii | reverse complement strand
ATTTTATGAAAATCGTCATCAGAGCTTGTTTATTCTCCGTGTTTCATAAAATCGAAATATTGTTCAATATCAGCGAAGTTATAAAATGTTTTCACTTTAACAGCATTTTGTGGTGTTTTCATATCTTATTTATATATACTCATACCGTCGGATTCATTTCCTTCTTTAACTTATATATATATTATAATATTATATATATATATATATATATATATATATATTAATGCCAGTATTATTTGGATTATTCTGACTATTGTCCTCATCTTTATTGTTATCTATACAACGTTTTGGCGATGTGTCCTCCAGTCTTCTTCAGGTTATTTCGTGGTCGGACTGGGGAGCCTTCTCGAACTCGGAACTTTTCTTGTTTGGTCTCGGGAACTTCTTGTCGTAATCGGGAGCCATCAGGGAACTTTCGAAGGCTCCTGAGTCTGACAAGAAATACCTGAAGAAGGCCGGATGGCGCATCGATTTAAACGTTGTACAGATAACCATAAAAATGAGGACAATGGGCCGAATAATCTAAATGATACTAATTAGGAAGCCTCATCTCAAAAATTAGAGAAATAGTATATAATACCAGTTCCGCAGTTTGTGCTTGTTACCTATTCCCCGCCGTATGAAGTTTAATAATGACCTTGTGTCACATCCTTTTTCTTGTTGGAATCGGGAGCCTTCTTGAACTCGGGAATCTTCTTTTCGAACTCGCAAACCTTCTTGTCGTACTCGGGAAACTTCTTGTAATAGAGAGCCATCACGGAACTTTGAACCGAACCCTATATTCAATCCACGGGGGTATCATGTTCTCTTTCCGTTAACCATAGACGGGTACAGGTGTTAAGCTGTGTTAATCATTATTCTATGTTAGTGTCGCCCTTGACCAGGATTGAACCTGCAGCATAGAGATAACTGTCACTTAGAATTGTCTTAACCCAATGCCTTTATCCACTACGCTATATGACTAATTTCAGAGAAATATGATAAGATCTGTAACAAAGAAAAAGATTAGTATTACTTTGTTCGTATTTTTAGATGAGGCTTGATGTGAACAATTTTGATGTTTCGGACTTTTGTCCTCATCTTTATTGTGGTATGTATAAACACAACCTTCAGGCTGCTGCCTTGTTCAGGTGTTCACTGCCTACCTTGGAGTAAAGTTATCAGACGATAAGGTAAAGCTCTGAGGTAAAGCTCTGAAAACACGCTTGACCTCAGGGTTATCATCTGTTGATGAGTTTAGTCTAAGGTAAACAGGGAACGAAACAAAAATCAAGAGAAACTATTTAAGTCAGAAAGGTTGAATTGCAATTTCATATAAATCCCACCAAAATTACCTAAATATCTTCCGTAATTTACAATATCAATATTACAAATAAAACAAACACGTAACTTTTTCTTTAATTCATTTTAATTTTACACAAGACCATTTGGGATGTTTCCTTTATAAAATCGAGTGAAATAAAATGGGACAAATAAGAAATCAGCGATTAAGCGACACCAGATAATCTGTATTCACATTGCATTTTTAACCAGAGGGTGTTGAAAGATGATAACGGACGGAAGATTTAGGAACAAGAGTATTAATATACATATATATTTCTTGAATTGGGTATACTTTCAGATAGGAGATATAGGTATTTACCAACCTCTCCGTAACACATACATACCCGAAGGGTATTACCGCTGTGTGAAATGCAAAGAGCCTCTTCCAGGATTTGATCTCGTTTCGTTGTGTCTATTTCCTACGACGGTAACCATTATACCACTCGCCCTCAGTTTATATAGATATAAGGATCTTAGCTCCTTTACCTACTCTAAACTGCTCACAGCTGATTTCACAGCACTGCTATTCTAACGTAAACTGCAGGCAGCAGCTCTAACATATGTCAGATGGTTACACTAGAAATGTCTTCGCCAACACAATCTTTCGTTTTGTCTGTGGATCACCCTGAGTTTGGTAGTTGATCCTTTTGAAATAATTAATCATAGAGGTAACAATACCCATACCGCCCTATCGGCTGGGATGTTAGAATGCACCGACTGTACCTCTGCAGTGGGGTAAGACACCCCCAATGGGGCCTCCTGTTGGCCGTGGATGGCGGCCCGTGATGCTTAAGGATAGAACCCAGGTGGTTTACAGTCCATGACTTGCAATACTCCACTTTGGTCTTTACTTGGACTAGACGTGCGGTCGGAGAGGCCCCTTCCGATCAATCGGCTGGTCACGTCAAACCCTAGAACCTATATGATTGCCCCAACCCTAATGCCCTTATGGCAAGCCCCAACTCTTTTTATCATATGGATGCTAGAAGGCTGTAGCTGAGTGTCTTCGTGTACTTGGAATGAAGTTAAAATCTATCTGATGGTGAGCTCCCAGCTTTGGAGTGTTGGGGAATGTTGAGTACCCCTTCATCACGATTGCTCCCTGGTCCACTCTGACCCGGAGTGGTAGTACCTGTTAGGGTCTCATCTGTTTGTGATTTGTGCCTTTTTCTTCCAGAATCTTTACTCTTATCCTAAACATGAGTTTATAAACAAAATTGATTATTAGTAGAATAAATATATTTTAAATACTAAATGATCATAAAGAAAATTAGGTATATAAAAAGTATAGAAAGAATATCTCCTAAATTTAATATAGCAGAAAACCAAATGGGGGGTGGGGGCTTATGTTGTACCAATCTTCTCAGTGAAGAAGCCTTGCCAGCCTTTAAGACCAGTATACAAAATGTATATATATGCTCCCGTAACCCGGTAGAGCTCTTTAGGAGCGACTTTAATAAACTTTCACCGCCAGCAAAACGCAATGATCATCTGTTTACAGATTTGATCTCTCTGGTGATTGTAAGGTATACACACAGATATACCTATCTAAAATAGTTAAAACACTGCTCATTGTACGGCAGCTGGCAATGGCCTAGAGGTTAACAGATCGGACAGGTGTAAAGTCAGTATGGGTTTGCTTCTGGTCGGAGTTAGTTGTTGTGTCTAGCCACACTGATGAGACGTGAAACGTCGAAACACAGTATCAGTGGATGACTTATATATATATATATATATATATATATATATATATATATATATATATGAAATTTAACATTTTGAAAAACATATGATGTTTGTTATGTGATTGCTGACAGATCTGTTTCGACCAAATCGATAAGTTGGTCTTCATCAAAGAGCGACATCTATGTCGCTCTTTGATGAAGACCAACTTATCGATTTGGTCGAAACAGATCTGTCAGCAATCACATAACAAACATCATATGTTTTTTTCAAAATGTTAAATTTCATACTGTCGGATTAATTTCCATCGATTTTTCATATATATATATATATATGTATATATATATATATATATATATATATATATATATATATATATATATATATATTGACGCTCGACCTGGCAACTGGGAAATATGTAGTTATTTCAGCTATGAGATAAGCTACGAGAAAATAGTTTTTTTTTTATTAGATTAGAAATTCCTTAATTTTATTTATTTGAATGTAGCATTCAATCCACTGTAAGCTACAAGAATTGCTATGTATGAAAAAAATCTCTCAACTGAACAAGGTTTTTCTTGTTCTAGAGGATATTTTAAAAGAAAACCCCTCTGCAGTAAAAGTGGATTTGTCTTTCATTGGGTTTATATCTTCTCCTTTCATATTGTACTTTTGCAGGATAAGAGTGAAGATTCCGAAAGAAAACGGCACAAATCACAAACAGATGATGTGAATTTGATACAAAATGTTTTAGTCTTTAATAGTTGATCAGAAATACTTTTAGTATATCTAAAATAATTAGTTCTTTGAAATATAATACCCCAATTAAACAATACCAGTGAACAGTGCATTACCCCTTAAATCTTTCTATAGAAAGACTGACAAATAATGGAAGAATACAAAATATAGTACTATAAAACTAATCTTTTTTTTTTTGCATTACTTAATCCCCCAATGGTAATTTTTCTGAAGTGTACTTACTATTGCTTTGAAGTCCTTTGACTTGGTATTCAAATATAAATGTTAGTTTAAATAGCATAACTTGAATATTCCTGTGAGTTTATCTCTTATAAATAGCTTATTACTTAAAATTCTTAAAAGAAGATTATAAGTTTAGTGTGCTTTCAACATAGCTTTACTCAAATCTAAAATAGTTAAGCCTACTGCAGTGTCCCGTTCTCTATATTCTTCCTTTGTCTGAAATTATTCAAAAGGGCTTTTAGGTTGTTTCTCTCTCTCTCTCTCTCTCTCTCTCTCTCTCTCTCTCTCTCTCTCTCTCTCTCTCTCTCTCTCTCTCTTCTCACACTGGAAACAAGAAAATACTTTCTTTTTTCTTTTTTTTCTTCTAGTTTCAGCAGGTTCGTTTAAAGAATATCTTATTTATACATCTACCTGTCATGGTATGTTTGCTAAGTATTTCAGTAGACATGTATGGTAAATTATTCGCCTATTTCCTTATGATATAAGTTTATAAACAAAATCGATTATCCATTAAGAATGAATTTATCTAAAAACTTTACCGGCATTAAATGACCCACTTAGGTTTATATGCCGTAAAACAAAACAAACCAAACCAAACCAAACCAAACCAAACCAATACCCAGAAAATTTGATACAGGGGAGATTTTGTAAGCTAAGAGATAATAAGTACCAATAATAATGTTTATGTTTTCTACATTGATTGATCTTATAACCCGTACTTAATATAGATAAATATTACCAGTTTGACTTCTTTAAATCTTTGCCTACTTTAAACCGTTCACGGCGGCTCTCCCACCCAAAACTGATAGCAGTTCATTATAATTGAGCAGAAGGATTCACATTGCAATAATAATAGGACATTATTTGAATAGAATGAGTTATGAGGTGAATAGATAGTGAACTTTAAATATCCCATCATACAGAAAAAAATTACCAAGAAAATCTGGTACAGCCCTAGGGAAAGTTTGTTAGCCAAAGAATTAAGATATGATAAGAAGAAAAAAACTAAAAAAAAACGTTACTTTACGATAAAATCAATAATATTCACCTAAACATGTAGCGTGCGAAACAGACACTGATCTACACATAGAATTTATTTGTTCTATATGATACAACTTAAATATCTACCACGAATCAAACCGACATGCAAACTATTATTTACCTTAAAATAATTAGCTGGATATTAGATTTGAGCCAACACCCACATTTCTTATAATGCATCAGACTATCAAATGCGATAATCTAACACTGAACGTTCGTTAGGGAAAAAGACGAAGTCAATATATTAAGGATAACAATATATAATTACATTAACCTCAAAGAATAAAATATGTTTAAGTCCCAAACCATCAAAAAGGGCTCAGTGGTTGTTCTAAAACCCATACGAAGCTTATCAAGAAAAGGGAGGAATACACCTATGGATTTTCCTTTGGTTTAGATGGTATTGGAACAAAACTACATCTGCTTCGTTCCGAGTCATATCGGTAAAAGAGAAAGAGATAAGAACCTGTATTGCCACGTGACCAACGGACATGTGACATGCGAAGCTTTGCGTACAATTCAATTAGGGAGACAACTGTATTTTGGGTCCCAAGAACCTCTGAAAATGAACACTTTATTCGAACCCATAAGTTGCGAAATCAGAATGACTATTTGATTTTAGAATAAAAAAAATTATACGAAAAACATTAATTGAATTATTTACTTAATAAGACTATTCTAATAATAATAGTATTTGTTTTGTTTTGGATTCCAAATTGATAGCATTAAACTTTAAAAACAGATTTTACGTTTGAATTACAATTAATAATAAAAAAGGACAACATATATAAAACAATAGATAGATAAACGAATAAAACTATAATTAAGAAATTCATATTGATAATAATCGTTAGAAATAATTATTCTTATTATTTAGATTAAATTCCTATTCTAAAGATTAACTATAATAAGTTCGTTCAATTGATACAAAAAATCATACATTAAAATTACTTTGTATGTTGATAAGATTGTCAAATTATAACTCTTTTTCTTAACGGTTTTTATCGTAATTATATTTCACATTTCAAAATACAGTATAAATTACGAATGATCAAATGAACATTAGAATATACATAACTTTTATTGGCTTATTTGCTTAATAACATTTCGATAATAAACAATTATAGACACAGATTAAATATCGGATTGAAACTATACTACTCCAAGTGTTCAATATCTTGTATTGAGGAAAGTGTTGTATATTTAGGATTGATGGTTAAGTAATATGATTAAGTAATGATTTAAAATTTTGAAGAAATTATTTTTGCCTGTGTTTAGTTAACGACCGTTGTGTAACATAAGGATGTAAGAAAAAGACAGGTAGAAATGGGAGAGCAAGGATGGGAGAAAAAATAGTAAGAAATAAGAGTGTAAGGATGCGAGAAAAACATAGTAAGAAATGTGAGAGTAAGGAGGTGAGAAAAAACATAGTAAGAAATGTGAGAGTAAGGAAGTAAGAAATGTGAGAGTAAGGAGGTGAGAAAAACATAGTAAGGAGGTAAAAAAATAGGAGAGTAAGGAGGTGAGAAAAACATAGTTAGAAATGGAGAGTAAGGATGTAGGAAAAGTAGATAGAAATAGGAGAGTAAGGATGCGAGAAAAAACATAGTTAGAAAAACGTATGAGTAGCACAGTGGTCTGTGCGGTAAAGTAAGGAGCTGACGGTAGGTGTGGCGCTCCAACTCAGACGCTAAAATAATCTCATTGGTCTAGCGCAAGTGAAAAGGGGATAGACTCCCTCGCTAACTGGCTGATACCGACTTTAGGCCGCCCCGACGACTTTACTTTACTTGCTGCTAAAGAAAAACCGAAGGGATATCCACTAAGTATACTAATTCTATAGTTTTTATCAAAGAGAGTACAAAGTTTATACAAGTCTGTCAAATAGTTATAATTAGGAAGGGAGCATCAGCTGAGAAATAAATGAACAAGAAAATGCTTATAAATGTAACATGTATTGCACCACTTAAACTTCTTGATGGGGAATATGTCGGATGCAGCTTATCGCCAACCCCATTATTTAACTGACAAACAGACGGTCATTGAATTCCATCAAACATTATGTCAAAGGTAGATTTAAAAGACGAAATCTATTAACAAACTGGAATTTTTGCTGATGTAATGAATATTCATATACCTAGGTATCACCCTCACAGTTATCTGATTGGTTAGTGTCCTCCATAAATACTTAACAATGTAGTGGTACAATTGCCTGTTACTACAATGCCTACTACAACGACGACTACTCTGACGTAGTACTATTACTGCGACGTACCAGCTTTATACTTACCTGCGGGTACTCCTCACAACAACTTTTACTAATATATCCCTTACCCCGGATATATAATTTGCAAACAGAGTAATGTGGTTGAAAACATAGAGAAAAGTGGATATGACAACACCGCACCTAAATTCAATTGATATTTCTCCTCGGTTTTAGCGAAGCTTTGTCAAAATTTATAGTGAAGACCAAATGCTTTTTACATTTTATACTGAAAAGATAATTTTGGGAAGCGGGTGGGAGATGAGAGGGCGAAGTACTGAATGATAAGGCAATAAATGTCCCCATAAAAATACCATACCCTACAAATTAAACCCATCCCTTCTTTTTCACCTCCGCTCTTTACCACAAATCCAAACCGTCCCTTCTTTTTTCTCCTTTTGTCGTTAAAATTAGACTAAAAAGCATTTGGTCTTCACAATAAAATTTAACAAAGCTTTGCTAAATACAGAGGTGAAATATCAATTGAATTTAGTTGTTGTGTTGTTATATTGAAATGTTCCTCTATTTTCAAACCCATTTTGTCAGATTTACTATATCCTTTACTCCTCATAACAGAGTAATATATATTTATGTTGTATTGTCCTCGCCCGGACGATGGAACTTCCGGCTGAGGGACAAAGAGAAAGATAAAAATGCGTAGGTGTGTCGTCAATACAAAAGCGAGAGGGTTAAACAGTCAGCGGTCAGTAGGGACAGTCAGGAGAGAGACGGCGGATAGTCGCGATCACGCACCGCCACGGCTAAGGGCGGTGAGACGCCACCAGCTTCCCCAACGCTATTCATCCCAGCAGTAGTAGTTCCCATTGTCAACGCTCGTCACTCACACGCACCACGAGGGAATGAAAAGAAATAAAAGTCAGTCTGCTACTACATACAGCATGCCTTGTGATTTCATTAAGCGACCAGTTCATATATCGTATAATGGTTAGACGATACCCGCAGTATACCAGCAACGTATATGATTCAGCGTGAGTTTGAAGATGCCAGTATATAACATATACGATTTAGTGCCGAACAAAGAAGGCTATGCAACATTTAGAACGAATTGTACAATCAAATTAAATACAGCAATTACGTAAACAAATTTAAAATTGAATTGGATTTCAGAAAAAATGGTAAAAAATATTAAGAGGAAGTAGCAGATGAATTTTATAACAGAATTCGATAGGCATATAGATATTATATAAATATTTTATATGCTCTGTGAAAATATTTACTTATTTTTCTTCTTTAAAAAAAATAATTTAAGTAGGTATTTTTGGAAACTATCAGATGAATTATTTATCAGAATTTTAAATGTATATAGACATTGTATTAACATTGTATATGTTCTGTGTAAATATTGTCTTTCTTCTTCATTCTTTTTTGGCTGATGTAAGCTGTTAGTAAGAATGGAGATGCCCAAGGAGGCATAACAGACAAACAAACAAACAACAACAACAACAGCAACAACAATAATAATAATAATAATAATAATAATAATAATAAACAATACCATACAAACAAATTATATCGAATCAAAAGTAGATAAGATACAACAGAACAGTAAATGTACGGTGCGCAGAGACAGGGATGAGACGGTCAACCATTTATTAAGCGGTTACAGCAAACTTGCACAACGGGAATAAAAGGCTGTGCACGACTGGGTTGGAAAGCTGATCCACTGGGAATTGTGCAAGAAACTAAATTTTGACCATAGAAAAAGTTATATGCATAAACCGTATATGTTCTTGAGAATGAAGCACATAAAAATCCCTGGAACTTTGAGATACAGTCGGATCCTTTTATCCCTTTCAGAAGTTCTGATCTAGCATTAACAATAAACAAAGAACGTGGCAATTGGTAGATTTTGCAGTTGCAGTAGATTACAGCGTGAAGATGAAATAAAACGAAAAGAAAGACACATACCTGGGCCTTGCTAGAGAGTTAAAAAAAAAAACTGTGGAATATGAGGGTGAAAATGTTACCAATTGTAGTTGGTGCACTTGGAACTGCTCCCAAAGGTTTAGATAACAGACTAGAGGAACAAGAAATCCAAGGAAGAAGTGAGACCATAAAAGCATTGTTGAGATCGGCTAAATACTCAAAAAAGTCCTGGAGACCTGGGGATATTTACTGTCACTCAGACTCTTGTGATAGATCATCAGCTTACACTGGTGTGAAAAACTGATAATAATAATAATAATAATAATAATAATAATAATAATAATAATAATTTTGACCATACCACAAAATGGTATATGCATAAACTAGAATCTGTTCTTGAGAACGAAACGCATAAAATTCTCTGGGACTTTGAAATAAAAACGTATCTCCTTATCCCAGCAAGAAGACCAGACCTAGTGTTGATAAACAAAAAAGAAAGAACTTGTCAACTGGTGGATTTTGCAGTGCCAGCAGATCACAGGGTGAAGCTAAAGGAGAATGAAAAAAAATGGACAAATATCAAGTCCTTGCCAAAGAACCGAATAAGTTATGGAATATGAAAGTGAAAGTGATACCAATTGTAGTTGGTGCACTTGGAACGGTCCCAAAAGGATTGGAAAAGGGCCTGGAAAGTTTGGAAATCAGAGGAAGGATTGAAACCATTCAGAACACTGCACTGCTGCAATCTGCCAGAATACTCAGAAGAGTCCTGGAGACCTGAGGAGACTTGCTGTCACTCAGACTCCAGTGAAAGACCATCAGCTAATGCTGATGTGAAAACTCAAAAGGAGCAAATAATAATAATAATAATAATAATAATAATAATAATAATAATAATAATAATAATAATAAGAAGAAGAAGAAGAAGAAGAAGAAGAAGAAGAAGACGGAGAAGATGAAGTCGGTGTAGAAACCGTGAAGAAAAACATCCGAATGCAAGTGAGACAATATTTTTGAGCAAGATATTGAAAAAGAAAGAACATGACAGAAAGGCCACAGGAAAAAAATAATACGAAAAAAGAAATGCAAGGGCATAAAGAAGGCCTCGAGGTCGCCATACATCTGGATTTGCTAAGAGCAACACTTTAAAAAAGTACGAAATTGGAAAAAACACCAGGCCTTGATGGTATTCATGGATTCTGGTTTCAAAAATCCACTACAGATTGGATCGGCAACTGAGTAACAAACGCGAGTGGATGACGAAAGGAAAAACTACCCTGATACAGAAAGACCCTCAAAAGGAAGTGTTGCATACAGCTATAGGCCAATAGAAATCTACGTATGATGTGGAAAATTCTAACCGCACAGATAAAGGAAGAAATATATTACTCGCTTGAATGCTACGGACTATTTCCGGAAAAACAGAAAGGATGCCGTAAGCAAACAAGAGGAACAGATGACCTACTATACATAGATCAACATATTTTTAAGGGGTTGCAAAAAAGGCAAAAAAAAAATGTATCCATGGCATGCAAACAAGAAAGAAACGCCTACGATATATTTCTGGAAACTCAGATAATTGAATATGTAAAAATGCACAAGATAACCGACTAAGTCATAAACTTTATCACGGAAACCATGAAAAACTCTCGCCACTGCTATTTTTTTATAGCCATAATACTGCTAAATTACATACTTAAAGAATGTAGAGGGGGATACAAATTTACAAAATCCCAAAGGAATATAAATCACCTTTTGTATGTTACGATTCTTCGCGGTATTACTGGATCAAAATCGCATCCTCAGAAGACCAAACATTAACAATAAATACCCAAACTCACAAGTTACTACCTCCACACGAACTCAGGGGTCTTCTGATTTTAATCCCGAAATATGAAAGAAACATTAAAAAAAATAATTTAAAAAAAGACGAACAGGTAAATTAACAACTTCCTCGGTACCATTTTTTCCTTCACTTTGTGATAAGCCTTCGAAATCAATCTACAGACCAAATATATATACATATTTACCAACCCCTCCACACGAGCAGGATGTGACACAAGGTCAATTCATTACGCGGAGTTTAACAGGTTTGAATTCAGAGTTTTCCATCTCCTAGACTGGATACCTAGCCAAGGTTAAAGAGCCTAGTCTGCCCTACTATTTACCCATAGCTGGAGGGATAATTGGATTGATACCTTTCCCAAGGGTATTAGCGCTATGTGAAATTCGTCCAGGAATTGAAACCAAATATATATATATACATAGTTAATTCATGAACCCATTAAAACTGCTTAAACACACAGTGATACACAAACATGTAGTAAACACAATCATACACACATACAGACACACATGCACACGTATATATAAAAAGTATTGTTGCGAACCCGCTGAAACAGCTCACACAGAAACACGCACACACA
Source organism: Doryteuthis pealeii (assembly GCA_023376005.1). Taxonomy (NCBI): domain Eukaryota; kingdom Metazoa; phylum Mollusca; class Cephalopoda; order Myopsida; family Loliginidae; genus Doryteuthis; species Doryteuthis pealeii. The sequence goes on along the minus strand of CM042152.1, from coordinate 41,595,880 downwards.
AGGAATCCTCATATATATATATATATATTATATATATTATATATATATATACATATATAAGTATAGATAAAAGGATATGAAAACACACAACGCTGTTAAAATGAAAAATATTCTATATGATATTCATAGCTATTCTTGAACAATATTTTGATTTATAAAAATCATCATCAGAGGTTGTTTTTAATCCGGACTCATCGAGAGAGAAGCTGAAAATAATTTGAATTCAAAACGAAAACATTGATGTTCCAAAAAACGTACAAGTCATGCGATCGTTTCGTCATTAGCACATCCGCTACGCGTTTCTCTGTCAGCGACACACACACGCACACACTCACACACACACACACACACACACACACATATATATATATATATGTATGTGTGTGTGTATCTGTGTGTAACGTGTGAGTGTGTGTGTGTAAGGAAAAATTATGGAAAAGTTGAATAATGAACATTACATCAAATTAATATTTCGCTTTTAACGGTTTTAGAGGCTTCATCAGAATGAATTTTATTATGAATTAAATAGAATGAATTTTATTATAAATAAAATCCATTCTGATGAAGCCTCTAATACCAACAAAGGCGGAATATTAATTGAATGTAATTGTATGTGTTCGTTATTCACTATTTCCACAACCCCCCTCTCTTTCTATCACACACACAAACACACATATATATGCATATATATACACACATATATATATATATACACACACACACACACACACACACATATTGTTATGCCTTTACATCACCATAATTACGCTTTTATTCAGGTAGATATTTTTGAAGAGTGAAGCTCTTCCGTCAAAACATCGCGGCCAATTAATAAAAAAAAACTAAAAGAAATCTAAAAATAAGACCGATTCTAATATCAGAGTTAGATTTAAAGGTATCTGATGACCGAAGAATCATTTCTGAAAGTAATTAATTAATTAATTAAATGAAAGTAAGAATTTAAAAACAAAGTAAGAAAAAAAAATCTCAAAACAAAAAAGAAAAATCAAACAATTAAAAAAAGAAGAAGAAAAAAAGAGATTGAATCTCTAACTGTCACGCTGGCGTCAGTCTGGGAGAAAGATGAGAGAGTTAAGAGTCTTGAAAGGGTCAGAAGGAGATGAGTGTCAGATGTCGAATCTGATTGGTCAATTTATTGGATAAGCTTCGTCAGACTGATAGAGAGAGAGAGGAGAGAGAGGGAGAGAGAGAGAGAGAGAGAGAGAGAGAGGGGGGAGGAAAGACAGAGAGATAGAGATAAAGAGGAAAGGGGGTGACTGTGTTGGGAATGGACAGAAAAAAAAGGAAGGTTAAGTGAATTGAGTAAGAGAAAGAAAGCAAAAACCAGAGAATGGAATAGAATCAATGAAAGAGGAAGACGGAATTAAAATACAGAAATGAGGCGTAATCGATAGTCAGAAAGAGAGAAAATTTGAAACTGAAGAGAAAGAACAAATGAAAAAAGGAAATACAGAAAGGGAGAGAAAGAAGGGGAAGCTGGAGAGAAAGGACAAATAAAAAGGAAAAGGAAAACCGATGAAGTAGAGTAAGGGAAAGAAAGAATTTTTTAAAAAAAGAGGAAAAAAACAATAGAACAAGAAATAGAAAATAAAAAAATGTTAGAAAAAGTTAAAGAATAAAATAAGAGTGATTACGAAAGAGGAATGGTAAGAAATGATTAGATACTTCCATAGATGGGCGAATAAATTATAGGAAAGGGCAAATTTCAAAGAAAATGCCTAAAAGGTGATATAGAATGAAAAATAGAGGAATTAGAATAAATTACTATATAAAAATCTCAGAGGAAGAAATAAATAAACCAATAATAATAATAATAATAGTAATAATAAAGATAGACACACACCTGAGCCTTGCCAGACAATTGAAAAAGCTGTGGAATATGAGGGTGAAAGTGATACCAATTGGAATTGGTATACAAAAGTTTAGTCCTCAAAAAGAGAATAGAGGAACTGGAAATCCGAGGATGGATTCATCCAGAAAACAGCATTGTTGAGATCAGCTAGAATACTCAGAAGAGTCCTGGAGACATGGTAGACTTGCTGAATCTTAGGTTCTGTGAAAGACCATCGGCTACCCCTGGTGTGAAAAACACCGAAGGAGTGAAATAATAATAATAATAATAATAATAATAATAATAATAATAATAATAATAATAATAAGAAGAAGAAGAAGAAGAAGAAGAAGAAGAAGAAGAAGAAGAAGAAAACGGAACAGTACAGTAGATGGATTTATTTCCTTCTTTTCATTATTTTCGATAGAAACAGAGTAGAGTTATCGCTTCCGTGCGCTCACACCTCTCCTCTCTATATCTTTACATTACTTCTTTCTTTCTGTCTTATAATGTTTTTTTTTTCAGTTTAGCATGCCCTTTTTCTTCCCTTTCTTTCTTTCTTTCTTTCTTTCTAATGAAAAGAGAATAGTTCATTATTTAGCTGAGGCGACGACACTCATAAAAATAAGAATTATGTGGATAAGCAGAGATAGATAATCAGGATTTAGATTTCTGCATTTAATCTTGGACGATTTGGACGGTCCCATTTTTAACCAGGGGGTGTAACAAGATGATAAAAGTCGTACTTTTAAGGAACAAGGGTATCAATATGCAGATTGAGTTTTTTATTGTTATTTTTGATAACCACAAAACGCATTCAAATATGATTAACCCTAACCCTTTCGGTAGAGCTTCGAATGGTTAAGATGCCCACAAAAAAAAAAAAAAAAGTGATATGGGTAGGACAATAAACTTCATTTAATGGTGAGGCTACAGATCTGAAGCTATGGGGAGTTTTGAACGCTCCATCATCGATAGTACTCCCGGTTCACTTTTACTGGCTGGGGTAGCATACGTTAGGGTCCCATCTATAGGTGAAATAAATCTGTTTAAAAATTATTCGCATTCGATAGCCTCTTTAGAAACAGCTACATGAAATTGTAAATACTAGAAAAAATGCCCTCTGAAAAAGAAGTAACTGCAAAATGTTTCCTATTGCCAAAATCATTGGAAATTTCGCTTTATTTATTGAATGACTCTCGTATATATAAAGAAAAGGGTGCAACTCTAAACAGTGCTTTCTATTGCAACACCTAATTCACTGAATGAGTTTCGTATATATAAAGAAATGTGCAAGTATAAGGAGTGCTTCTTATTGTCAACTCCTTGAGCTAAGTTCTCCATAATATTGTATTATTCATGTCTATAACGAAAAAGATGCAAGTATAAGGAATGCTTCCTATTGCCAACTCCCGTGGCAAAATTCAACTTTTTATTAAATGACACGTACATATAAAGAAAAAGGTGCAACTGAAAATAATTCTTCCAATTGCCAACTCCTTTGGCAAAATTCACCTTATTTATCTAATTACCCTCGTACATCT
>CM042152.1:41579984-41587484 GCA_023376005.1 Doryteuthis pealeii | reverse complement strand
CTCAACTTAAGTTAGATTTCTCTATGAAAGTCTATTGTGCATTTCATCCGGTAATGTATACATGTTTTCATTTTTTATATCTATCTTCTATCTATTTATCTATCTATCTATCAACCATGTATGTGATCCGTTATTTGATTTCTTTATATATACAGGTCCATCCATGTCTGCCAACATATACATATCTAATTATTTATTTTGCTATCTTAAGAACATCTACATGTGACGACAGTGATTAAAATATTTTAATCTCAAAATCTTTTTAGCGTCTAGATATGGAAAGCAGATTGTGAAAAGCAGAAGCAACGCTTGTCTTTAAATCACAGACATTAGACAATCTTTCATTAACCCCCTTGTCTAAGTGCATTCCGATACACCTAAAATACGCGATACCATATCATACATGTAATCATTTATCTCTTCCCTCTCCACTCTCCTTCCCTTCTCTCCCTCTCTTCTCTGTCTCTCTGTCTCTTTCTCTCTCTTATTCTCTCTCTGTCTCTTATTCTCCCTCTCTTAATTTCAAGTTGATCGCGTCTGTCCTCGTTGTTCATTACATCAATCGATTAATTAATTCCTCTTATAGTCTTTCTCTCTGCCTACTTGCTCACCACTTCGGCAATCTAATTTATACATCTCGATATCGATCTCGATCAATTATTCTGTCAATATATTGGCGTATTTTATCGATTGTTAAATGAATACAGACATGTGCAGTCCACCCAACCCCCCTAACATTGTAAGTATAATTCTAAAACAACGCCAAACACACACACACAACACACACACAACACACACACACACACACACATAGCGCATAGACACACAAATATATATGTATATATAATATAAACTTTGAGTAAAACACACCTTTAGATGATTACAATTTTAATGATGAACAGTCCACCCTAACCTGAACAGATGTAAGTGTAATGCGAAAACAACACAAACACACATAAACATATATACATACACGCACCCCCTCTTCCACTCTCTCTCTCTCTCTCTCTCTCTCTATATATATATATATATATATATATATATAAAAGGTGTGTCATAGAAAGTATCAATATTGAAGCTGTATTTTCCAAGACAGAAATGAACAATGAATGGAACGTTAATTTTTTCATAATATAAGGAGTGCATAAATGGCAGATTTGAAGTTGTATTTACCAAGATAGAAATGAACAATGAGGGGAAATTTTTTTTTTCAGAATACATATGTCATAAATGTGCCGAGTTTGAAGGTGTATTATACATACATACATACATACATATATAATATAATATATATAATGTGTGTGTGTGTGTGTGTGTGTGGTGTGTGTGTGTGTGTGTATATATATTGCTGCACAGTCCACCGATTCAAAAATATTTGTAAATATAACGCTAAAACAACACCGAAACAGACAGACATACATACACACAGATACGCACACACGCGCGTGCGCACATACACACACACGCACCACCACCCATATATATATATATATATATATATCATCTTTAGAGTACACATTCAATTGAATGTATTTATACTTATTCAAATATTCAGTTGTTACTTCTTACAAGGTTAATTTATATACAAGTGTCATTCAATAGATAGGGAGATATTTTTTTACAAAATCAATTATTTTTTCAATTTTCTTTCAAGAAATGTAAAGCCTGTATTGTTTAGAATTGCCTTATAGCAATTATCCTTTTAATCTCCCAGAATTATTTGTTTTGAGTCTATTCATAATGTTGGCAATTCAAACAGAATGTCCCACGCTTGAACATATGTCTGTCATCAAATGTTTGGCGGCTGAACAGTGCAAAACATGAAACTCACAGAAGAATTCATGATGTATACGGAGGACTATATTTTGATCAAAATCATGCGTAGTAATGTGCTAAACATGGGATTGCTACTACGAACCTGAGTAGAAAAAATAGTCCATAGAAATGAAATATATTGACTCTTCAGTAAAGAAAAAGTTGTGTGCGCTGCGGTCAGTAAAAAAAAATTATATGCCGATAGTGTTCTTAGACATGAAATAACTCATCGCTGTTGATTTCCTTGCAAAAGATGCAACTGTAAACAATGCTTCTTATTGCCAAACAACTTATACAAATTCACCTTATTTAATTAATGACCCTCTTCTCAACATGAAAGATCCATCACTATTATTCCTTGAAAAAGGTGCAACTGTAAACAGTGCTTCCTTGCAAACTCCTTAGGCAAGATCTCTTCATTTATTGCCGCCCTCTCAGCTGAGGCTATAGAATACGCAGAAATACACCTCTGTAAAGAGTAATATTCCCTCCAAATGCTGATGGCCCGGGTGGCGTCCGGTGATACTTAAGGATTGAATCCTTGTAGCTGAGCAGTTCATGGTATGTATCACTCTACTTTGGCCCTCACTTCGGCTAGACGGGTGGATGGAGAGGGTTTAGCACCTATAAGATTGTCCCAACCCTATTACCTTTATAGCAAACTCCCCAACATTTTCATTATGTATATACTTAAAGGTGGTGGCTGCGAGTCAGTGTCATGGGTATTAGATTTAGTTGTGAAGTTCCAATTCATGGAGCTGTTGGTAGTGTGGAGTACCCCTTCATCGTCATTACTGCCGTGTCAACTGAATGACGGGGTGGTAGTGCCGGTTAGAGTTCATCTATGGGTTAAATAAATCAATAAATTGTTTTAGCCCCAGAGTTGGACCGCCACACTTATCATCAGCTCCCAACTTTATCGCACAGATCAGATCCAAACTATGTTGTCCATTCGGTAAGTTGGCGAGGACCGGCATTGAACTCAGACCCTTCTGGTCCCTAGGCGGATGCTCTACCCACTAACATACACTGTTAATATAATATCTATTTACAGATCAAATTTTGTTTAGCGATTAACTCATCATCATCACCCTCCTCCTCCTCATCATCATCATCATCATGTCACGCCAGCGGCATGGAAATCAATAAAATGAGTTTTAAAATGTATTTAAAATGAGTTAAGAATGAACACCCAACAAAAATGAATATTACCCTTTGTAGATTATTCAATGCCAAAACAATACTTGTAGAAGAAAAATAGTGGTACTATTTAACCCTGTGGTTCTCAACCGGGGTCCATATTGACCCCCGGGGACCATATAACATTTTTTGGGATCCAGGCAAGTAAAATGTATCTAACTATAAAAATACCAATGTCAATATACTCATAGGAAAGGCATGGACTGCCATTGAAAGATTATTAACCATACGGAAATCTGGTCTCTCTGATAAGATAAAGTGAGAATTCTTCCAAGCTGTAGCCATGTCAGTACTACAGTATGGCTGCAAAAACTTATATTCCTCTGCTGTGTGTGAACACTGGATGTCATCTAAAGGACTTACCAACTGCAATGGCCAATAAGAATGTATATCATTAAAATGTATATTTTAATATGTCTGTAGGATTATGACATGGGCTTTGGGGTTGCAGCCCATCAGCCTCTTTCAGAGACAAAGCAAACAGTTATCTAGTTTGTGAATGCAGAATCAAAGTAAAAGTATTCTAAAATATGTACTTAAAAAGGCTCCAATTAACGTATATAGATGGATATAACCCCAAATATACGAGGTTAGAATTTGATACTCAAGGAGCATGGCATACCTGTTAGAAATTGAAGTCAATGAGTCAAGTTTAAATCCTGGATGAGGCTATTTGCATTCCACTTTCACACTAATGCACTTGGAAAAGGTATGAAAATGTTTGCTCTTTCTATCCAGAAATATGGGTAGATATTAGGGCAGACTAGGCTCTTTAAATTTAGTAAGCAACTAATCTAGGAGAAGGAAAATAATTCTTAATAATTTAAAGCTTGTGGGAATGGAGCATAAGTAGCCCAATGGAGGACATGCCGTAAATTCCAACCAATCAACCTCAATCTCATTTATTAAATGACCAATGTATTTATGATTACCTTTGATATCACGGATACTGTTTGAGAACATGTGGTATAAGATGTGCTCCATATTGCCACTTCTATTAATGGACTTTCCCATCATCAGCAGCATGCACTTCTGGTAAACATTTAACAAAACGCATTTAAACAAAACGCATTTAAGATCGTTGGTAATTGTCCTGAAATCAGTTGCGAATTGGAGTTTCGGTGAGCAAGACCTACAGACGGGATTTATAAGGAGAACTTCTATTAATACTCTCATTTCTACCAAGAATTTCAGGGAATACTACGGACTAGATTACAAGAATAAACCAAGTGAACCCAAACTCAATACCGAACTGTGTTTAAAAGCAGAGGGAAACTCCTAAAATGGTGACCAGAACTTTAGTAAATATATTAACATTTTACTAAGAGTGTTGTGGTTTCGTTATTTAAGATTAATTTTTACATCTATTTATAATGATTTATTTTCTGCAGAAAGTGAGTAGGGGTACTATTTAAACCATAGCTGGGGAAGAGGGTGTTCGTGCATTTAGCAAGAGTATAATTACGAAAGTGAACGCCATAGCCCTACTGGAGTTCGAACACACTTAGCAAGATGTCGCAGTTAAGCACGTTAGCTACAATGCCACGAGGATAACCCCAACCAATTTTTGTTAAAACCATCACTTATGGCGTTTTGATTACGTGGCATTACAATATATCTTTTTATGGTAATACTATTGTAAGTTTCAAAGGTTATGAGAAAGTCATAACTCGTTGAAACGCAAACAAACTCCGACACAGGTTGAGGGGCAAAACATTTGATATAATACAGCACACGAATAAACAAGATACATAAACAATGGAAGATAGAATAGTGTACATAAACATACATACGTAAAAGTCACTGACAAGATAATATAAAAGTACACATAATATAAAGGTACAGACATGAGACTAAGAATAGTCCATGCTGTATAAATCACTTACAGTGACCAGTAGCCGGTGTTGAGGGCCGAAGCCCCAACGAAAAGGGGTAGACCGTGTCTAACCCATGTGGTCTCGTAGTGAGGAAAGAGGAGAGAAATTCAAATCAGCCGCTTAAATACAAGAGGCCCCTAGCGGGAACCAGCGACATCAAGCGGACAGACAACTCCTCAGGCAAATGCGAAATTAACCCCTACACTATTAATATAATATCACTTTTCATGTTAATATTATTACTACAAAATCTCTTTTCATGTCACTACTACTACTACTACTTCTAGCACTGCTACTACTACTACTTTTCATGTTGATAATACTACAAGATAACTTTTCATGTTAGTACTACTACTACAAGATTTATTTTCATTTTATACTAGTAATACAATATATTTTTACATGTTAAAATATTAATACAATATTTTTTTGCATGTAAATACTACTAATACAATGTATTTTTCATGTTACTACTACTACTACTACTACTTCTACTACTACTACTACTATAACAAGATCCCTTTTCATGTTGATAATACTACAAGATCACTTTTCATGTTAGTACTACTACCACAAGATTTCTTTTCATTTTATACTACTAATACAAGATATTTTTACATAGTAAAACTATTAATACAAGATCTTTTTTCATGTAAATACTACTAATACAATGTATCTTTCATGTTACTACGACTACTACTACTAATAATAGTACAATATCTCTCTACATGATAAAACTACTAATACAATATCTGTTTCCATGTTAATAATACTAATACAGGATATATTTTCTGTTAATACTAATAATACAAGATTTCTTTTCTTGTTAATGCAACCAATACAAAATCTCGTTTCAAGTTAATACAACTCATACAAGATCCTAATAGCCAATCCTTTCATTCTTTTGAACTGTTATTTTCAAATAAAGAAGATGAAATGAAGAAGAAATGGAGAAAGAAAAAATCATGAAAACCTTTTAGGGCTCAAGATTGGTATCATGCTCTATACAATCAACGAGTTACAAGCAAAGGATTCAAAAGCACCATTATCTTCTGGGGGAGATGCACAGTAGGGCCAAATTGATGTGGGGATGAGCGATATTTCCACTAGTTATAGTGCTAATCAGCTCTGTTACTAATACGCTGTCTTCTCATTCATTTCATTTCACATGTTGCAAAAAGAAATGCATTGTACACTTCGACTTCAGAGTATATAACTACAAACACAGATTATAACAAATAAAAACTTACAGAACAACATTTCCGCTCAAATGATTTTAGAAGAGACAAAAAGAAAGAATACCAAAAAGAAAACAACAAAAAAAAAACATTGGACAATATCGCAGCGAAAAAAAAAACATGAAAACGAGTGGATAAAAGCGTATCCAAATATTGACCCTAAATGTCATTACATTAAATCAAACGATCATCAAAACACCACTTTGAAATAAGATTGACAGAACTGGGGTGATACATAACCATGAGTAAACAAATGCCTGAGCAAAGAAGTCATGACTAATTTTTAACACACCCATCTTCTAGATCAAACTTTTTTCACGGTGAACCGGATAAATGAAAATATAACAAGTGTGAGCCTCATTATTCTAGTGTTCAGTACTTGCTAGCCAGACTCGAAAGCTCTGCGAAAAAGATGTAAAACAATATTTATTTTTCCATGTTATATTCATGGATGAGTGGAGTAAGATGCACAAACAACCATTTTTACCAACATATTTATTTTCAAAACATTATAAAAGAACGCATCATTAGCAGAAAGGTTTAGTGAGATTTGTGAAACTGAAGTTTGCCTTTTAAAGTATTGTCAATGTTTGTTTCGGAATTGCTACATCCAATCGAGAGAATTGCTTTCAAATTTTATCAGTCAATTTCCATAGTCATGTCCATGAGCATTTAATACGCTTAACATTTAATACGCTTAACCATACGTTTTAACAAACAAACCCAAGTACCGTTCGCGGGTCTAATAATATGCCTTTGCGAGCCAGATCCGGCCCACGGGCCGTAGTATGCTGACCTCTGTTCTAAATGGAGAACACAGTACCAGTTCTCTAGGATAGCAGATATAATATATAAGGTCAGTCAAAGACATTTGCATTCTAGGAAATAATATTCATTCAACAAATGGATATCCAGTTCATTTTTCATTGCTTCTCTTATTTCATATAGATTTTTAACTACTATCTTAAAAAGTTCCTACAGAAACTTTTCTTGAATCTCGTTCAGAACAATAAAAAAACAAAAAGCAATATAAAGATAATATTCCTATTTGTCTTATATATCATGATTATCATCATGTCCCCCAGTTAGTACGGATATCCATGACAATTTCTCGCCAACCTTCTCTATCATTCATTGACCCCGTGAGGTCCTCTGTGCAGCATCCAGTATCCGCTCAGAGCTGGTAAATATAGGAACTTGTTCGGCAGCCACGTTAGCATGTCCATGTTCTTGTTTCTACTGGAGAACGTCGCTTATGAGTTCGTCGTTGGTTCTCCATATCTTGTTCGTCTCACTCGGATGGTTTGTGAGATAGGGAGCAAGTGACCATACAGCTGCTTTTTTAAAAGTGTTTCCACGAGTTGTTCAAG
>CM042152.1:41569573-41574884 GCA_023376005.1 Doryteuthis pealeii | reverse complement strand
AAAAAAAGAAGAGAGATCCAAGAACCTCTGAAAATGAACCTTTATTCGACCCCATAAGTGGCGAAATCAGAATGACTATTTGATTTTTAGGAATTAAAAAAAAAAATTATTACGAAAAAACATTGATTGAATTAATTTACTTAAGATAAGAACTTTCTTAATTAAAATAAGTTTTGTTTTGTTTGGATTCCAAATTGGAATAGCATTTAAACTTTAAGAACAGATTTTAACGTTTTGAATTACAATTATAATAAAAAAGGCAACATATGTAATACATGATGATAACGAATAAAACTATGATTAAGAATTCTATTGAAATAATCGTTAGAATAATTATTGCTTATTATTTAGATTAAATTCCTATTCTAAAGATTAACTATAATAAGTTCGATTCAATTGATACAAAATCATACATTAAAATTACTTTTGAATGTTGGATAAGATTGTCAAATTATAACTTGTTTTTCTAACGATTTATCGTAATTTATATTTTCACTTCAAAATACAGTATAATGAATGATGAAATGAACATTAGAATATACATAACTTTTATTGGCGTATTTGCTTAATACCATTATGATAATAAACAATTATAGAAACAGATTATATAGAATTAGAAACTAAACTACCCAAGTGTTCAAATATTGTATTGAGGAAAGTGTTGTATATTTAGGATTGAAAGGTTAAGTAATATGGTTAAGTAATGATTAAAAAAAAACTTTGATTATTTATTTTTTGCCTTGTTTAAGTTAAAGGGCGTTGTGTAACATAAGGGATGTAAGAAAAAGACAGGGTGAAATGGGAGAGCAAGGATGGGAGAAAAATAGTAAAAATAAGGAGTGTAAGGATGCGAAGAAAAACAATAGTAGAAATGTGAGAGTAGGAGGTGAGAAAAACTAGTAAGAAATGTGAGAGTAAGGAGGTGAGAAAAAACATAGTTAGAAATGGGAGAGTAAGGATGTAGGAAGATAGATAGAATAAGGAGGTAAGATGTGAGAAAAACAAATAGTTAGAAAACGTATGAGTAGCACAGTGGTCTGTGCGGTAAAGTAAGGAGCTGACGGTAGGTGTGGCGCTCCACCTCAGACGCTAAAATAATCTCATTGGTCTAAGCGCAAGTGAAAAGAGGAATAGACTCCCTCGCTGACTGGCTGATACCGACTTTAGGCCGCCCCGACGACTTTTACTTTGTTGCTAAAGAAAACCGAAGGGATATCCACTAAGTATACTAATTCTATTAGTTTTATCAAAGAGAGAACAAAGTTTATACAAGTGTCAAATAGTTGTAATTAGGAAGGGAGCATCAACTGAGAAACAAATTAAACAAGGAAATGCTTATAAATGTAACTTATGTATTGACCATATTGATGGGGAATGGGTCGGATGCAAACTTATTCGCCAACCCATTATTTAACTGACAAACCGACGGTCATTGAATTCCATCAAAACATTATGTCAAAGGTAGATTTAAAAGACGAAATCTATTAAACAAACTGGAATTTTCGCTGATGTAATGAATATTCATATAGCTAGGTAACCACCCTCACAGTTAACTGATTGGTTATATCCACCATAAATACCTAACAAGTAGTGGTACAATCGCCTGTTACTACAATGCGTACTACAACGACGACTATTCTGACGTAGTAACTATTACTGCGACGTACCAGCTTTTTACTTATCTGCGAGTAATCCCCCCCTACAACTTTTACTTGATGGTGGATTTATAGCCACAAAGTGGTTATTTCATGAAAGCAATTTCGTAGACCCAAATGACAGTAGCATCAACACCCAGCTAATTGAAAACTGTGGATGAGAGTTTAAAAAAATCTTGTCCTAAATCTGAAACAGTCCTATTTACACGAGTTTCTATGGAGGCAAGCGATTGGAAAAAAATTATTAGAGAAATGTTGTGCTTAATAAAGAAAATTACAGGTAAACAATAAAGAAACACACACACACATACACACACACACACACACACACACACAAAAGAAAACAAAAAAAAACAAAACAACAACACCCCCCCCCCAAAAAAAAAAAAACAAAAAACAGTGAACCAGAAGATCTTTGGAACTTTATTAAACAAACATACACACAGAATTTGTTACATTAAAATAAAAATTACAATATACACGAAAATTCCACAAAAGTACACATATTTTGTGTTTTATTTTGCTTCCAGGAATTGTACATTAAAAATGAGAAATTACATTCTATACACGCACACGCACACACCAACCCAAAACAAAAAAAACAAAAAACAACAAAAAAAACAAAAACAGTGATCGGATATATAATTTGCAAACAGATTAATGTGGTTGAAAAATAGAGAGAAAAGTGGATATAATAACACAGCACCTAAATTCAATTGATATTTCTCCTCGGTATTTAGCGAAGCTTTGTCAAAATTTATAGTGAGGGCCAAATGCTTTTTACAGTCTACTTTTATACTGAAAATATAATTTGGGGAAGCGGGTGAGACATGGGCGGGGGGTCAAGTACTGAGTTATAAGGCAATAAATATCTCCATAAAAATACCATACCCTACAAATAAAACCCATCCCTTCTTTTTCACCTCCGCTCTTTACCACAAATCCAAACCGTCCCTTCTTTTTTCTTCTTTCGTCGTTAAAATTAGACTAAAAAGCATTTGGTCTTCACAATAAAATTTAACAAAGCTTCGCTAGATACAGAGGCGAAATATCAACTGAATTTAGTTGTTGTGTTGTTATATTGAAATGTTCCTCTATTTTCAACCCCATTTTGTCAGATTTACTATATCCTTTACTCCTCATAACAGAGTAATATATATTTATGTTGTATTGTCCTCGCCCGGAAGATGGAACTTCAGGCTGAAGGACAAAGAGAAAGATAAAAATGCGTAGGTGTGTCGTCAATACAAAAGCGAGAGGGTTAAACAGTCAGCGGTCAGTAGGGACAGTCAGGAGAGAGACGGCGGACCGTCGCGGTCACGCACCGCTACGGCTAAGGGCGGTGAGACGCCACCAGCTTCCCCAACGCTATTCATCCCAGCAGTAGTAGTTCCCATTGTCAACGCTCGTCACTCACACGCACCACGAGGGAATGAAAAGAAATAAAAGTCAGTCTGCTACTACATACAGCATGCCTTGTGATTTCATTAAGCGACCAGTTCATATATCGTATAAGGGTTAGACGATACCCGCCGTATACCAGCAACGTATACGATTCAGCGTGAGTTTGAAGATGCCAGTATATAACATATACGATTTAGTGCCGAACAAAGAAGTCTATGCAACATTTAGAACGAATTGTACAATCAAATTAAATACAGCAATTACGTAAACAAATTTAAAATTGAATTGGATTTCAGAAAAAATGGTAAAAAATATTAAGAGGAAGTAGCAGATGAATTTTATAACAGAATTCGATAGGCATATAGATATTATATAAATATTTTATATGCTCTGTGAAAATATTTACTTATTTTTCTTCTTTTAAAAAAATAATTTAAGTAGGTATTTTTGGAAACTATCAGATGAATTATTTATCAGAATTTTAAATGTATATAGACATTGTATTAACATTGTATATGTTCTGTGTAAATATTGTCTTTCTTCTTCATTCTTTTTTGGCTGATGTAAGCTGTTAGTAAGAATGGAGATGCCCAAGGAGGCATAACAGACAAACAAACAAACAACAACAACAGCAACAATAATAATAATAATAATAATAATAATAATAATAATAATAATAATAATAATAATAATAAACAATGCCATACAAACAAATTATATCGAATCAAAAGTAGATAAGATACAACAGAACAGTAAATGTACGGTGCGTAGAGACAGGGATGAGACGGTCAACCATTTATTAAGCGATTGCAGCAAACTTGCACAACGGGAATAAAAGGCTGCGCACGACTGGGTTGGAAAGCTGATCCACTGGGAATTGTGCAAGAACTAAATTTTGACCATAGAAAAAAAGTTATATGCATAAACCGTATCTGTTCTTTTGAGAATGAAACACATAAAAATCCCTGGAACTTTGAGATACAGTCGGATCCTTTTATCCTTTCAGAAGTTCTGATCTAGTATTAACAATAAACAAAGAAGTTGGCAATTGGTAGATTTTTGCAGTTGCAGTAGATTAGAGCGTGAAGATAAAATAAAACGAAAAGAAGACACATACCCGGGCCTTGCTAAGAGAGTTGAAAAAAAAACTGTGGAATATGAGGGTGAAAATGTTACCAAATTGTAGTTGTGCACTTGGAAACTGCTCCAAAGGTTTAGATAACAGACTAGAGGAACAAGAAATCCAAGGAAGAAGTGAGACCATAAAAGCATTGTTTGAGATCGGGCTAAAAAACTCAGAAAAGTCCTGGAGACCTGGGGAGACTTACTGTCACTCTCAGACTCTTGTGATAGATCATCAGCTTACACTGGTGTGAAAAACTGATAATATAATAATAATAATAATAATAATAATAATAATAATAATAATAATAATAATAATAATAATTTTGACCATACAACAAAATGGTATATGCATAAACCCAAATCTGTTCTTGAGAACGAAACGCATAAAATTCTCTGGGACTTTGAAATAAAACGGATCACCTTATCCCAGCAAGAAGACCAGACCTAGTGTTGATAAACAAAAAAGAAAGAACTTGACAACTGGTGGATTTTGCAGTGCCAGCAGATCACAGGGTGAAGCTAAAGGACAATGAAAAAAAATGGACAAATATCAAGTCCTTGCCAGAAAACCGAATAAGTTATGGAATATGAAAGTGAAAGTTATACCAATTGTAGTTGGTGCACTTGGAACAGTCCCAAAAGGATTGGAAACGGGCCTGGAAAGTTTGGAAATCAGAGGAAGGGTTGAAACCATTCAGAACACTGCACTGCTGCAATCTGCCAGAATACTCAGAAGAGTCCTGGAGACCTGAGGAGACTTGCTGTCACTCAGACTCCAGTGAAAGACCATCAGCTAACACTGGTGTGAAAACTCAAAAGGAGTGAATAATAATAATAATAATAATAATAATAATAATAATAATAATAAGAAGAAGAAGAAGAAGAAGAAGAAGAAGAAGAAGTCGGTGTAGAAACCGGGAAGAAAAACATCCGAATGCAAGTGAGACAATATTTTTGAGGCAAGATATTGAAAAAGAAAGAACATGACAGAAAGGCCACAGGAAAAATAATACGAAAAAAGAAATGCAAGGACATAAAGAGCCTCGAGGTCGCCATACATCTGGATTCGCTAAGAGCAAACACTTTAAAAAAGAACGAAATTGGAAAAAACACAGGCCTTCATGTGT
>CM042152.1:41552073-41557073 GCA_023376005.1 Doryteuthis pealeii | reverse complement strand
CGCCAGCGGCATGATGGCAATCAATAAAATGATTTTGTTTTGTTTTGTTTTGTTTTGTTTTGTTTTACGGCATATCAACCTCAGTGGGTTATTTAATGCCGATAAATTTTTGAAATAAATCAATTCTTAATGGATGATACATTTTTTTATAAATACATTTTTCTATTTAACCCATAGATGTGACCCTAACAGGTACTACCACTCCGGGCCAGAGTGGACCAGGGAGCAATGGTGATGAAGCGGTGCTCCACATTCCCCAAACCTCCAAAACTGGAACCTCACCATCAGATAGAGTTTAACGTCATTCCCAGGACATGTAGACCCGCAGTCACCGCCTTCTAGCACCCATATGATAAAGAGGGGTTGGGGCTTGCCATAAGGGCAATAGGGTTGGGGCAATCATATAGGTGCTAGGGCTTGTCATGACCAGCCGATTGATCGGAGGGGGCCTCTCCGACCGCCCGTCTAGCCCAAGATAGGGCCATCAATAAAATGAGTTTTAAAATGTATTTAAAATGAGTTAAGAATGAACACCCAACAAAAATGAATAAACCAACGTCTTCGGCATAAAGTATCCCAATGGAGGACATGCCGTAAATTCCAACCAAGTAACCTCAATCTCATTTATTAAATGACCAATGTGTTTCTGATTACCTGTTAGAGAACATGTGGTATAAGATGTGCTCCATATTGCCACTTCTATTAATGGACTTTCCCAACATCAGCAGCATGCACTTCTGGTAAACATTTCCCAATGAGAAACGTATACAAAACACATTGAAGATCGTTGGTAATTGTCCTGAAATCAGTTGCTAATTGGAGTTTCTGTGAGCAAGACCTACAGACGAGATGTATAAGGAGAAATTCTATTAATACTCTCATTTCTACCAAGGATTTCAAGGAACACTACGCACTAGATTACAATAATTAACCAAGTGAACACAAACTCAATACCGAACTGTATTTACCAGCAGGGGGAAACTCCTAAAATGGCGACCAGAACTTTAATAGATATATTAACATTTTACTAAAAGTGTTGTGGTTTCGTTATTTAAGATTAATTTTTACATCTATTTATAATGATTTATTTTCTGCAGAAAGGGAGTAGTGGTACTATTTAAACCATAGCTGGGGAAGAGGGTGTTCGTGCTTATAGCAAGAGTATAATTACGAAATTGAACGCCATAGACCTACTGGAGTTCGAACACACTTAGCAAGATGTCGCAGTTAAGCACGTTAGCTACAATGCCACGAGGATAACCCCAACCAATTTTTGTTAAAACCATCACTTATGGCGTTTTGATTACGTGGCATTACAAGATATCTTTTTTATGGTAATACTATTGTAAGTTTCAAAGGTTATGAGAAAGTCACAATTCGTTGAAACGCAAACAAACTCCGACACAGGTTGAGGGGCAAAACATTTGATATAATACAGCACACGAATAAACGAGATACATAAACAATGGAAGATAGAATAGTGTACATAAACATACATACATAAAAGTCACTGACAAGTTAATATAAAAGTACACATAATATAAAGGTACAGACATGAGACTAAGAATAGTCCATGCTGTATAAATCACTTACAGTGACCAGTAGCTGTGACCAGTGTTGAGGGCCGAAGCCCCAACGAAAAGGGGTAGACCGTGTCTAACCCATGTGGTCTCGTAGCGAAGAAAGAGGAAGAGAAATTCAAATCAGCCGCTTAAATACAAGAGGCCCCTAGTGGGAACCAGCGACATCAAGCGGGCAGACAACTCCTCAGGCAAATGCGAAATTAACCCCTACACTATTAATATAATATCACTTTTCATGTTAATATTATTACTACAAAATCTCTTTTCATGTTACTACTACTACTACTACTACTTCTAGCACTACTACTACTACTACTACTTTTCATGTTGATAATTCTGCAAGATCCCTTTTCATGTTAGTACTACTACTACAAGCTTTATTTTCATTTTATATTAGTAATACAATATATTTTTACATGTTAAAAATAATAATACAATATATTTTTTCATGTAAATACTACTAATACAATGTATCTTTCATGTTACTACTACTACTACTACTACTACTACTACTATAACAAGATCCCTTTTCATGTTGATAATACTACAAGATCACTTTTCATGTTAGTACTACTACCACAAGATTTCTTTTCATTTTATACTACTAATACAAGATATTTTTACATAGTAAAACTATTAATACAAGATCTTTTTTCATGTAAATACTACTAATACAATGTATCTTTCATGTTACTACGACTACTCCTACTAATAATAGTACAATATCTCTCTACATGATAAAACTACTACAACAATATCTGTTTCCATGTTAATAATACTAATACAGGATATATTTTCTGTTAATACTAATAATACAAGATTTCTTTTCTTGTTAATGCAACCAATACAAAATCTCGTTTCATGTTAATACAACTCATACAAGATCCTAATAGCCAATCCTTTCATTCTTTTGAACCGTTATTTTCAAATAAAGAAGATGAAATGAAGAAGAAATGGAGAAAGAAAAAATCATGAAAACCTTTTAGGGCTCAAGATTGGTATCATGCTCTATACAATCAACGAGTTACAAGCAAAGGATTCAAAAGCACCATTATCCTCTGGGGGAGATGCACAGTGGGGCCAAATTGATGTGGGGATGAGCGATATTTCCACTAGTTATAGTGCTAATCAGCTCTGTTACTAATACGCTGTCTTCTCATTCATTTCATTTCACATGTTGCAAAAAGAAATGCATTGTACACTTCGACTTCAGAGTATATAACTACAAACACAGATTATAACAAATAAAAACTTACAGAACAACATTTCCGCTCAAATGATTTTAGAAGAGACAAAAAGAAAGAATACCAAAAAGAAAAAAAAAAAAAAAAACATTGGACAATATCGCGGCGAAAAAAAAAACATGAAAACGAGTGGATAAAAGCGTATCCAAATATTGACCCTAAAATGTCATTACATTAAATCAAACGATCATCAAAACACCACTTTGAATAAGATTGACAGAACTGGGGTGATACATAACCATGAGTAAACAATGCCTGAAGCAAAGAAGTCATGACTAATTTTAAACACAACATCTTCTAGATCAACTTTTTTCACGGTGAACCGGATAAATGAAAATAACAAGTGTGAGCCTCATTATTCTAGTGTTCAGTACTTGCTAGCCAGACTCGAAAGCTCTGCGAAAAAGATGTAAAACAACATTTATTTTTCCATGTTATATTCCATGGATGAGTGGAGTAAAAGATGCACAAACAACCATTTTTACCAACCTATTTATTTTCAAAACATTATAAAAGAACGCATCATTAGCAGAAAGGTTTAGTGATATTTGTGAAACTGAAGTTTGCCTTTTAAAGTATTGTCAATGTTTGTTTCGGAATTGCTACATCCAACCGAGAGAATTGCTTTCAAATTTTATCAGTCAATTTTGTCCGATGGGTTTTTTCCATAGTCATGTCCATGAGCATTTAATACGCTTAACATGATATTTGAATTTAAATGATATCAGAACGTTCCATACGTTTTAACAAACAAATCCAAGTACCATTCGCAGGCCTAATAATATGCCTTTGCGAGCCAGATCCGGCCCACGGGCCGTAGTATGCTGACCTCTGTTCTAAATGGAGAACACAGTACCAGTTCTCTAGGATAGCAGATATAATATATAAGGTCAGTCAAAGACATTTGCATACTAGGAAATAATATTCATTCAACAAATGGATATCCAGTTCATTTTTCATTGCTTCTCTTATATCATTAGACTTTTTAACGACTATCTTAAAAAGTTCCTACAGAAACTTTTCTTGAATCTCGTTCAGAACAATAAAAAAACAAAAAGCAATATAAAGATAATATTCCTATTTGTCTTATATATCATGATTATCATCATGTCTCCCAGTTAGCACGTATATCCATGACAATTTCTCGCCAAACTTCTCTATCATTCATTGACCCCGTGAGGTCCTCTGTGCAACATCCAGTATCCGCTCAGAGCTGGTAAATATAGGAACTTGTTCGGCAGCCACGTTAGCATGTCCATGTTCTTGTTTCTACAGGAGAACGTCGCTTATGAGTTCGTCGTTGGTTCTCCATGTCTTGTTCGTCTCACTCGGATGGTTTGTGAGATAGGGAGCAAGTGACCATACAGCTGCTTTTTTAAAAGTGTTTCCACGAGTTGTTCAAGATCGCTCGCAGCATTAGTGTGCAGTATAGATACTGGCCGAAATATGCTCGCCTCGGGCACAAATATTTACATTTTAATATAATTGAATATAATATTGAATCAGAAAGAGTAATGAAATTAAATACGAACACAGAAAATAGATTACACTAATTAATTTCGAACAGATGGAACTCTAACGGATACTATCAGTCTGGGTCAGAGTGGACTTACAAGTAATGTGCAGGTGTTATAAATAGTAAACAATGTTAAGGTAAAAAAAATATTATCTTAACTAAAAGCCTTTGTTTAAGTATACTTGGGGATACTTTGGATGGAAGTTAAGGAAAGGTTAGGTCTAGAAACAAGGTAAGCTCCTATATTTCAAAATCTCCTGTAATGAATGACCCCTTGTTTTGAGGTGAAAAAAATGGTCTTAGTCATTTATTACATGAGTATATAGGTAAGATTTAGACAAAAACTGCTAACCATTGACCTGACCATAAGTAAAAATGTTGTAATATAATAGGGAGAACTGAGAGCAACCATTGGCTTTAAAAATGAATTTCATGAATTAATTATTTCATGACCATAAATCAAAACTTGATCTGTTCATGAGAATAGATGAATAATACAAATTTGTATAATTGCTTGAATGTAAGCAAAGCCAGGAAAAATCTGGGTTGACTACATAATTCTCTAATCTCTATAATAAAGTTCCATTATTCAAAAGTTTATGGCTAACAAATTTTGTCATTAACCCTAACCCCTTTTCCCAAATTTTGTCTCCAAAT
>CM042152.1:41534573-41549573 GCA_023376005.1 Doryteuthis pealeii | reverse complement strand
TATTGGTATAGTATTTGGCCAAAAGAAAAAACAATTTATATGTATATATATGTATATAGATATATATATATTCATATATATAATATATATATATATATATATATATATATATATATATATATATATATATATATATATATATATATATAATATATAATTATTATTATTATTTATTTATTCATTTTATTTATTTTTTATTTCTATACTCCGGCAGAATAAAAAATCTCTGTTTTATAGGTTTTTAATTACACAATACAAACTTTTGGCTGGAGAAATATATATATATGTATATATATATATATATATATATATATATAATTATATATATAATATATATATAAATAAAAGACCAAATCATGTGAACCTCCGGAAAATAATCAGAAAATGGCCAAAAGAAAAAAATACTGTAAGGGTTGTCCAAGTTAAATATACTAAAGTGCTCAATACATAAAGTAGAGCTAATAAATGATAATAAAGTAAGCCTAATGAGTCAGTGAATATCTACCTAGGTTTCTTCTAACGAATCATCGGGATACATCTGACTTTGATACTGCTGATCCGTTAGGAGAAACCTAGGTTACTTTATTATATATATATATATATATATATATATATATATATATATTATATAAGTAAAGTAAAGTCGTCGGGGCGGCCTAAAGTCGGTATCAGCCAGTCAGCGAGGGAGTCTATCCCCTTTTCAATAGCGCTAGACCAAGGAGATTGTTTTAGCATCTGAGGTGGAGCGCCACGCCTACCATCAGCTCCTTACTTTACCGCACAGATCTCTGTGCTACTCATACGCTGAGTTGGCGAGGACCGGTATCGAACTAGGAACCTTTTGGTTTCTAGCCGAACGCTCTACCGACTGAGCTATTATACTGAAGTTGACCGAATCAATGTTTGTTTCCTAAAGGCTTTTTAGCCTGTTTAGTTTAATGGCACAAAATTCATACTAAAATATTCCTTGTTTTTAAGATTGAGTTATGTTTGAAAAAATCTATTTTAATTGGTTCTAATTAATCGTAATGTGGAATTAAGTCAAAAACGGACCCGTCTCTTACTTCACATTCTGACAGTCACTTTTCCCCTCTCTCTTCGTTATATATGTCAGTTTCTCAGTTAGGGGATATATATATATATATATATATATATATATATAAGAGAGAGAGAGAGAGAGGGAAGATATATATATATA
Organism: Doryteuthis pealeii; assembly: GCA_023376005.1. Classification (NCBI taxonomy): domain Eukaryota; kingdom Metazoa; phylum Mollusca; class Cephalopoda; order Myopsida; family Loliginidae; genus Doryteuthis; species Doryteuthis pealeii. Next base: position 41,548,375 of record CM042152.1, on the reverse strand, counting down.
TATATATATATATATATATATAAGAGAGAGAGAGAGAGAGAGAGAGAGAGAGTGAGAGAGAGATTGGATCATATGAAAGGGATTTGTATGTTAAGTTTCATATGCAGCCAAGCCGACCAATATATAGGCTGTTAATAAATTTAAATTTGGTCAAACACTCCCTTTCTTAGAAATCTTACAAAATGGTTTTAATGTTTTTTAATTTCCAAACCATATTTATTCTTTTTTTAATTTAATTCGCTTTGCAAACTCACTTTACCCTAATCCGAAATAGCTATCCATAGGTCAATGGGGTACCCTACGGGTCACGTTTTGTCTAGTATATATATATAACGTGATTGTAAAGTAAGTTTCTACCTTAAAAATCTTATAACTTGTTTCTGGATCATTATTTATTACAAAAAGAGGAATATGGAAAGAACATACATGACATGGAGTTTTATCGAAATTTCTATATGGACATCAGCATTCGCCTCCAGTCTTTGAAGTTCCTTCAAGTTCCTTCCAATTCGTTGGTCTCGTAGAGTAAACTTGCTCTTTCAACTAACAACAAAGTAAAAAGTCGTAGGGTATTAAATCAGGGCTTCTGGCCGACCACTCACGAGGACCACGGTCACCTATCCATCTTCCAGGATAATGGTGATTCAGCCATTCACGACCAAAATAGCCAAATGTGGAGGAGAACCATTTTGAACATAGATTAAAGAAGAGAGAAAGATTTAACTGCACATAAAAATTATGAATATTTTAAAATAGGGAATTACTCTTCAATCGCCCTATATATATATATAATATATATATATATATTATATATATATAATATAATAAGATAAATATATAGGTTTTACATATCTATTTATTGGGTGACAAAGGAACTTTCCACAACCATATTGGTTTCATGCGATGCATTCATCAGGTGAAGATGTTTCAAATGTGAGAAAAATCGAAAAAATTTCAAAAAATTTCAAAATTTGAGCACTCTACCAATTAATACTGCCTTTGGTACACCATTCCAGCAAAAGCTGAAATAGTGACCATCCCACACTACAGTATATATATATATATATATATAACAAACTTATTGGTAAACCCTTGCGGTAAGAAAAAAAAAACTTGGCAAATATTTTACTGCCAAACTTCACCTGGGAAAAGTGAAAAAAAGAAAAGACCAAGAGGTCGTACCAACCGAAACTAATCGGTTAATACCAGAACACTTGTCTAAAAGAATATATATATATATATATATATATATATATATATATATATATATATATAAGTTAAAAGAGAGGAAATGAATCCGACAGTATGAGAATGAACAAGATGGAATGAAAACAACACACAATGCTGTTAAAGTGAGTATGTTATAAATTGTTTCTTTTTAACAGCATTGTGTGGTGTTTTCATTTCATCTTGTTCATTTCTCATATATATATATATATATATATATATATATATATATATATATATATATATATATAAACCGCTAGGATTATCTAAAGCTAAAAAAACATTCAGATTCATGCCCTGATGAGCTAGTAAGCGTAGTTCTTAGTAGGTATATCTGATATATATTAGGTTTAAGTAGGTCATACATATATATACATATATCTGTGTGTGTGCGTGTGTGTGCGTGTGTGTGTGTGTGTGTGTGTGTGTGTGCGCGTGTGTGTGTGTGTGTGTGCGTGTGTGCGTGCATATATTTGTGTGTGCGTGCATATATTTGTGTGTGTGTGTGTAAATGAAATGATGGATTCAACCAAAATTGAGTACTCAAACGTACGTATAATGATTTGCATATATATCTTTTACATATACGGAGTATTATACATAAATGAACAAATGGATAGTTTATATATTATAAACAAACATGAAAAAATGAAAAAAAAATCATTTAAAAGGGAAGATTATAGTAATAAGACCGGTTGTGAGTGTTAAGTATCTGGCAGCCATCCCTCGTTCCAGATGTAATGAATAAGTAAGCAAGCCAATAAGAATCCAGTGTTAACGTATTCCTTGTAAGTCCTTCGTTCAAGAGAATCCAAATGTCAATGAAATAACTCAGAACGGTGTGTCTATTAATACAGCAGAAACAGCAGCAGCAGTGCCAGTGATTGGACAATAGAAATCCACCCCAGGTCACGTGGTAGTCAATGAGTCTATATCTAGGAGTGACCATTTGCCCCATGCCTTATATCAAATATAATTCAACAGTGAGGTCTTCAAATTATCAGCAATCAAAGTAAGGAGGCAAAGAAATGCCGAAATGAATTTTTATCTGAACCAATGTATCCGGGCTGGTCTCTTGAGTTATATGTGATCCCGTGCTGACAACCAATCACGTGAATAACATGTATGTGTAGAAGGGCAAGCCAGGGATCTCACGTGTCTTTTATGTGACAGGGCGTGTAAAAGCAAAGCTGGAGTTCTGAGCCACTTACATGCTCTCAACCGAACTTTGGAGAAATGGCCTTATTCTGTGAAGAAGTGATAATCACCCTACACACACACACACACACACACACACACACACACACACACGCACGCACACACACATATATATATGTATATATGGATAGATAGATAAATAGATAGATATATAGATATATAGATAGATGTGTGTTGTGTTTGTGTGTGTTGTGTTTGTGTGTGTTGTGTTTGTGTGTGTTGTGTTTGTGTTTGTGTCTTTTATGTGACAGGGCGTGTAAAAGCAAAGCTAGAGTTCTGAGCCACTTACATGCTCACAACCGAACTTTGGAGAAATGGCCTTATTCTGTGAAGAAGTGATAATCACCCTACACAAACACACACACACACACACACACACACACACACTCACACACACACACACACACACAACATATATATTATATATATATATATATATATATATATATATATGGATAGATAGATAAATAGATAGATATATAGATATATAGATAGATGTGTGTTGTGTTTGTGTGTGTTGTGTTTGTGTGTGTTGTTAGGGAATCCCCGTATGATTTTATAGACATATATGATTGTTATTGAGAAACTATTGATTGTATTTGACGGATGAAAAATATAAGATAAGGAATAATAACCAAAATTCAGAATTGATTCCTCATACCTACATTAGCCATATGACAACCCATTCCCCAGTCGCCTATATACCACCTTTTAGATACTTGTCCCAACATATAACTACAAGACGTAGCTATAATTGATAGTTAACATACCAAGGTTAAGCGGCCCAGTCTGTCCAACTATTAATCCATAGCTGGAGGGAGCATAGTTAGATCCATATCATTCCACTACTATGGTATTGACACTATGCGAAATGCAGTTAGCCTCGCTCAGGACATGAACACGTGCCGCTGTGTCTATTTTCTACAACAATAACCATTGCCCAGCGAGCATCTCAGACTTGTGTGAGGACCAATCCTATCAATATCTCCGATTAGTCCTGTTCTAAATCCGCTTCTCATATAACACCTAATGAATAAATATTTATCAATTTTCCTCTCATATCTCTATACCTTTTTGTCGGGTTGATCACTCTGCCTATCTATCTATTGATCTAACGAAAGATGTCGGCATAGATAAAAATTCGCGTCTGGGAAGCATTATAACCAAAGTATACCCCACACCCTACTTTAATGTCCATAGCATTATCCACAGAGCAGATAATACCGACCAGAATTCATACTTATATAAATAAGTGTACGTAATTGCGTGCGATGAAAGCGGTCCCTACGCAAATTTAGCAGATCTACGGCAACAGCAGACAGTGAATGAAACGCAATTACGTTCGTTCGTAAAGCTCACAACCTTAAATGCGCCAGCGGGAAATGGAAAACATGAAGAGAAGCCTCAAGGCAAACGTTTACAACTTGGAATCATTTATTGAGGCCCGGGTCTCGGGACTTTGTAGTCATTTTGTAGATATCAGTGCCACTTGGGTATAGTCAATTTTCAACCCGGTCGATACAACTTGCAGGTACAACTTGATGGTGAGAACCAACACTGGGCAAATGAGGAATCTTGAGTTCTATGTCCAAATTCTATTACAAAATTTGACCTCAGATTTGTAGCTCAGTCCCGATTATGTTGTGCATATTGTTTATTTAAATACCCTGGACAATCCTATTTTCCCTTTGAGCGTATGAAAAATAATATTTAGCCCCCCTCCTCCCTAATCATCACCATCATCATGATGTCACGCTATTAGCATGGATATCCATGACAATCTCACTCCAACGGTCTCTATCACTCATTGTTCTCGGGAAATCCTCTGCGTAGCATCCAGTATCCGCGCAGAGCTGATCAATGTATGTCTTTGCTGGATGGCCTCACTGGCGTGTCCATGTGCTGGCTTCCACAGGTGAGGTTACTTAAGAGTTCGTCCTTGCTTCTCCAGCAGTGTCCTACGGGTCTTGTTCGTCTTACTCGGATGGTTTGGGTGATATTGGGCAGGTGAACGTGCAGCTGCTTTCTCGTGGGATGTTGTTTCCACCTTTTGTTTAGGATCACACGCAGCATTCTTGTGCAGCTCCCCTCTAGCTTATTCTATAGGCGCATCGTTAGGGTCAAGTGGTGCAGCCGTACAGTAGCACTGATACGACAACGGCTTGAATCCCACAGTAGGCAACACAGGAATCTTGAGTTCACTAAAACCATTTAATTTTCTAAATTGTTTCGCCAAATAAAACTTTGATTTATAAAAGAACAACATTAAAGATCATATTACAGTATATAATTCATTACATTCTATTTTATTATTTTATACAATACAATGTTTAGCTTAATGGGTAGAGCGTCCGACAAGGAACCACAAGGTCCCTGATTCGATACCGACCTACGCTAACTCAGTGATCTATGAGGTGAAGTGAGGAGCTAATGGTACGTGTAGCGCTCAACCTCAGACCGTAAAAACAATCTCATCGGTCTAACGCTAGTGAAAAGGGAATAGACTCTCTCGCTGTCTGGCTGATACCGAATTTAGGCCACACCGACGACTTTACTTTTTCTTTATTTATGTAATAGACGTAACTCCCAATCCAATTGGTCTATTTCCGTAAAATATAATTCCTTCTAAATTTGACAGATTCACTGAATACAGAAGGTTTGTTTGAATGAAAAACAATCAAAATTATTCCCGATAGAAAATTATTTTCTTTATTTTAATACGAGGGAAGAGCCATTTATACGAATCTATTAAACTTAACTTAGTTTAAAACACCTCTAAAATAGAACTCATTCACTACAGAATGGGAAAAATTAGGTTAGCAAACCACTGCTCGTCGGCTAAGGGTCAATATAGTATCACACACATTTTTAAAATGTGAAAATGCCAATTCTAACACGACTGGTAAGGCACTTTTTTTTTTTTTTAATTAGTCTTGTTTGAAAACCTACACTCAAAATTATTCAAGCTTAAAAAAAAAACAAAAAAAACAGTAATTTTATTTTTCAACTTTTATTTGTATAACAAACCGGTGAAGCATACGCGAAACCCCTTACACCTGGACTACGACATCGACTCCAGTCGTACAATTGCGTTCATTTTCGGACTAATAATTTTGGAAAAGGTATAAACCATCATTCATCAGCTATGGACTAAATAGTATGACTACTACCCCAGCAAGATTTAAATAGGAAAACTACTATTCTTCTACAAGGATGGTTCTACCATTAAATAACCCACGAAGTTTCACATGCCATTAGATAAAGTAACCCAACCAAACACCATAGTATATATAATTACAGATTTATATTAACATTAACCACTAGGTTCAGGGTATAATACTGGCCCTTGTCAATTCTGCGCATGAATAGCACAGACTGTATTTGTGTGGTAAAGGGGGGTACTGGTGGTTTGTTTGCAGTCTACCTCATATACTAAAAACATATTCCTGGTTTAGTGCTAGTGAAAAGTGGATAGACTACTTTGCTGTTCAGCTGATACCGACAATAGGTCACTCAGCCGACTTTTATACAAGAAAACTGTGTATCTAATAGACTATGTTAGAATTGTCCTGTTTCGCGTTCATTTTCTTTTGGAATAAGCATTCCTCCATTATCTATCCGAAAATTGTACACCTAGTATCTATAGTCAGCCAGTAGACTTTCGATTTTTGTAATCTAAAGATGTATATCATAACCTGCGCCATAAATATTTCTTTTTGACCAAGGACACCGCCTTATCTGTTGAGTGCACGGCCCTTATCTATGTGCTTTCATAAGTTCGTTACTCGTTGCCCCAAATCTCTTTCAATAAATGCATGTGTCTTTGGAATCAAATTTTACGAGGCGCCGACCTAACTTCTGTATTACTTTTGCGTGTTCCTCCTGCTTAACGATGACGGCATCGATCGTTTCCCAAATAAAAACAATGTTGAATTCGTCCATCACTGCATTCATGATATGCGTGTGTTGGGCCTGATACAGTGATAGAGTGCAAGACGAAGAGGACATGTAAGTTAGATGCATATGTCATATTCTACACAAGTATTGCTGTCTAATCTATTAATAATGGAGATTGTCTGTATTTCTGTCTGTAACGAAAACTACGTCATTGCTCTAGGTCACAGCTCACATCGCAATATTCTTATGCTATATACACCCAAAATTTGAGTAAGCAATTTTAAAAATTGTTTTTTACTCCCATACATTTTTTTTTTACTGTAACAAGATGTTAACTAAATAGTTTACAAAAAAATAAATACCTACGATTTTGTGGAAAATTGATGTGGAAAATATTCAAAATAATTGTTCGATTATTACATGAACGCAACATTTTATTTGAGAGAGACGGGGCTCAGTTTTCATTTCAAATTGTTTTATTATACTCCTTTAATAAATATGAGATTTTGCTTACTTATGATACAAACCCTCCGACATTGAATTTTTAACTCCAACCCTCTCAGGCAATGTCTTTCAAAAATATTTTTTACGACGCCCGGGGGGTGTTTTCTGTTGCTAGTACAAGTAATTTGCACATGATGCTATTGTATACAAGTAATTTGCCTAGGTTTCTATTCTAAACAAGTAATTTGCATCATGGTATTTATTCACTGACAAATATTTGCAAGATTACTGGTCTACATCAAATATGCAGAAAACTTTCACGGCAATAATCTCCCATTGGGTTCCCTCTTGGCCGTTCGTGGTGAACTGATTTGCTTAAGTACGGAATCCTGGTGACTAAGCAAACCATTACATTCCCTACTCCTCTTTGGCATTTACTTAGGCTAGATTGGCGGTAGGTGAGGCCCTCCAATAAATCGGCTGGTCACGTCAACCCCTTCAACCTATATAATTTCCAAACCCATTGCCTTTATGGCAAACCCCAAACCTTTTTTTATCATATATGTGTTGGAAAGCAGTGGCTTAGGGTCTTAGTGTCCTGGGTATGACGTTAAACTCTATCCGATTGAGAAGTTTCAGCTCTGGAACTCAGGGGAATGTAGAGTACTACTTCATGAATATTACTCCTAGGCCCACCAACCTAAGTGGTAGTACCTGTTAGGGTCCAACTATGAATTAAATATAAAAAAAATGTATTTAAAAATGTTTTTTATTAAATATCCAACAAATATGAATAAAACAAAAACCTTGTCGGCATAAAATAACCCAACGATGTTTGACATGCCATAAAGTCCAACCAAACAACTAGCCAACATATTATATGATATTCAGATATTATAGTCAAATCATCACTAAACAAACATACCTAAACCCCATTACGGGGTAAATAGAAAAATAGTTTTAAAAAAGAAAAAAACGAGTAATCAAAAATGAATTAAACAAAATATATTCGGCATAAATAATCCAACAAGGCTTGACATGCCGTAAAGACCAACCAACCAACCAACCAACCAACCAACAAATATTTGCCAGATTGCTGTTCTACAATAAGTCTGCAGAATTCTTCCACGGCAATAACAGTAACTAGGAAAAGCGTCGATTTGATGGTCGGATTATCTACCTGTCTCTGCGGTGGTAAGATCCTAGACGAGATCAGGTTAAGTTTGATTTATTTTGTTAATGGCATATCAACTTCTGCAGGATTATTCAATACGGAACTTTGTTTCATTTGTATATGTTAATAGCATTCCAACCAAATTGATTTTTATTTCTAAAAAAAATCAAATCCAATTTTTTCATTGGTCCAGTCCTCCTATATTGCGGGGCGTATCATCGGGTTATATCTATCTATCTATCTATCTATCTATCTATCTATCTATCTATATATATATATATATATATATATATATATATATATATATAAGTAATTGGTAATTTGCTTGAAGCATTGTTAAGTATGTTATAATATATTAATAATTTGAAAGCAATTACAATGCAAATAAAAAATAAAAACAAAAAGATGTTAATTTTGTCTTATTAAAATATAAGACAAAAAAAAACTTTTTGTTTTTATTTTTTATTTGCATTGTAATTGCTTTCAAATTATTAATATTTATATATATATATATATATATATATATATATATATATATAGGTATTTTGTATTGGAGAGATGCAAATAATGTGCTCGATTACTTGTGTGAGAGCTATATTTATTTATGATGTACTATAGCTGCGATTTAAGAATGTCTGCCAGTATGTTATATATATTCGTTAACATCAACCCTGCTGCACAAATTTCGCTCAGGACCGTCTTCGTTTGCGACAGGCTCTATGTTCCAGGCTATTCATTCCTGAACCCACACTGGGACAACACCATAAACCAAATAGGTCCATAAGAAAGAAACAAATGAGGACCGGCACACCATCAACATCTTCATAACAGGCCTTTACATGCGACATCTGTGGTCGAAACAATTAAAAAGCATGCGTTATCATTGGTTTCAAAGCAGCGTAACGATTACTGCTCTTCTCCTGTGTGCTTTATCTTGAAGATGGGCAAAACTGAGCGAGCATAAATCTGTCACCGTATATACTTGAGTTAAGGTAGCGGGGGCATAGGTGAGAAACTCTCAGTAACCAGTTGTTGACTCCATGTCCACGCTACCTTAATTCAAATATAGGCGCTCTATCAATGATATTGAGATCTATCTGCTTAGAAATATAGTACCCATCTTATCTACATATATATATATATATATATATATATATATATATACAGGTTGTTCAGGATAAATTTGACAGTTTCATAAGGAAAAAGAAAAAGTGCTTGGTAACTACAAGATTTAATGGAGTATAAATAAATTCAACGGGCAATTACACTACTGTCAACAAGTTTCACTCAAAATACCGCTATTAGCGTCGATCACAGCCTCAATCCTACTCCGGAACCTGGAACAAGGTCTCAAAAACTACCTTAATTCTGTCGATTAACTGGGCTTTTGTAGTACTGGGGCGGAGATGGATGTCTTCTTGAACAACGCCACATACATAATAAGCCATGGGGTTAAGATCTGGGGAGTTCGGAGGCCAAACATTGGGACTGGTGTAGTCGTAACAATTCGCCGACAACCATTTTTGAATTTTCCCAGATGTGTGCAGGGGGCCGAATCTTGATGCATACATATGCCCTACCATTGGCTACCCTTGCTATCCAGGGCTTGACTACAGTGTTTAGCAATTCCACGAAGGCATCTGAAGGTCCTCCAATACCTTTTCTGCAGATTTTCAAAGAATTCTGCTGTACGAACGCAATCTGATCGTCTCTCATGTTGCTTTCTTTTACCCACAGCCGCGTAGTCTCTATTGCAATTCTCCAGTTCATGCCTGATTGTATTTACAGTGTTCAGGGAGCATTGGGCAGCGACCATTATCTTATTTTAATGACCGGTGGAGATCATCATGATACAAGTTATTTTCTTTCATGATTCAGGTGGGTTCCAGTCATCCATTCTGTCATCACCTATATGAATGAAAAAGGGTCCAAACTTTTAAATGATGCCTAGTGTGCGTCAATATCAACCTACGGAGAAAAATAACCAAATATAAATATGTCAAATTCATCCCGAACACCCTATACATATATATATATATATATATATATATATATATATATATATATATATATATATATAATACCCAGGTATGATGGGGAAACTCTAATTGGAATCACCAATATTCTATTTAAATACACAATGCATGCTCAGGTTGAATCACATATATAGATTTATTCAGGGATTTTTACAAATCCCCAGGACAGCTCAATGTAGGATAATTAATAAATTAGATATATACAGAACAATATTTATTTTTTCAATAAGACGTTTCTATATTGAGTTATGGTGGAACTAAATCTATAATTGCCAAATGACGGTTTGTTAATTTCTTTTTTCATTGGAAGTATATATATATATATATATATATATATATATATATATATATATATATATATATATATATATATAGTATCCAATTGCCGCTTTAACTTTTCCGTCGCAGTAAATAATACAAAAGTGCTTAATATATTAAAAACACAGAGTAGTAATAATACTATAATATTATTATTAGAGGAAAAATAAAGAGTCTACCATGGTTTCAATCAAATTGAAATGATTTCGTCAGGACCCTACCCTACTTTTAAGTAAGTCGATGTAATTCCTTAAATATATATATATATATATATATATATATATATATATATATATATATATGCGTGTGTGTGTGTGTGTGTGTGTGTTTAAATTAAAAAGCGGACATTATGGTATGAAATTAGAGTTAAATAGGGAAAGAGTATAATTTATGATTTTATAGCTTTTACTAATGATCAACATGTAAGAAAACGCGAAGATGTGAAATATTCGTAATTGGCTCTGAAAATACGTAACTCTGACAAGAAAATGGCGATTCCCGCTTAATTTGAAAATCATTATTAATAATGTTGTCATTAGACTCAAATACTTGAACTGATTGTAACTTTCATTCTTTCTTCTAAAGTGGGTTAGGGCAAAGGATAATATTCTTCAAAAACTAAATTATATAATTTAATTTGAATTTGAATGTTATTTCATGAATAAATTTAATATGTCCTCTCTAGGATTTGTGGAAATATTGATATTTGTTTATGATTTTATACATATCTGAATATGCATTACATATACCATCAAAAATATGCATCCTTCTTGAGCAAGTATTTAAGTGTCGAAGTTAAGCAGCTATAAACCGGTTTAAATCAAATCATATAAAATCATAATTGTTTATTTTCACATATTACACTATATAAAGAATTACACACCATCAAATATTGATAATTTTTACAAAAAAAAATTCAACAATTAAATAAGAAGTAATAATTTAAGCCATCACATCTTTGTTCGTCTTGAGGACAGGTTTTGAGACATTAATGTTGGCTGTCGTAGTAATGTGTGGAGGATGATCACTAAGTAGGACTGAGCCTATTCTAGTAGTGACCACCTCAGCTGAATCAAATTCATGAAAGGATTTTATATATTTAGAACAATCATCATCATCATCATCATGTCGCGCTGTCAGCGCGGATATCCATGTCAATCTCTCTCTATCTGTCCCTATCACTCATCATTCTCGGGAGGTCCTCTATGCAGCATCCTGTATCCACACAGAGCTGATCAATGTACGTCTTTACTGGTCGGCCCACACTGGCGTGTCCATGTGCTGGCTTCCACAGGAGGACGTCGCTTATGAGTTTGTCCTTGCTTCTCCAGCAGTGTCTCGTGTGTCTTGTCCGTCTTACTCGGATGGTTTGGGTGATATGTGGCAGGTGACCGTACAGCTGTTTTCTCGTGGGGTGTTGTTTCCACGTCTTGTTCAGGATCACTCGCAGCATTCTTGGGCAGCCCCCATCTAGTTTATTCTCTAATCGCTTAGTTAGGATCCAGGTGGTGCAGCCATACATCAGCACTGATACGACAACGGCCTGGAAGAACCGTCTCTTTAAATTGTCTCTGAGATTGGATTTCCATATGACCGATAATTTATTTATAGCGGCCCATGCCTTTCCTATACGTGCATTAGAACAATGAGAATAGCATATTTATTTTTTTAAGAAACAGGTACCTGGAAAAATACAACTAACAAACAAACAGACAAAAAATTATAACGAAACCACAGCTAACGAAAGGGGAATAGCAATGTAGAACAAACGGATAGAAAAACAAACATACAAACAAAAAACAAAAATACTTAATTCGGCGACTACTTAAGCAACAGCAGATACTGTAAGCCACATGAGGTTGTTCATAAAATGACTTTATTAGGCATTAAATGACCCAAAAATGGTGGATATGCTGTAAAAACGCATCAACTAAATAAAACTTAATTTAAAGTTTAATGTAATACAATCTGTTAAATTGGAAAGACTAACGAAACTAAATGCTTATAAAATGTCACACTTCTTTTTATTTTATTTTAATTGATTTCTATATAAAATTATTCATAGGGTTCTTTTAAAACTTTTGAAAATAAAATTATAATATTGGAAATCAATGCCAGCAAATGATTATTTATTAAAATCGATTTTGTTAAAAATTACTATGTAAATTATCCCTACCATATACTATGTATATCCGCCGGATAAATGATGACCGAATTCCCTGACATCTGGCAAGAGAGATTTGGCTCAGACCGTCTAGGCTTGCAGCACGATCTCCGTGGCGTGCTATTCATGTCTGAAGTCACTCTGGCACAACACCATGAAGAAAAGAGGTCCAAGAGAAAGCAACAACAGAGAACTGGCACACCATCAACATCACCAGAGGAGGACTTCCGCTGCGACATCTGTGGTCGAAACTGTTTTTCAAAGTCACAGTTACAGAATACACTGTGCTAGAACGTAACTTCAGGACAAGAGAAATCTATGGTATTATGAATAAAGATGTTAATTAAAATTAGATAATTATTATGTAAGGAAAATGTGACGTTGGTAGTAATGTAGTTTTGAACCCAGACGGACAGAAATACAATCTACTAGAAAAAACGTGAGCTCTCTAAATGTAAAAAAAAAAAAAAAAAAAAAAAAAAATCATACGACCAGAGAGTTAAAAAACATTAAAATCATTTCGTAAGATTTCTAAGAAATAAACGTGTGACCTAATTTAAATTGAAATGGATCATGGAATCTTATTAAGCTACGGGCTCATCGCAGTTGATGAATCTTAACATGGAAATAAAGTGAGTAGGTAAATGTGTGTCTCCCTCAATCACCCTCCCATCTCTCTCTTACTCACACAGAGAAACTACCATATATAACGAGGAGGTAATCAAGATATACATAGAGAGGGGGAAAGTGATAGGCAGAATGTTAAGTGTGGGACGGCTCAGTTTTTGACTTAATTGCAAATTACTATTAATTAGAACCAATTAAAATGGAATTTTTTCAAACATAACTCAATCCTTAAAACAAGGAATATTTCAGTATGAATTTTGTGTCATTCAACTAAACAGGCAAAAATTATTTAGGAAATGAAAAGCGATTCTATCAGCTTTAGTATAATATCATTATAAGATTTCAAAATATGTGAATAAATCTAGAAATAAGAAGTGTATACAAAAGCTTAAAACCTATTGACTGAATACAAATTTAATAGTAAGTTTTCCTTACTGGAGTGTGACATCGTTGTAAGCGAGATCGAACGCCGGTCACTCTATTACGTTCACTTTCGGTCTAATACCCTTTGTAAAATCACTTTTAAAAAGCCTCGTTTTTATATCAATGCAATCTCAGATGTGAATACAATAGCACTTATAGCGTTAGATTTATATTGACATTATAAACAAGGCCAGTAGACCTACCTGGCTCGTGAACCTCCTCTTTACATTGATTCCATTGCAGATATCGACAACCTAACAGCGGAAGTCGCCCA
>CM042152.1:41497073-41529573 GCA_023376005.1 Doryteuthis pealeii | reverse complement strand
CTCCCGGGGTCCATCTCACCCGCGGTGAATCAACATGGACTAAAAACATAAAGCTTTATTTCCGTAAGAAAACAAAGTCTTGTTTTTAATTGAATGTTAAGACCAAGGCCGACCCAGCCTCGTAATAAAAACTAACAAAGAAAATCAACCCCCCAGCAGATAGAAGTCAGCCCAGATAAAATGGCGGCCGATGAGTTAGATGACCTAGACGAAGAATCAGTCAACAAGCAGAAAGGAAACAAGCAAGTATATCACCACCTATCATCTCGATCATCTCTAATCTACTACTTGTCGCTCTCTTCCATTATATACCCAAATCATGTTAGGGGTATATAACACAGGCAAGTGAACATTTTGTGCTATATATTAGTAGATTGGTTGGTTCGTTCATTAGATTTTACGGAATGTCAACCAACTGGATCATTTTATGCCGAATACTTTTTGTTTAATTCATTCTTGATGAGTACTCATTTCTTTAAACTCAATTTCTAAACATCTTTTAGAACTAATTTTGTTCTATTTAACATAACTCCCTGATGGTGAGGTTCCAGTTTTGGATGTTTGGGGAATGTGGAGCACCCCTTCATCACCATTGCTCCCTGGTCCACTCTGACCCGGAGTGGTAGTACCTGTTAGGGTCCCATTTATGGGTTAAATAGAGTTTATAAACAAAATTGTATTATCCATTAAAAATTGATTTATTTCAAAACTTTATCGGCACTAAATGACCCACTGAGGTTGATATGCCGTAAAACAAAACAAAACAAACAAACTATTTAACATATATGGAACCCTAACAGGTATTAACATTCCGAGTCAAAGTGGACCTGGGAGTAATGGTGATGAAGGGGTACTTCAGAACTGGAACTTCACCATCAGATAGATTTTAACGTTATACCCAAGAATATAAGACCGTCAGCCACTGCCCTCTAGCACTTATATGCTAAAAGGGGTTAGGGCTTGCCATAAGGGAAATAGGGTCAGTACATATATGTGCTAAGATTTGGCATGACAAGCGGATGGATCGGAGAGGGTCTCTGTGACCACCCGTCAAACCTAAGTAAGGATCAAAGTGGAGAGTTACATGTCACTGACTTCGTAGCCACCAGGGTTCCATCCTCAAGCATCACGGGTCGCCACCCCCGACCAACACGTGGCCCCACTGAGAGGTCTTAATTCTGTTCAGAGGTGCGGACGGTGTATTCTAAAGCCCCTGCCCACAGGGCTCAATATAATCAAAGGCCACGATGATTACTTTAAATCCCCTATAACATAAACCGAAAATGATTCACATGCCAGAAAACCAACCAACCAACCAACCAATCTATTGGATTATTGTCTTTGTTATATACATTTACCCATGGTGGCGCGTGGTGTAACGGTCACCGGCGTAGAAAATGTACACGGTGAGATGAGTTTGTATCATGGACCAGGCTATTTGCATTTCACAGAGTGCAAACATCCTTGGGAAAGGTATGAATACAATTATTCTCCCTCCAGCTAGGGACGAACAGTAGGGCACACTAGACTTTTTGACCTTAGTTAAGCAACCAATCTGGGAGATTGAAAACTCTGAATTAAACTTCGCTTAATAAATTGATCTTGTGTCACATCCTGCTCGTGCAGAGGGGTTGGTAAATATATATGCATTTACCTAACCCTCCGCCACGATCAGGATGAGATACAAGGTCAATTTTTAATCGTTTAACAATTTTGAATTCAGAGTTTTCATTTCGCTAGACCGGTTACTATACCAATGTTAAAGAGCTGATTTCCCTGTTACTTACCCATAGCCGGATAGAGAATAATTAGATTCATACCTTTCCCACCTTTCCCAACGGTATTAACACTTTGTGACAATGCAAAATAGACTTGTCAAGAATTAGAACTCAGTTTGCCTTTTTCTACGAAAAAAAAAAAATTACACGGCAAACAACACCCAATCCATAAAGAAATTCGTGTCCGAAATAAATAAACATCAACGTTGCATTCAATGGAAATTGAATCTTCTGATTACAATGAACATCAGGTGAATTTTGGATTTACTATATGGATTTACCAATTAGGAACTTTACCCATTCTGGATTTAATTCTAAACTGGATTATCTCATCTTTATTGACTCGGGACAGGATACAAATCCTTTGTGATTGGTCGATTTTAACGGCAAAACAAGCCGTCTAGGGTTATTTTATACGATTGGTAAACTGCGAGGTATGGTCGGATTCATTAAACAAAAATTGTTCAAGGATTTTTCTTGATTTTGACAGTAAGTTGTCTGCATTTGTTGCCAAATGGATTGGGAATCTCTTCGATGGATAAAGTTATAGGTTAAAGTTCAAGTTTATTGTTATATCTTTTTTGGCATAATTTGATTTCTTTCAGGAAGGAAGAAATGCCATATGTACTGACATTTTCAAATATATCACATATATTGTGTTGTAAAAATCGGCTAACTGGAAATAATCTTTTTTCATTGGTTAATTTTCTGTATTTTGTATTATCTTTGATATGTCACATTTTCCAATACAAACAATCATTGTTTGTGAGTTCCCAATGACTGTCCCATATTGTGGCTTTGTGCCGAACTAATCTAAGCAAATGATCAGTGTTATTCCAATACAAACTTGACATTTGGATGATTTGATATGGTTGGTTGGTTGGTTGGTTGGATTTTACGGCATGTCAACCCTTTCTGGGTTGTTTTTTGACGAAGGCTTTTTGTTTCATAAATTCTTGATAGTATTAAACATTTTTTTAAACTCAATATTTTAAACGTATTTTTACTACTCGTTTTTAATCTATTTATCCCATAAATGAGACGCTAACAGGTACTACCACTCCTGGTCAGGGTGGACCTGGGAATAATTGTGATAAAGGGATACTCCACATTTCCCAAAGTTCCAGAATTGGAACTTAACCACTAGATGCAGTTTAACGTCATACAATTGACAGTAAGACATTCAGCTAGAAAATCTATTTATTTTCTAGTTAGTAAGCCATTTGTGGCTGTGAAGAAGTTCATAGAATTGTATTAAGCGATGATTGTGTCGTTTTGGCGCCGCTTCTTGTCGTCACTTTTTAGGAGCGTAACTGTTTTAGTATCTAACTTGTTTATTATACTTTGAACAGAGTATTTGAACAAAAAATATTTAAGTTTTTATGTAATTAAATTTTATATTGAATAAGAAATACTAATGAAATCAAATAAGAACACAAAATGATACTTATTTTTACTTCATTCGAATTGATTTAGATATAAAATTATACATAAGATTGCTTTTAATACGTTTGAAAATAAAACAATAATATTAAGATCAATAACACCAACTAATCATTTATTAAACACGGTTTTGTTAAAACCAATATGCAAATAATTCATACCTTTCCTATGTAAACCTATTTCAACTGATATGTAACACCCATTGCAAGATTTGAAACACATTAATGATATGGCCTGTTTTGAGGCTATGTGCTTAATTGAAGTCAACCCTTAATAATTAATGAATTTAGGCGGGCTGTTAAACAGATTATCATCGCTGAATGTACATTTCGACCTAATCAGGGATTGACATTTTTTCGATCTGTTTAGCCTTACATTTGAACATATATGCCCGTAGGTATGACTTCAATAAGGTCGGCTAAAAGCCATATCAAATAAACACAGTGTTTATTTACGTACTTTCATATATATATATATATATATATATATATATATATATATATATATCAGCTAGACCTCAATAGAGACATTGTTAATAAATATGATGCTAATTAATATTAACAATGATTATTTAATAACCTTTGGGGGTATAACATATATAAGTAAAGGAATTATCACGTTGGTGGTTATGTATTCCGGTTACAGACATACAGACACATAATCACCATTATAATAAGATACTAAAACCAATAAGTAAAAGGAATATTAGATTTAATACATCTCAAAGTTTTGAGCCAAACCACGAACGAGCACCTGAAATAATCTGTTTTACGAATACACTTATTGTCCATAATGTATTTGAGACATTTTTTTTATTTGGAGTACTCCTAGCAAAACATTAACGTTAACCCTAACCCTGGAACAATCTAAGATATGCTACTCGACGGTTACTACATATCATGTCCCATTACTTGATCTGTTGCACTGCCCGTCAGTTGCTGTTGTTCATGCCTCGTTTCAACCCCAAAATATCAAACACTTACGTCATGTTATACGACCTACAAAAATAATACGTGCGTATTTAATGAGGTCTGCGCAGTAACTTTTTCACAATTCCCCCCCCCCTGGCTGAGGAGAATTAGAGAAAACTAAGTTAATTGAACTATATATATATTGAATTAAATTTAGATTCTTATAGGTTGTATACCGAATCATCACGGAGACTATTGGACAATCTGGGTGCAGTTATTTATTAATCTTAGCTCAGATGTGGCACAAGGCCAGAAGTAAGGAGCACTCAGTGGAAATTGACCTCACTAACAATAATCTGCTAATCTAGTTTGCTAACCATTACACCAAACTCCTCACTTCTATTTATGAACTTTCCCAACAACAGCAGGCAATGAGAGACGAGGGCAGAAAGCATTTAAGAACGTTTGCAGCTGTCCTCAAATTAATTGCTAGTTGATCTTTCTGACAGGAAGACCCATCTTTTGTATTAACACAAGAGGAAACCTACTGACTAGGAACACCAACTGGATTCTGTGAACAACAGAACAACTGAACCCCGACAATGGCAACCAAAATTTCAACAGCGACTGCAAGAATTAGCCATCGTTCGTGACAATATTGATCAATAGCATTTTCTAGCTGGAAAAATATTGTGTTATCGTGGTATAAGATCTACGGCAGACTAGTATAACCAACTTGATTCTGTCAACAACAGAACAACTGAATCTCGACAATGGCGACAATTTAATTCGTGCCACTCAGTATTACGACTATAATCATTGATCTGAACGACATTAGAAATTGGACAACCATAATGTTCAATGTCGAATAAAGTAAGTGCTACAAATGAAAGAAGGGTCAAGTCAACATATAGACCAAAACCAGCATAAGAGCTTTTAACGTTGTTATATTACTAACCAAACATCTTTCGTTACTGATTTTGAATTGACTAATTCATTTTGATTATGATTGATAATCTACTGATTTCATCTCTCAAGCCCTCTTTCATGGGGCCGAAGTGATGATAGTCCTAAGGCGCTAAATATAACTGCTAAAACTAGAAACGCAAAGTTTCTCACCACTTGCTTCAATTAAAAATAGTCTTTCGTTACCGACTAATATTTGACATTTCCGAGCATGCGCGTGAGGGATTTCTTTTTTTTTCTTTCTTTCTTTCTTTCTTTCTTTCTTTCCTTTTTTTCTTTCTTCCTTTCATTCATCCGTTTTTATTTCTGTTTTTCTTTCTTCTTTCCCTTAGTTCCTTCATTCTTCTTTTCTTTCTTTCTTTTTTCATTCGATTTTTCGTTTTTTTCTTCTTTCACTCATCGCTTTCTTTATTTCTGCCTTTTTTTCTTTCTTTCTTCTTTTCAATTTTTCATTTTACTTTCTTTCCTTCTTTCTTTCTTCTTTTCTTTTCTATCTTTCTTTCTTTTTTTATATTTCTTTCATTCTTTTCTGATCTACTGATTTCACCTCTCAAGCCCTCTTTCATGGGGCTGAAGAGATGATAGTCTGAAGGCGCTAAATATGGTGAATAATCTGTAGTTAAGAAGTGGCTTAAAGAACATTCAACAGAATTTTACGGGGCAGGGATACATGCTCTCATCCTAGGTGGTACATTGCTATTGAGAGAAACGGTGACTGTGTGGAGCAGTAGGGATGTGATCCACAGAGATCAGCATAATTTTTATGTATGATACATGTTCCTGTGTTGGTAATTATACCTGTCCTAAAAAATGACATTACTTTTTGACTCACTTCGTATATATATATATATATATATATATATAATATATATATATATATTATATATTAATGTGGAGGATGGAAGGAGAAGAATTGGTGATAAAGGTGTTATAGGCATTTTAGAATGTGTGTACTGTATTGGAAATTAATCTTGTTTAAGGATGGTTTGTATTGTTTTATGTATAAAGCTTCTAGTATTTGGAGTTTTTGTTTATTTTTTTCTTTGTGCACAGTGTGTGTATTTTCCTTTAGAATATTTCGGTAATTAGAGTGGGGGCATGGATGTAATTTTAGGTGTGGTGAAATAGACAATTCACAACACCTAAAATTACATTCATACCCCCACTCTAATTACCGAAATATATCTATCTATCTATCTATCTATCTATCTATCTATATATATATATATATATATATATATATATATATATATATATATATATATATATATCATATTACTTAGGCAATCGATTAATGATTAAAACACTCTGCGGCATGAAAGTAGGTTCTTTTATTTAGTATTTATTTATATTTTCTATGTATTCTTTAAATACATGGCCTTAAAGATCATTCTGTGATTTGTGATAGTCTATGCCTGAAAATAAATGAACTCGTACAGTAGGTCCAGTGGGAGTAAAACAAAAGAAAAGAAAAAAATACTGAATGTAAGATTTATAACTAAGGTTAAATCAAGTTCTTATTACCCTCACTTAGTCTCTGTCTGTTTCTGTTAAAGATGATTTTTTCAGCAACAGGGGATTCCACGTTTGGCTTCAAATCAAGCAAATTAAATACTAAACAGATATTGTCAGTATTTATCAAGAGGACTTGAGCCTAAAGGTGATTTATTAATTTACAGTCTCGAGAAAAGAAGAAAAGAACAGTTGCTCATCGATCAATATGCCTACAAAGATGGCCAAAATCTGTGAAGCAGGGGTTGACTTTTTAGGAAATCTCTCTTACAAAATCACCACAAGGAGATCACATCTTATATCGATTTCAATTGCATTTCATTTCGCGCTAATATCCCTGGGAAAGGTATGAACCCTACTCTCCCTCCAGCTATGGGTAAACAGTAGGACAGACCGGGCTCTTTAACCTTGGTTAGGCAACCGGTCTAGGAGAAGGACAACTCTTAATTCAAACCTGCTGAACTCCGCTTAAGAAATTGACCTTGTGTCGCATCCTGCTCGTGCGGAGGGGTTGGTAAATATATATACTTATATCGATTCGGCACCTCATATGGTGTAATGGTTAGCAAACTAGATTTTCAGACTTATTGGTAGTAAGTTTGATTCCCATTGGGCGCCCCATACTTCTGGCCTTGTGCCACATCTAAACTAAGCTTAGTAAATAGCAATACTTATGTCGATTTATAGGGCACTCGATCTTATCAAACCATTGTTACTGTTTGATTCTCACTGTGCACCCCATACTTCTGGTCTTGTACTGCATCTAAACTACGCTTAGTAAATAACTATGGACACCTTATGTGGTGCAATGGTTAGCAAGCTAGGTTAGCAGACCATTGTTAGTGAGTTCGTTTCTCACTGGGTGTCCTATACTTCTGGCTTTGAGCCTCATCTAAGCTACGCTTAGTAAATAACCATGGACACCTCATGTGTTGTAATGGTTAGCAAGCTAGATTAACAGACCATTATTAGTGAGTTCGATTCTCACAGGTGCCCCATACTTCTGGCCTTGTGCCGCATCTAAGCTAAGCTTAGTAAATAACTATAGGCCGCCCATCGTGGTGTAATTGTTATCCAACTATTCTCACAGATCCATTATTACTGAGTGGCTAGTTCAATCCTTGCTGGATGTCTTATATTTTGGAACTTGTGTTACATTCTGAACGGTCTGGGTATATAAAAACGTCCCATTATGGTGAAATAGTTAGCAAACCAGTCTCGTAGATCTATTTCTACTTAATATAGATCTCGATCCCAGCTGGATGCTACATACTTGCGACATTATCATATTTTAAGCGTGGTAGATTACTCTTATGTCGGTTTATTGGGCGTTCAAAAAATGGGTATCTTAGAACCCTTCAGCTGCATAACAGAAAGGGGGTGTGTTGGAGTTTTAGTATATAAGGCGTGCGTCAAAAGGTCACTTGTATTTATAGACTCGCCGAGTGTCACGTGACCATCCTATTGTCCAATCACTGGCAGTGCTGCTACTGCTGCTGTTGTTGTATTTATGCTAGCCTGATTCTAATCTTAGCCCATTGCCACTTGGATCTTCGTGGACGACGGAACGTAGTACTATACCACAGGACTTATTGACTTACCAAAGGATACTATACCACCGGATACTATTGACTTATTGACTTACTTACTTATTTACTTTAAGTCCTTTTACATCTGGCCAAGGATGGCGGCCAGATACTCAACAGTTAGTCTTACAGATCCATTACAACTGAAAAGTGAGTTCGATTCTCACTGGATGCCTCATACTAGCAGCGTTGTATCTCATCTCTACCGTGGTAGATAACTTGGTTTAATATTCATAGACAAAGTTCACTCGACTCAAGTGCTGACACCGACGCCTCTGATATCGTTACACTTGTGAGATTTATTTTTAAAGGAAAGGACATCTGGTGTGTATTCAGAACGTTCCTTCTCCTAGACTGGTGTGATAAAGGAGATTGATTCATGACTTTTTCTCTTAACAAGACTAAGGAGTCTTATCTGCCAACTATTTACCCATAACATGAGTAATATGTGGTGGAGGTGATAAAAGTGATTTAATTATAACTGGTTGCCTTATGAAGACTAAGGAACCGAATCTAATATTGAAACATAGTAGGGATGGTGTTGGATAAAAGCGATTGGTACTTAACTGGTTGCCTTACCAACGCTAATGGGCATAAACTGTACTACTGAACAATAGCAAGGGTGGTGCGAGGTGAGGTGCGATAAAAGAAATCAATTTATGACTGGTTGCCTTGCCAAGGCTAAGGAGCTTAATCTTCCCTGTTATTTACTCATAGCAGGGGTGAGTGGGGTGCAATAAAAGTGATCTGCCCTACTATTTACCCATATCCCGAATGGTTGTGGTACAATAAATGTATTCATAATTGGTTGCCTTACCCAGCCTAAAGAGACTAATCTGCCCCACTATTTACCCATAACTGGTGTAGCGTAAATATTAGGGTCTACCGGAAATTCGAGATTAAAAAAACGTTATTCGGATTTCTAGAGGAAGAGAGGAAAAAGAAATAAGAACAATGAGAGGTTAAAGTTTGAACTCAATGACCGAAGACTGATCCCGGAAATATATTTTAAAATAAAAGCGGAAGTTCCGGGTTTTGACTGGAAACGGATATGGCTCTCCCACCCAGGCCTCTTGGAAAGCAGGTATGACCGTTAGGTTTGAAACAGTAGTAGCGAACATGATTTACAACCGGGTAATTTGACCGTGTCCTCTCTCTTTTTCTCTATTTCCTCCTCTCTGAAAAAAGAACCCACGTGCGTAAAAGAAATAAACATCTCCTGTGACTATACAACCTGCGAGTGTTATTTATGAACTAATGACTATTACTACTACTAACGGCGACTACTTCTACAACTTGTGTTGGTCGATGCAACACATATCGTTCTGATACATATATCTTTCTGGAGCTCTGCTACACTGGTGCAAAGAGGGGTTGCATTACTAAGGTTAAGGCACCAAATCTGACCTACTATTTGCCCATAGTAGGGATGGTGTGGGATGATGTGCGATAAAAGAGATCGATTCGTGTAGTTACCTTACTAAGTCTGAGGAGCCCATTTTTGGTGGAGTTTGGGGTGAGATTGATTCAAGACTAATCTGCCCTACTATTTACCCATTGCAGGGGTGGCATGGTGTGTGATATAATAGAGAGATTCATTACTGGTTGCCTTTCGAAGGCTAAAGAGCTTAATGTGCCCTACTATTTACTCATATCCGGTGGTGGGTGGGTTGAGATTGGTTCATGACTGATTGACCAAGGGTAAGGAGACTACTGCTCTACTATTTACCCATTTCAGGGGTGGTATGGTGTGCAAAGTTCAGGGAAGATACTTTTTCTTGAAACCTAAAATACGCGGCTGTAGGTCACATGGATTTTGAATTGATGACTTACAAGTGCTTTTGAATAATGATCCTCAATCAATCAATTGGAATATACGTTTAAAAAATTGATTTCGGTCACTCAATAGATGTAAGACGTTTGCAAAGTATGGGGAAGATTCTGAAAACGGGGAAATAGGTTCCACATGCATTGGAAAGCGTATCTCAACCTGCATTTTACTTCTTTCTCGACATTTTAAAGAAATGTCTTTTTGTGAAGGATTGTCATGAAAAATGAATTCACAAAAATTCAACGGTAATACTTATTTTGGAAAAAAAATATGCGGCTGTATTTAGAAGGATGTGTAAAAGGGATGTGCAAAATAGACTTATTGCAGTTTCGAAGGTTGAGCATTACATTTGAAGAAATAACAGAAGAAAAATTGGAAATTCATACTGCTTACATAACAACTATTGTCCATCCGTTGCTGTATTGATAATAATAATAATAATAATAATAATAATAATAATAATAATAATGGGTGTTTTGTTTTTCAAACTTGGAAACCTCCTCACACTCGCGAATATTCTCTGCGAACTCGGGAACCTTTTTGTCGAACTCGTGAACCTTCATGTCGTAATGGGAGCCTTTATTTACCCATCACATGGTATGTGATATAAGATAGATTCATGAGGGGTTACCCTACCCTAATTTTCCATCCTATTTATCCATAGTTGGTGATAGGGGGTTAGGTGAGATTGATTCATGAATTTTCTAAGTGCAATTGCACTACGTGAACTGCAATCAGCCTCGTAGAGGATTTGAATTCGGTTCACTGATTCAATTTCCTGGAACGAAAGAAATTTAAAAAAAAAAAAAAAAGTCGTGTACCGTTGGCGACAAAAATGGCGCTCTGCTTGCAAAATAATAAATAAATAATTTATCTTATTTAATATAGGACGAAGTTTTCATTAAAAAAAAAGGGGAGTCGACAAAATTATTTTGTGAACACCCCTCCTTCTCCTTTAATCTATTTGATAATTTGGTTTTGTTATATGAAGTGTGATACAGGTTGATTTTTATATATCAAAAAAAGATTCCAAGGGAAATGAATTATTTCTACCCTTTTTTTAAAAAACGAATTAACCCTGGATTCATTTAATTTCCTCAAAAATTAATTAAATAATTAGAAAAAATAATTTAACTTCCATTAACAAATAAAAAGAATAAAACATATATAACGAAACTTCAGCGGGTAACGTTGATTAATTAAAAATAACACCGTTATTTGAGAAATAAGTATTGAAACTTTTATTAAAATCAAGTAGGTAATTACCCAGCCCGTTAGAAACGTACAGGAAGTTCCTCCAAGTTGCAAGTATAGGGCATTCAGCGAGGATCTCATTTGCTATTGTAATGTTTCTGCAGGACTAGCGTCCTAACCATGATACCACGATGGGACGCCCTAAAATCAATGTTTTGTTTTGTTTTGTTTTTAATGGCAAAGCAAGTTTCCTGTTATTGATATTATTTAATGCCAAAAACTCCGACAAGGGTTGATAGACAAAACATTTAATAGGGTACAGCACATGGATAAACAGGGTACATAATACATAGAGGTGTACATAAACATACATACACAAGTAGAGATAATGACACATTCATGAATGGTAAAAAGATAAACATAAAAGCCACAGACATGAGACTAGGAATAGTCCATGCTTTGTGAATCACTTACAGTAATGTAAGGGGGGCCAAAGCCCCAACAAGAGGGGGGTAGACCAGAGTCTAACCCATAGTGGTGTCTCGTGGGTCGAGCAACCGGAAAAAGAGGAAGAGACGTTCAAACCAGCCGCTTAAATATAAACGGCCCCTAGCGGGAACCAGCGAACTAAACAGACAGACAACTCTCCAGGCAAATAAGAAAGTAACGCCACAGTACTATTAAATCCAGAGCTGGGGTTGATGGGGTTGATAGCTATAAGTTTCGTCCATTCTTTTGAAAGGAAAACGAAAAATAAACAAGCACAAATTTGGTTGTATGTATATTTACCAACCCCTCCGCACGAGCAGGATGTGGCACAAGGTCAATTTCTTAAGCGGAGATTTAAACTCAGAATTGTTTATTCTTCTAGACTGGTTACCTAGCCAAGGTTAAAGAACCCAGTTTTCCCAACTATTTACCCATAGCTGGAGGGAGAGTAGTTGGATGCATTCCTTTCCCAAGGGTATTAACACAATGTAAAATGCAAATAGCCTTGTCCAGGATTTGAACTCGGGTGGACGAGTCCATTTCCTATATCTCTAACCATTACACCACGCGCCTCCATAAAATTTGATTGTGTAAGACTTAAATAAAGTATCATGAAGTAGTGATCTGTTATCTTTTTGGCTTTCCATTGCAAAGTGAATGGTTGATAACGTCCTCTACTTTTGTTCGTTCAACGGGTTTGATATTATTTTGACGCCCACGTTCTATTTTTTCGATGATACTTCACTTATCATTCATTTCGAGCCTTGTTCATTCTTTGTGTGGAACAAAAAAGGAGATATCGGTACTAATGCAAAATAGAGATAATATCATTAGATAAAAAGTGTTATATTTTATTAGATTTCGCGGAAATACGCGAAACATTTGAGATGCTAGAGTTAGGCTTAGTCTTAGAGTTAGTAAACGCAACGGTTAGTGCTAGGGTTAGGATTACGTTTTGGGTTAGGATTAAGGTTAGGCTACTTCGGAGGTTTCGGAGATTTCATGATATTCATACGTAAAATGCGATTCTAATGATTCCATTTCTTGTGCGCTAGTTTTGTACCGCATTTGTACCGAGACTAATTTTGTTTGGAAGATTGAACACAAAACGCTTTTTGTTGGCACTTCTTATCTAAGATGACATTTCCCTACATATAACCCAAATATATTCTGGGAGCTGGCACCATATACGGTAAATGGGTGGAACAATCATTTCACCCTGTTTCTCGTCTACGTGTGAACGTCGGCTTTTCGGAATACGCAGAGTGTATTCATAACTATTTCTTTTTTTTAGTTTCTAGAACCTTTATGATCACATGACTGAAATTATCCAATCCTAGTCAAGGTCTGAAATATATCCAGGGATCAACACCTGTCACTCACGCCCTTTTGACATAACGTTTCGAACTAATATTTCTCTTAGCCTACCAAATTCTCCCCACGTCTGTATCCAAGATTCTTGGTATTTTTTACATGTATGATGGGATAATTCAATATTCACTATCTATTCACCTTAGAGCTCATTCTATTCAAATAAAGTCCTATCATTATTGTAATATGAATCCTTCTTCTCAATTATAGTAAATTGAATATCATTTTTTTTGTATTTTGCTTGGGTCTGGTGGGAAACCCGCTATGAGCTGTTTAACTCTTTGCCTAGCAAATTTCCTCCAGAGCTGTACCAAAGTTTCTTGGTATTTTTTTACATGTATGGTGGGATATTTCAATGTTCACCATCTATACACCTCAGAACTCATTCTATTCAAATAAAGTCCTATTATCATTGTAATCTGATTTGGTTTGGTTTGTTTTGTTTTACGGCATATCAACCTCAGTGGGTCATTTAATGCCGATAAAGTTTGAAATAAATCAATTCTTAATGGATAATACAATTTTTTATAAATGCATTTTTCTATTTAAACCATAAAGGGACCCTAACAGGTACTACCACCCCGGGTCAGAGTGGACCAGGGAGCAATGGTGATGAAGGGGTGCTCCACATTCCCCAAACCTCCAAAACTGGAACCTCACCATCAGATAGAGTTTAACGTCATTCCCAGGACATGTAGACCCGCAGCCACTGCCTTCTAGCACCATATGAGGAGTCTTATCCCTCTGCAGAGGTACAGTCGGTGCATTCTAACGCCCCAGCCGACAGGGTGGTTGTAATCTGAGTTCTATCTGTTCAATTATGATGAATTAACCATAAGTTGAATGTTGCTTGGGTGTAGCGGGGCAGCCGCTGTAAAGTAGGCAAAGAGTTAACTGTAGCAGAAAAGCCAAGTTATGGGAAGAGAGATTTTCATATATTTTTAGAGTTCCCATCCGAAAATATTTCATAAAATATAAAAATAGTGGTAAAGTCTAAGATCATCCTCCTCATCCTCATCATCATGTCGCCCTAGTACCACTGATATCCATGAAAGTCACTCACCAACCGTCCCTATCATTCATTGCTCTCGAAGGTCATTTGCACGGTCAATTTGGTTATTTGCTGGACGGCTCGCACTGGCCTGACCATGTGCTGGTTTCCATAGTAGAACGTCACTTGCTTCTCCAGCAGTGTCCAGCATGTCTTGTTGTCTCACGTGGATAATTTGGGTGATAGCGGGCAAGTGTCCGTACAGCAGCTCTCTTCAGGTGTGTTGTTTCACGATTTGTTTAAGATCGAACACGGCATTCTTGTACAACTTGTCAGCGAGATTTGATATTCATAGTGGCCATTTAAAAAAAGATTCTTTGATACGTATTGACACAGACAAACTGAATTCTTCTTCTTCTTCTTCTTCTTCTTCTTCTTCTTTCTTCTTTTCTTCTTCTTCTTCTTCTTCTTCTTCTTCCATTATTATTATTATTATTATTATTATTATTATTATTATTAATATTATTATTATTATTATATTATTAATGACTGCTGGCACGAAAATCGTTTGGCCACGATAATATTTTAGAGCGTAATTTAGGGCCAAATAGTCACCTTTAACAACGGATTCTAATACTTCGATTTTCTACAAAGTTGCAATTACTAATTACTGGAGATAGTTTCGACATTCATCTTTCTGTGAATCTATGTCCCCGGGCAAAAGTCCGTATCACTCCAGTCTGATCCATAGATTGACCACTCAAAGCCGCGAAATGAGAATCTATTTAGCCGATGGCTGGAGGCTCCTGGAAGCAATATCTTCCGTGCCGGCCAGTTATTGGAAACAGGCCACAAGACAACTTATGTTGATTACGGCGTAAGCAGGCCCACTCACACGTAAAGTGGAACTACCAGTTATTAAAGTCAAATACTTACGATTTTCAATTCTTTCCTTTGCCAAGTGTATAATTGATTACGTCGTCGACTTTTGTTAGTGTTCGCTCAACGTGTTCTACACATTCGTCTATTTTTGTGTTGTATGGCCTGTGTTCGATACTGGACGTGGAACAGATAAGCCATTCAGTCCCTTGAAATATGTAGTCTACTTTTATAAGGTTTCATTCAACCGGTTATATACATTCGTCTATTTTTGTATTGTATAGCCTGTTTTCGATACTGGACGTCAAGTAGATAGGCCATTCAATTTTTGAAATATGTAGTCTCATTTTATAAGTTTTCGTGCAACCGGTTCTACACATTCGTCTATTTTGTGTTGTTAGGCATATGTTCGATACTGGACATGGAACAGATGGGCCATTCAATTCTTTGAGATATGTCGTCTACTTTTAAATATTTTTTATTCAACCGGTTCTACACATTTGTCTATTTTTGTGTTGTCAGGTCTGTGTTCGATACTAGACGCCGAAGAGATCTGATATTCATTCAAATATCTAGTCCACTTTTATAAGTTCGTTCAAACGGTTCTACACATTCGTCTACTTAAGATTGGTTGGTTGGATTTTACGACATGCCAACTCTTTTTGGGTTATTTTCTGTCGAAGTTTGGTTCTATTATTCCCTGATGGCTATTCAATTTTTTTAAACCCAATTTTCTAAACACATTTTAAAAACTCATTTTTTATATTACCTATAGATTGAACCATAACAAGCACCACCACTTCGAGTCAGACTGGACCTGCTTCAACCGGTTCTGTCCATTCGCCTTTTTTTATGTTTGTTAGGATTTTACGACATGCCAACCCTTTTTTGGTTATTTTCTGCCGAAGAAGGTTTGTTCTATTAATGCCAGATCAGATAGAGTTTAATGTCAAACCCTGGACACTAAGACCCTCAGCTACCGCCATCTTGCACATATATGATAAAATACTTGGAGAGCTTGCCATAAGGTCAATAGTGTCGGATAAATCATATAGGAGCTAGGGATTGACATGACCAGACGACTGATTGGAGGATGGTCTCGCAGACCACCTGTTTAGCCTAAGCGAGACACAATGGGAAGTGTTGCATATATATATATATATATATATATATATATATATATATATATATATTATACTATTTGTGGAAAAAAGTGACTTACCGGTGAAAATGGTCACAGTGGTTAGTTGATTCAAGTTTCACAATGATAAGGCAGCGTTATAACAAATATAAAGTGCTCGATACATTAGTAGAGCAAATTTATTAACATAAAGGTACACGGTATTAACCTACTAGAGTTTCACCATAAGGATCTTTAATCAAAATAAATAACTTTATACATACATTATTAAAACCACATTTAATCACTATAATAATATAGACAATCCTCATCATTGTCGTAAACCTGAAAAATTGCAACTTCCGCTTTTTCGATTTTTTAAATTTAAAACCAGCGTTCTTCGAGCGCGGACCTATAATCAACCGTTTATCGCAAAAAAAACACACGTGTAATCGACTGCCATTAATCAATATCTTGATTAATCCAGTAGATTTAACCCTGAAGATCCTTATGGTGAAACTCGAGTAGGTTAATACCGTGTACCGTTATGTTAATATATATGTCTGTCTGTCTGTCTGTGTGAGATTGTAAGAAAGATTCTACATGTATATCTGCCTGACTGTATTTTTTTTTAAGGAAACTATTTAACGTGTGTCCTTTAATTAGACATTTCAAATAAATTTTAATCTTTAACACCGATCGTCATGTGTGCAAAATTTCTTCTAAGATATGCATGTCGCTGGCAGGGCTGAAAAGTCATCAACGAGCTCACGAACAGACACTGAATGAAGGAGTGGCATTCGTTTGACAAGACGTTGCGATCAACATTAATGTTTCTACAACGACCGAGTGCACTTCCTTTTACAAAGGGAAATGTGTGTAGACAAGCGAAGACAAAAGTTCAATAAAATGCTCACACTATTTTTGTCCAAGTAGGGGTTTAAAAACATTTTACACATCCTTTTCCATAAGAGAACAGAAATAAAATATATTAAAGGTATTAATCTATGATATATTAAAAAAATGATTAAGAAATTATTAAAAAATAACACAATTTAATAAAATACATGTTGGAATTATTTTGGTATATAAGGTGTGCTCCAATTCCCCACCTGGATTTATAGACTAGCCAAGGTCACGTGGTTTATTCATCCGTCCAATAAGTAGCCATACTGCGTGGCTGATACACTACTGAAACACTCCACCCTGGCCATCATTCTAATTGCACTCATTGAGGAGGGACTTACAATACTCAGGATTACCAGACGATTACCAATACTCAGGACTATTTACGAATGGATTTCCAAGGATCCTATTTCACTGGACAAGCGCCCTGGCTTAAGGCCTACAGGATAGCCCAACAGATTTTAACAAGACATATAAAGTAAAAAAGTACAAACAAGAATAATAACAAAAATCAACAATTTAAAAACTTAATTCATAAAAAAAAAAACAATTATAAAAATATATAGAAAAAGAATTTTAAAGATATTTATTTTTGTAACTTTTTTAAATCCCGGGCAACGTCGGGTAGCACTGCTAGTTATTCATAAATTTTACCCACTTGTTTTATTTTCATTACATTTTATTCAGCATTAGAATCAAAGATTTTATGTCAGCGATACAGTTTAACATCGACCTTTATTCTGATACAGTTAGCAAACACTGGACACATTTATTGCCAACTTTTATGAATTTTATGGAGGGAATTGGAATCTACAGATAAACAAACTCGG
Source organism: Doryteuthis pealeii (assembly GCA_023376005.1). Lineage (NCBI taxonomy): Eukaryota > Metazoa > Mollusca > Cephalopoda > Myopsida > Loliginidae > Doryteuthis > Doryteuthis pealeii. The sequence continues at coordinate 41,511,766 of CM042152.1, read as the reverse complement.
ACTACTGACGAATTATGTCAAGCATTCATTATACAAAACTATTGCATCGCTTAGAAAAGATTGTTCAATGATGTTCTCCCATTTAGCTCTTTACAGACAGTTAAATCATCCTCATCAAGTCATTCTGATATAACGGATCCCCCCCTCTCTCTCTCTCTCTGTCTGTCTGTCTGTCTCTCTGTCTCTCTCTCTCTCTCTCAAATATAACCTCATTAAAATACCCTTGGAAATGGTTAAGGGAGAACTGAAAGTACTGGGAATAATATCTTTTTCGGATTTGATTTTTTTTCGTGATGATGATATCAAGAATATCATTAGAGAATTGAAAATAAAATTGAAATTAGAAAACAATTTGGATTTTTTATTCATCAAAATTTGTTGGAATATATATATATATATTATATATATATATATATATAATATATATATGTTCGGGACAATCATATCGGTGCTAGTGCTGGACGTAACCAGCCCGAACGTCTAGCCTAAGTAAGGGCCAAATGAGGTTTTGCATGTCATCAGCTGGTCATTCACCAGGATTTTCTACTTAAAAGCAATATCTGCTGGGAGTGGATGTGTATATATATTATCTTTGTTTTTAATTGTTTTATTTTCATAGTTTCCTCCGGACATAAACACACACATAAATACACAAAACTGCTTTTGATATACGAGGTATGCCAGGAAAGTTCCAGGACTGGTGTCACCAAAAAAAATTCAATTACAAACTACAAGTTATCCCCTCCAAAGTAACCCCCTGGCGTCTAATGCACTTTCCCATCCTTCTCTACCACACTTGCATGCACACCTGGAAGGATTCTTCCGGGATTCTTCGTAGCTCTGTCGTCACGGCCTTTTTGATGTCGTGCGCTTCCTCAAAACGGATTCCCTTGATGGTCCCTTTGAGTTTGGGGAAGAGGAACAAATCACATGGCGCCAGGTCGGGCGAGTAGGAAGGTTGCTCCAGCATAGTGAGGTTTTTCTGAGGAACTGTCGGGTACTCAGGGTAGTGTGGGCGGGTACGTTGTAATGGTGAAGCACCCACGAGTTGTCCTGCCACTTATCTCGCTGCTTTTCGCGCACTGAACGATGCAAACGCCGAAGTATCTCTATGTAGATATGCCGGTTATCGTCTAGTCCATGACAAGAACTCGCAGTGGATGATGTCCCTCACATACTTGAACTTTTCTGTATTATTGTTTATCAAAAAGAAAAAGATGTGCGTACACACACAATAAATTAGAATATACACAAACTAGTAAAATAAAGTTGTAACTGCTGAAGATACACACAGTAAATTAAAACGTATACAAACTACTAAAATAACTAGCATTATTTTCCTTATTCGGACTATTGTCCTCATCTTCATTGTCATCTGTACAACATTTCGGCCGATGTGCACTGCAGCCTTCTTCACGTATTTCTTGAGTTGATGAAATTGAATGTATGGTTGTGGTCTCCAGTGTGTATGAATAATGCATGTAGATTATCGTTAGTTTTTATCGATCTCTTATGCTCATAGACGCGTTGGTTGAGACTTCTTCACGTATTTCTTGTCGGACTCGGGAACTTATTTTTCTTACTCTGGCACCTTCTTTTCGAACGCGAGAACCTTCTTTTCGAACCGAGAACATTCTTGTCGTAATCGGGAGCCATAAGTTCCCGAGTCCGACAAGAAAAGACCGGAAGGCACATTGACCGAAACTTTGTACAGAAGACAATGTAAAAAAGAACAATAATCCAAATAATACTAATAATCAAGCCTCATCCCCAAAATTCCGAGAAATACAAAAATAACGTTGTAAGTGTTGTTCATAGCAAGCCTATATAGACTTGCATATATCAGATAAGTGTCAATTTTGAATATTTTGGTTAAATTAGAAAAGAAATGTATAGATAAGTAAATATCGCACTGTTTTTGTAGGTACATCGTATAAAGTGTTAAACGAAGGGTTTTTTGGAATTTGATCATGGAAAGAATTACTTCCTCTAGTGTTCCTCTGGTATTCTCAATCACCTTTGATGTATTTTATTTGAGCTGTTTACAGGCTGTTTGATAACAGAATAAAACATTGCGCCTTTTCGGCAATTTTCCAACCAGGAAATGAAGATAGAGTGGCTCAGAGTTCTAAAGGTTAAGAATGGCCTAAGAACAGGTTTATTCGTTAGAAATTGCTTTAGAATATTATGTCTTCTACATGAAGTCCGCCACTGTTAAACCCCTAAACCTCTGGTCTCGAAATCTCTAAGTTCCTCTTCTTTTCATCCTCTTTCTGGTTTTCTCCTCGAGCAATGCATCATCCATATTTTTGCAGGTCATTAATGCTTATTCTCTTGGCTCTGACTACTTTTTCGAAAGTGTTCCGAGTTTGGCGCGAGATGTTAGATACCACAAGCGCGGGACGCTATTTTTCAAGGTTTCGAGATCTACTGAAAACTGTCAAGGGAAATTTTTCTATTGCACCTGTAGCAACTCTAACAATATCCAGCGTATCGGTCGTGTTCCCTGACTTTCTCTGTTATAATCTTTGGCGCCATTGTAGGTGCTCAGTTGTTCAGTTGTTCCCAAAATCCAATTGGTAATCCTAGTATATGGATCTCCAAAACACGTTACGGAATCAGTCCAATCCAACTTGAATCAACAATTTATTTGAACTTTTAAAAAAATCTTCCCATCAAAAAAAAAAAAAAAAGAAAAAAAACACTAACGAACATAAACAATTGTTACAAAAAAATATAATTTAAAGATCGAATTATCCGATTGGGAAAAACTACTCATCGTTATCTTGAAAAACAAGTAAAACAGTCCTTTTTTGACAAGAGGGTCGTTTTGTTTACAGCAAAGTGCGCTAATTTACATATTAGTTCCCCTTGGCAATTATACTTTTAAATCTACAGGTGACTAAAATCGACACAATAATGTGCAGTCTACAATAAAAGATTATTGGTTTTCAACGATTTTTTAAGAATTTATTATTCTTTTCTTTTTTAAATGTGGTGGAGTTTCGGAATAAGTCCTGAATATTTTTTAGTTGTTGAACTTACAGTCCAACTGAACCAAACAAAAGACAATAAGTATTTTTCTAATTGTATTATCATTATTTGCTCCTTTTGAGTTTTCACATCAGTGTTAGCTGGTGGTCTTTCACTGGAATCTGAGTGGCAGCAAGTCTCCTTAGGTCACCAGGACTCTTCTGAGTATTATGGCAGATTGCAGTAGTGCAGTGTTCTGAATGGTTTCAATCCTTCCTCTGATATCCAAACTTTCCAAGCCCTTTTCTAATCCTTTTGGGACTGTTCCAAGTGCACCAACTACAATTGGTATCACTTTCACTTTCATATTCCATAACTTTTTCAGTTCTCTGGCTTATATTATTATTATTATTATTATTATTATTACTATTATTATTATTATAGATCAATGACGTGGTAAGAATAAACAAAAAGTCCAGCAATCCATAAATACTGGCATTTCATACATTGAGAAAAGATTTTTAAAAATTATTTTCAAAAGTAGATTCATCAGAACTGCCCTTGATGAATAATTTACTATTAAAATTTCACAGCGAAAGTAACTTTTTTTCCACTTATGTCAGTAAAGTTTGTGCCCATACATATTTAAGATAAAAAAGACATGAAATGTATGAAAATTTGAAAAAAAATTCTAAGAGAAAAACTGATAGAATAATAAAGAAGTACTTACTTTTCTTGTAAAAGGACCGAGGTGGTTAAGATAGAAGATTTTACGTGAAGATATCCAATGTGTTGCGCATTTAGTTTGTGAAAAAATTCAAGAAAGATAACCAATGCCGTACATTCTATAAAGCAAATATTGTTATTCAGCTATAAAGATTCCAAATTCTCTTACAAATACTAATATATCTGGGTTGAGATAGATTTGGCGTTTCCAGAGTTCTAAAATTCAGTGTTATATTATATTAAAAGATTAGTGAAAATGAGATTCGTAGACAAAGAAAAAAAGATTTTTAAACATTGAAAAATAAAAATTATTCAATCTTATAAGGGAATTAAAATCTCTTCAAAGTTATTTTTTTTCAAAAACTTTTTTTCGCCAATTCAATAGAATATAGTATATATTAATTAGAAAAGAAAGAATAAGTTTTCAAATAATATTATTATGACATTTTTAGGACTTTATATTTTAGAATTCATGGATTATTTACTAAATTAAATCAGTCATAGAAATTTATAAAATCTTCTGATATAATTATTCAAACTCTTATCTTTATATAAAAATAATTTAAAAAATGTTTATTATTGGTTCATTTTTGTCAGATTTTATAAAATGAAATAGCGGAGGTGAAACCTCGTAAAAATATTTCACCTAATATAATTTAGGTAAAAGATGATTTCAAATATGAATTCACCAAAAGGTGAAGCAGAATCGAAATTTCTGTGAAAATTTGACACTTAATTGATTTTTCATAGAATTTTTCAAAAATGCCTGTAGGAGTAAATTATTTTTGGCTACGTCAAATTTCAATTGATTTAATGGTGTAAAAATGTAAACATTGTTTTCGTTTATAATTTTCATCATTTCCGTAAGATTAAGATTTAAATAAAATAATCATTTAAAAAAAATATTTCCTCTTTTGAAGGGTAAAAAGATTTGATCATAATATCAAACTTTATACCTGTTTGATTGTGTTAAATATAGGGAGGGTAAATTTTCCACGTTAAATTGAAGGTCATTACAGTAGAGAGTTATTGTTCTGTAATATTTTTGTATTCTCGAACGTATTAAAATCAATCCTATGAATGAATTCATATAGAAACCAATTATGATATAATTAGAATAATTGCAATCTTTTTATATGTGTTCGTATTTAAGTTCGTTAGTATATCTAATTAAATATATTTCATTACATAAAACTTAAATATTTATGCCCAGGGGTCGCATATTCTTGCTAGTATATATAATTTATGTGTCTCTGTTGTACATATCACCGACAGATATAATACTTTTATATATATAGAGATCAAGCCAGCGAAATGAAGTTGAGGTACTTGGAACTCCTATGGATCCAATATTGTCCAATGCATTTTCATAGTAAAAATCATTGTCCAATGCATTTTCATGGTAAAAATCATTGTCCAATGAATTTTCATAGTAAAAATCATTGTATAATGCATTTTCATGGTAAAAATCATTGTCCAATGCATTTTCATGTAAAAATCATTGTCCAATGCATTTTCATAGTAAAAAATCATTTCCAATGCATTTTTATAGTAAAAATCATTGTCCAATGCATTTTCAATGGTAAAAATCATTGTCCAATGCATTTTGTAAAAATCATTGTCCAATGTTTTCATAGTAAAAATCATTGTCCAATGCATTTTCATAGTAAAAATCATTGTCCAATGCATTTTTATAGTAAAAATCATTGTCCAATGCATTTTCATAGTAAAAATCATTGTCCAATGCATTACATCACTCCTGATATTGTTTTATCACCCACTCACAAATTGTCCCGTTAGTGACGCCGTGCCATTTATTTATTTATATAAGCTTGGCCTCATTTAAAGACTCCTTCTGTACAAGTGGACGATATTTCTATCATGGGTGTATGTAAGTGCTCACAAACCTGGTAGAGCACTTTGGAAGGGAATTTGTCTGATGGTCACCATATTCACCTAGGCAAAGCTATCTGTTATTTACGAATATGAGTAAGTGACTGTAACATATATACATAAGCCTGTATTTATCAGTTAACATTTTGCTTCTTGCTGGTAGGTTCTGATGGCCGAAGGGTTAGGGAATCTAATGAAAAATCATTCGGGTTTCGCTCCCAGCATGAGGTAGTCTGCTAAGTCTAACAAACCGAGAAGACGTGATACGTCGAAACACGGTGGTTGTGGATGACTATATATATATATATATATATATATATATATATATATATATATATATATATATATATATATATATATTCAAGGTGTGTAAAAAGAGTACCGAGATTGAAGCTGTATTTACATAGATAGGAATGAACTATTAATGTAATTTTAATTCATTTTAGAATTCAAGGCGTGTCAAAAAGTACATGTTTTAAAGCTGTATTTACCAGGATATAAATGAAAAATGAATGGAACGCTATTTTTCAGAATACAAGGTGGGTCAAAAAGTACCAAAAATATCGATACTTTTTTTACACATTTTTGTGTGTATATATATATATATATATATATATATATATATATATATATATATATGGTAAAAATAGAGGGAAATGTGGGAAAAACATCAACTCAAACAAGTAGATGTAGGAGAAACCCAACAAAGTCTCAACCAACGCGTCTATGAGCATAAGAGATAGATCAAAACAAACGATAATCTAAAGGCATTATTCATACACACTGCAGATCCCAACCGTACATTCAATTTCACCAACGCAACTCTGATCAAACCCATAAACAAGAAAAACCTGCGACATCAATGCGAATCAACAATCATAGCACACACCGAAACGATAAATCTAAGACCTGGATTGTGTGTGTGTGTGTGTGTGTGTGTGTGTGTGTGTGTGTGTGTGTGTTGAAAATGGAAATGAATGCGACGATATGTTGAAAGGATACATAAATAATTGAAACAAAATGTTGAATGGATAAAATTGATTTAATTTGCGTTACCAACACGTGTTTCGTCCAGGAGTTTGTTCATGTACACATGTATTTAATTATTATAATTTTAGATATAAAATAAAATGATGATAATAGAAATTATTAAATATTTAAGCATACAAAGAAAAACAGCCTTCTTCAAGGGAAAATGTTTAATATTTGAAGTTAAAACGTTCAAAATACAGAAAGTTTTGAAGTGTTGAAAAAATTATTTTGTTGAAATTATTTGGGAACGTTTTACAATTGGAGAAAGTTATATTTGTTGACGATTACGCTTAGGGAATAGAGAATGTTCGTTGGAGCGTGACATTTGAAGAAATATATATATATATATATATATATATATATATATATATATATATAGTATGAACAAAAAGTAAATCAGGAATATTTCTTGTATGTTGTTTATTCTCAACTAGTTTCGACCTTAGGTCATCGTCAGGAGAATTTATTTGAAGAAATTGCTTATAGATTATTAGAAAGGGAGCAATATAGAAGAACTATAAAAGTTGAAGTGTTTTTGAGGGTTTGACATGCTATTAAAATCCGGGTAGACAAGTGTGTTAGTAGTAGCATGTCCATTCGTTCCGTAAACAGATATATATATTATATATATATATATATATATATATAGAGAGAGAGAGAGAGAGAGATTGATAGATAGATAGGTATTTAAAAAATTGTTTTGGGATGAAACAAAGAAATCACAGTGCTCAACCTCAAAATTGTAGGAGCTTTATTTATTTGTTGACTTTTTAAATATAAAAGTTTTTCATAAGCAACTAACCAGGTTTCAGGTTATTTCACCATATATATATATATATATATTTGGGAGAATATGTGCTTAATTGAAGTCAAACCTAATTTTTGGAAAGTTAATTCATTAATAATTAATTAGGCGGGATTTAACTACTTAAATCTAAGGCCAAACAAATCGAGAAAAATCAATCTCTGTATGTACATTTCAGCCTATTAGGCCTCATCAGCAGAGCTATAAATACGAAGATCGCCCCGTGTGTGATTTGAAACTTGTCTGTCGGATCGACAAGCAAGCCTCTTACCCCTACACCAAACGGACCTCGCAGTTTTTCATCGCTTTGTTTAAGTAGTAGTAGTACTCATATTCCTCTTAAGAAACTTCGCACGAACTTACGAGAACGTAAACAAACATATGGCTATTTTCAGCCGACAGGTTTCAAATCACACACGGGGCGATCTTCGTATCTATAGCTCTTCTGATGAGGCCTAATAGGCTGAAATGTACACACAGAGATTGATTTTTATCGATTTGTTTGGTCTTACATTTAAGTAGTTAAATCCCGCCTAATTAATTATCAATGAATTAACTTTCAAAAAATTAGGTTTGACTTCAATTAAGCACATATTCTTCCAAATATTGTCGGCTGAAAATAGCCATATGTTTGTTTACATATATATACATGTTTGTTTACATATATATATATATATATATATATATATATATATATATATATATATATAATACTGTTTAGGTTGAATAACCTTTTCGATAGATATGTATCATCCTTGTTTTTCAGCTTTAAAACGGTTGTCTGTGTACATTTCTTTGTATGGATCATCAAGCATTCATTTGTTTATTTTCTTTTTTATTCTCCAAATACTTTCCTTTTTTTTTTTAGTTTCATTCATAATAGAAACCTTTTAGAACGGCATAAAATGCAAACATAACATTCAAAACCCACAAATATTCTTACGCTAATAATCTCCATAGTGAGCTAAAAGTTTGCAGAAGAAATGCAAAAAAAAAAAAGAACTTCAGAAACTGACAAAACAGCGCCGTTATAATATATGAAAGTACGTTTTTTCTTTCTATTTTAAACAGATATTTATAAATTGTTTGTTTGTTTGTTTATTACTTTATATTAATCTATCTATCTATCTATCTATCTCTCTCTCTCTCTCTTATATATATATATATATATTAGGCAAATATATGTGTATATATATATATATATATACAAATAATACTATATATATATATATATATATATATATAATATATAATAAGTTTTGAGGCGATGCGGCTTGAGCACTCCATCCTGAAGCGGGTTCTACGAAAGGGGCACAAGACGGACGTCATGGATACATTTCCTACATTCAAGCCTGATCATATATGTAGTATGTGTGGCAGGGCTTACCTGTCACAGGTTGGTTTCTTGAAACATATGGTGACAGATGACCACGTGAAAAACATGTGTGTGTACGAGCGAAAGTTGGGGTAATTCATGCGATAGGACGTGTAAAAGCAAACCTGCACTTCTGAGCCATTTGCCTAATCACAACTCAAATTTGTAGAAGTGGCCTTATTCAGTGAAGAAGTGGCAATCACCATATATATATATATATATATATATATAATATATATATATATATATAGATAGATAGAGATAGATATCACCGTACCAATATCCCTCTCTCGATTTATTCTTATCTATCTATCTATCTATCTATCTATCTATCTTATTCGGTGCTAATTTGTCTAGCTATCCTAGTCTGTTCGTATATGCCTATCTATCTCGGTCTGATATCATCTTTCTGTTTCTATCAATATATGTCCTTATCTTTGTATCTGTCTATCTCCGTGTTATCTATCTATCTATCTATCTATCTATTTATCTATATCTGTTCCATCTATCTATCTGTCTTGTTTTTTATATATATCTCTCCCTCTCTTTCTGTCTCTCTCTTTCCATCTCCCCCCTCTACCTCTTTCTATGAATGTATCGCTCTCTCTTATTATCTGTCTATTTCTAAATATGTGGGCCTATTTTCATCTTTCGGTCTATATCACAGTCCATTGTTTTCTGTTTCGTCTTTGTCTGGTCTTTTTTTGTATCTATCTATTAAGCACTAAGTATGGATAATTACCATCTCCTACGTGGTGCATAATGGCTGACACACACATATTGGTTTAAAATATTGAAAGCATTAATTATAAAAGCCAGAAAATCCACTCTACACACAACCTCTTACGAACATGGCAAAAATGGTCCGGTCGTGTTTGATAATTAAAACTTCTTTATAATTAGTATCAACATCAAACTTTTCACATATCAATACATTGAAATACGAATTCAGACAATAAATAACACGTTTGTTTGACAGTTTCGTCTAACACTACTTGGTAATGACTGATAATCTCTTTCCGACAACATACGATTTCGTCTCAAAAAGCTTTAACTCCCACGTACAAAAAAATGGGTTAAATCCTATTTAACGGACATAAATTCCAACATCTTATGTCACCCCACCGAAAGAAAAAAAAATACTAAAAATCAAGGAATTAACGGGATTTAATTAAATTTTCAGTGTTGATATATTGCCCTATCTTGGGCTAGACTAGCGGTCGGAGAGGCCCCCTCCGATCAATCGGCTGGTCACGTCAAGCCCTAGCACCTATATGATTTTCCCAACCCTATTGCCCTTATGGCAAGCCCCAACCCCTTTTATCATATGGGTGCTAGAAGGCGGTGGCTGCGGGTCTACATGTCCTGGGAATGACGTTAAACTCTATCTGATGGTGAGGTTCCAGTTTTGGAGGTTTTGGGAATGTGGAGCACCCCCTCATCACGATTGCTCTCTGGTCCACTCTGACCCGGAGTGGTAGTACCTGTCAGGGTCCTATCTATGGGTTAAATAGAAAAATGTATTTATTAAAAAATTGTATTATCCATTAAGAATTGATTTATTTCCAAACTTTATCGGCATTAAATGACCCACTGAGGTTGATATGCCGTAAAACAAAACAAACCAAATCAAAAATCAGTGTTGATATATTAATGAATAAACAATATAATTCATCAGTTATTTTATATGAAAACTCGTACATTTTTTCAGGTCAGTTAACTTTGAACCACGTAGCTTTGAGGCGTAACACAGATTCACAAACATACGTTGTTCAAAGTTAATTGACCTGAAAAAATGTAAAGGATTTTAGATAAATAACCGGTGCATTATATCTTATATTCATTAATGTATCACCACTGAAAATTTCATTAAATTAGGTTAATTCCATGATTTAGTATTTTTTTCTTTCGGTGGGGTGACATACGATGGTGGAATTTATGTCGGTTAAGTAGGATTTAACCAAAAAGTTTCCTTTAAAAATTGCGAGATAGTCTTGTTTGGTATCTATCTTTGTATCAATATATATATATATATATATATATATATATTGGTTTGTTCCTTTCCATCTGCCTAATGTCCTGGATATGATGTTAAACTACACCTAATGGTGAAGCTTCAATTATAGAGCTCTGGGGAGTGTGGAGTACCTCTTCATCGCCATTACTCCCATGTCCATTCTTATTCAGAGGGGTAGTACCTGTTAGGGTCCCATGTATGGGTAAAATAAAAATAAAAAAGTTTAAGAAAAATGTGTTTAAAAAATTGAATATCATCAAGAATGAATAAAACAAAATATTTTCGGTATAAAATAACCCAACAAAGATTGACATGCCTTAAAATTCAACTAACCATCCAACTTCTCTATGTATATACCCGTAGCTGGTGATTGTGAGTTAAAGCTAATGCTTTTGGATGTGTGCAAGCACACTTCTTTCTGTCCGGTTCTTAGGAATCACAAGGTTCTTTGTTCGATACCGGCCCTCGCCAACTAAGCGTATGAGTAGCACAGGGATCTGTGCAGTAAAGTGAGGAGTTGATGGTAAGTGTGTCGCTCTACCTCAGATACTAAAATAATATCCTTGGTCTAGCGCTAGGGAAAAGAGGATAGACTCCCTCGATGTCTGGCTGATACCGACATTAGGCCGCCACGACGACTTTACTTAATCTATCTATCTATCTATCTATCTATGTCATTCTGTGCGTATCTGTCTACCTCCATATGTTCTTAAATGTGTATTTCTCTATCTCGGCCAGTGCATCAAAGAAGTATTTGTCCACATTTACAATATTCTATTTTTGATATATTTTTTTTTTTTTTTACTTCGCTTTAATTTGCCGCTTTTTTTCCTGAGTTACTGGTCAGATTTTTTCTCTCTCTCTTACAATCTATTTCTTATCTTCGCCTTTTTTCTTCTTCTTCATTCCGTCTCTTCGTCTTTTGATCTCATCACCCTGGAATTAGAACATTCCTAATCTTGGGATTAATCACAGACTTTTCGAATCTCCGGAAGAGGATCATCAATTCCGTTCTTTGAACTGAAAGAAAAGTCCGCCTGGAAATTCAATGAAAAATCTAATCTTCGAAAATTGCTTTGGAATTTGCATCGACAAGTAATGACATCACCACAGTACAAAATGGCCGACCGAGTATCATTTGTCATCCGATAAGGAAAGGCAATTTAAAAAGACATCTTTGTTAAAACTCTATTGCTGTATGGAAGGCAATCTGCTAAGAAGGTCTGTCAAACATTTAACAGATAAATTCACTGCAGCGTTTATTTAGTTTCTCTGTGATTTAAACTCGTTTTCAAATTGTAAACATAATGGGGACGGGTAGCTAGTGAGATAGAGTTAGAGGTATCCGTGATGTCAGGACGACCTGATGATGGTAGTGGTGATAATGATGATGATGGTGGTGGTGGTGGTGGTGAAGATGAAGATGAAGATGATGATGATGAAGACTACGGGGAAAAAGTGAATTTTATTAGATTCAACATCACAAGATCTGTAATTGATTTTCCGGGCTCTTGTCCTCATCTTTATTGTGGAATGTAAAACACAACACTTCGGCCGTGGTATCCTCCGACCATCTTCATTTGTTCCCAGTTTATCCGACCATAGCAATGACCCCGTCATAGGAATCCGTGGTGTGAGCACGACCTAATGACGGTGATGACTACGGAAGAAAAAGCAAATTTTATGTGATTCAACATTTCAAGATCTATTTTTTAATTTTTCGGCCTGTTGTCCTCATCTTTATTGTAGAATTTTTTTCGGCCTGTTGTCCTCATCTTTATTGTAGAATGTAAAAAATACAACGCTTCGGTCGTGGTATCCTCCGACCCACTTCGTTTCTTCTCTGTTTATCCGACCATAGCAATGACCCAGTCATAGAAATCCGTAGTGTCAGCATGACCTGATGATGATGATGATGACTACGGAAGAAAAAGTAAATTATCAGTGGTTCAACATTACAAGATCTATAATTTTGATTTTTTCGGGCTGTTGTCCTCATCTTTATTGTGGGATGAAAAAAACACAACGTTTCAGCCGTGGTATCTATCATTTGTTTCCTGCGTATCCAACTATAGCAATGACTCAGTTATAGTGTCAGTAGTGTCAGTATGACCTCGAGATGATAATGTTAATGATGATGATGACTACTAAAGAAAAAATAAATTTTATTAGATTCGCAATTACAAGATCTCTAATTTTTAAATTTTCGGACTGCTGCCTCATCTTTATTGTGAGATACAACGTTTCGGACGCGGTGTCCTCCGGCCATCTTCATTTGTTCCCTGTTCATCTGATAATAGCAATGACCCAGCCTGGAAATCGTTTTAGTTAGTTTGATTGATGATAAAACAAGTGGTAGAAGAACCTTTGAAGATCTCATTCAAATAATATGTATCTAGGATAGACAGGGAATACCGAGTGAGGCTGGAGGATTCGGTGTTAGAAACTTTGTGTTTTTACATACCACAATAAAGATGAGGACAACGGTCCGAGAAATGAAAATTATACACATGAAGCGTCACCTCAAAAATTCATTATAACGTTCGACTGCAACTAGAGTGCAAACTTGGACAGAATTCATAGCTCGACAATTTTCTATTGTTCAAAACCGTCTCTGTAATTTCCATGGTCCAATTCTTTATGCAAAATTTGAAGAAAAAAACCTTTCATTTGCCCCCTCTCTTTCTCTTCTTCTTTCCCCTATCTATCTCCTTCTCTGTCTCTTTCTCTATCTCTCTGTCTGTCTCTCTCCCTCTCTGTCTGTCTCTCTCTCCTATTCTATCTATCTATATATATATATCTTTCTATCTCTCTGCTTCTCTAAGATCGTATATGAAATCTAACGCTTTGTCTGAAGTCTGTCTGCATATGCCCTCGTCTCTCCCCCCCTTTCCCCTCTCTCTCTCATTCTATCTATCTATCTATCTATATCTTTCTATCTAATTTAAATGTGACATTTCTTGAAAATGATTCTTAAGAAAATTCCGTTTCAAAATAAGAAAGAGTTTGTTTTCTTGTAAACTCTGGTTCAGAATCGATTAAAGATTTTATAATAGTTTTTTAACAATTTATTAAGGTGTGAGACAACAGTCAGGAATCAATTTGGTTTTACATATGTATTTTGAACTATTTAACCAACAGATGAGACCCAAACAGGCATTCCACTTCGAATCAGCGGGAACCTGGGAGTAATGGTTACGATGGAGTACTCTACACTCCTCAGAGCTTTAGAGTTGGAACTTCACCACTATCTGCAGTTCAACGTTATACGCAGGGCACTAAAACTCTCAGTCACCAACTCCTAGTACATATATGAGAAAAAAGGGTTGGGGATTTCGCCATATGGACAATGAAAATTATTTATACCAATTTATTAATACACGCGAATTAATGAAAGTTTTTTCTACCTATTTATTAATGGGCATGAACTTAATGAAATGTATTTCTACTAATTCATTAATACACGTGAATTAATGAGAAATTCTTTCTACCAATTTATTCATACACGTGAATTAATGGGAATTATTTCTATCAATTTATTAATACACATGAACTTAATGAAAATTATTCATACCAATTTATTAATAAACATGAATTAATGAAAATTAGTTCTACCAATTTATTAAAACAATGAAGTTAATGTAAGTTATTTATACTGGTTTATTATTACAAAGAGTTAATGAAAATTATTTCTTTAAAAAACAATATTTATAAAGAAAATGTCTTTAAATAGCCCACAAGTGTTGATTAAACCAAGCAAACAATCAACCGGACAATAAAGGTCTGTTATTCTCAACACGAACATGTCTGAATGTTTTTATATCTAAACATCATGGAGGCGTGTGGTGTAATGGTTACTTTCGTAGGAAAGG
>CM042152.1:41484573-41492073 GCA_023376005.1 Doryteuthis pealeii | reverse complement strand
AAAATAGTTTTCCTCTCAAAATTCAAATAAATATGTTTTCTTTTTAATAGAAATAAGTTTCTCACAGTTAAATTAAAACTAATTCAAACAAGGTTGTTCTTTATTCTTTAGTATCGTGGTTTTGGTTACAGACAAATCGAGATCAAATCGCTATTATTAATAGATGTCACTTTGGAGAAAATGATGGACACAAACTACCATTTCATTTCCAAAGAGAACGTGTCGTGTGATCCTGGGTATGTTTTCATTGAATATATAAGTCTATCGTTTATTGTTTTATAGTACCGATTCCCTTAGTTGGAGGCGCGTGGTGTAATGGTTAGAACTGAGTTCAAATCCTGGACGAAACTACAGTTCACATAGCGCTAATAGAATAAAAATGTATGAATCCAACTACTCTCTCTCTCCAGCTATGGGTAAATAGTAGAGCAGACTGGCCTCTTTAACCTTGGTTATGCAACCAGTCTACGAGAAAGAAAACACTGAATTCAAACCTGTTAAACTCCGCTTGGGGTGGTCACTACTAGAATAGGCTCAGTCCTAATTAGAGATCTAATTCTACTATCTTCGTTTCATAGTATATCCTCTAATTTTTCAGTCGATTACTGTTTGCTTTATTTGTTACTAATGTTGCATAAGATATGGTAGCATAGATTATTGACAACACCGTGAAGCAAAAATCGAAAGTTACAGACCGTTGGGGATCTTTGACCCCAGAGGCGGGTAAACCACCAATCACGTGAAGTCACGTGAGATCTAGTGAGATCCTCAGTACTAGCCAATGATGTTGAGCAAGAAAGACGTTTCTTGCTTAGCTGGACTCATCAACTGTGCGCGTTGTGTTAGTTAAGATTAGGAATAAAACGTTTAAAAATGTAAATTGGCGTTGTTGGTAAAATGAATGCCTTAGCTAGAAAATGAACCAAAAACAAGAATCCAGACGAGAAGGGATATAATTCAACATGGCGACAGGGCGATCACAGATGGCCTGAGAAGAAGAAAGAAGTAAGTAATGCAAATATGCATTGTCATATATATATATATACTTCTCTCACTCTCCCTATCACATAAGAACATTGTTTATATACCAGCAACATGTGTGCGTATATAACATTAAGTATTACTTTTTTTATTCGGATTATCATTCTCAAGCACACTCCGTTTATAACAACTATTATTTTGATTATTTCCTAGATGAGTAACATGATATTATATGTGACCCAGAAAAAAAACAGAACCCAAATTATTTATTTTCCCATTAAACTAACCCTAAACCCCAACCCTAGCCATAAACCCTAACCCTAACCCTAAACTCTAACCCTAACCCCTCTAGTTGAGTAACATAATATTACAGGGTCACCCAGAAAAACAGAACCCACACATTTTGTAATAAAACTGTTAATTTTTTTTTAAGTTTAAGTCCAACAAGGGTTAGGGTTAGGGTTTAGGATTAAGGTTAGGGTTAGGGTTGGGGTTTAGGGTTAGTTTAATGGGAAAATAAATAAATAATTTGGGTTCTGTTTTTTCTGTGTCACTCATGTTACTCAACTAGGAAATAACCTTTTTTTTTATAACTTGTCGCTTATTTATTGAATGATTTTTGTATTATCTGTTTCGCACGATATCTTCGTAATTCAATATGTACTGAGAAGTTTATCAACATGTTTTTTTATCAATTTTCTTGGAAAATATATGCGTACGTAATACAATCTGACGTTGTAATTGTGCTACAAGCGTAATGAAATTAGATGAATTATCAATGAGGCTTTGGGAATGTGGATTTTAGATTCTAACAAGGACAGTGGATTTTCGATTTAAAAAGAGAGTAGACAGTTATCCTATTAAAGAGAGCTTATCCGATAAAAACAAAAATATCTGGCTCCATCGGATGTAACAACGGAAGTGCATATGTCGGTTTCCTCTTCGGATATAAAATAAGGTAAAATTAAACTATCACGGATTATGTAGATAATTTAAAGAATATATATATATATATATATATATATATATATATATATATATGTTTCAAGTATTTCTATTAAAGAGACAGGTTGAATTCTGAGTATCTATTTCTGTCTCTGCTCCCCCCTCTCTCTCTAAATATATATATATATATATATATATATATATATATATATATATATATATATATGTGTGTGTGTGTGTGTGTGTGTGTGTGTGTGTGTATGTGTGTGTGTGTGTGTGTGTGTGTGTGTGTGTGTATGAAAATGAAAGTGCATCGACGGTATGTTGAAAAAAGAAAGAAAGGAAAGAAAGTATAAACGGATAAAAATTGATTAAAATGTCCTATTTTATCCATTCTATACTTTCTTTCCTTTCTTTCTTTTTTCAACATATACATATATATATATATGTGTGTGTGTGTGTCTGTGTGTGTGTGTGTGGTGTATGTGTGTGTGTGTGTGTGTGTGTGAGAGTATTTGTGTGTGTGTCTGTGTGTCTGTGTGTGTCTGTGTGTATGTATATTGTGTATTTTAGTATGAAGTTTTTATTTAAGCAGGTATTTCTTCTTTATGATCATCAGGTGTAGACGTTCAAGTCTTCTACTTGTTTTTCGTAGATCTGGATCTAGATGGTGAAGAAAAAGTCCCATATTTTTAGCCAAATGGTCTGGACCATTTCCCTGGTTGTCCATAGTTGATATTGTGTCACATCCTTGTCTTGCAGAGAATCTGGGTAGATAGAGATGAGGATGGTTTTGGCATTAAACAACCAACAAATGCTGCCATTACACAAAGAAACCCAACCAAACCATACTACTGCTATTTTAGCTATATTATATCTCTTAATCTTACAGAGAGTGAGGGTTAATACAGACGAGTATGGCTTTGGCATTAAATAACCCACAAAGTTTGCAATTGCACAAAGAAATCCAACCAAATCATGTTATTTTAGCTATAGTATGCTTTTGAAAACTCTATGTACTTCTACCTGAAAGTTGTTTTCCTTTAGAAAACTTGCTATACAAATAAAATAAGAACAAAAATATAGTTATAATAAAATTCTTACGTTTTTTTTTTCAATTTTTAGTCGCCAAAGACCGCTCGATAACACCCACCACACCCACAGTAAAGATCAAAGAATTATTTCTTTTGAAAATTGAGACTGCGACTAACGTACCCAGTCTGATATCAGCGTCTCCCCCGTCAAGAAACCGTCTATTATGTATACCCATGAATTTCGATTAATTTTGATAAAAATATTGAAATAACAGAAACATATTTTACAATTTATTTACAAAGACCGTCTGGTAAAATATATCTTTAGGAACTGAATGTTAATTCTTTACAAATCCCAACGTTAAAAACGAATTATTTTTATTAGGAACACATAATTCTATAATATACCATTTTATAATAGATGATCTTTTGAAAGAAAGATTTATATTTACATTCAACCACAGGTCATTTGTTTACGTCATTTGTTTACGTTTGTTTACGTAATATTATGATGTTAGATAACTTGAAATGGGTGGGGGGGGGATATAATTATAGTGTATGTGCAAAATACAGATTTCAACGCTCTATATTCAAGAATACAATGGGTTTAAACGAGCTGTAAAATCTTTCTGAGTAAAATGCACCTTAAATGGGTTTCTTTACACAATTCGTTTATAACATTGGGAAATAAAATAAGGCTTGACGAGTGGAGAGAGAAAATGATTCTTTACGTGCAATATTCATCATGCCCTATTCAAGGATGTATTGAGTTTAAACTAGCAATAAAATTTACTGAGTATAAGCCAAAATAGGCCTCATCAGTTCCGGACTCTCAATGATAAGAATAGTGTATATATATATATATATATATATATATATATATATATATATATATATATATATATATATATATATATATATATATATATATATATATATATATATATGCGTGTGTGTGTGTGTGTGAAGAAAGGAAGTGAATCCGACGGTATATAAGTATATTGAGAAAAATGAAAAAACACAGGTTTAAATGGGTTAAGTGGTGAGTTTATTGGCCGACGCTGCAGTGTTTCGATCTATTAATTAGATCATCTTCAGGGCATTTGTTGGTATGTGGAAGGTGATAAGAAATTATTTATCACAGAATAGTGAGAAAAGCGGGTGGTAGTCCTTGTTATTCAGTCCGTTTAAACATTTTTGAGGTTTGAAAAAGATGAATCTAATTAATAGATCGAAACACTGCAGCGTCGGCCAATAAACTCACCACTTAACCCATTTAAACCTATGTTTTTTCATTTTTCTCATATACTTACATATATATATAATATATATATATATATATATATTTATATATATATATATATATATATATATATATATATATGTGTGTGTGTGTGTGTGTGTGTGTGTGTGTGTGTGTGTGTTTGAAAATTGAGGAAATGCGGATAAAACACAAAACAACATCGTTTAAATGATATTTCGCTTTGCTATGTAACGAAGGTTTGTCAAATGTTTTCTGAGACCACAGTCTGTTTTTATGTTGGAAACGGTAATTTGGAGGGGCAGATGAAGAGGAGAGTGCTGATGCAGGGTAAGGTGTGAGGAAAAATGAAGAAAAGCGGAAGGGGAATTTGGCAGGCAAAAAGTTATAGATCGATGTTTACATCAGAAAAATGTAATATCATTTTTACGTTTTCTATTTTAGATCTGATCTCTTCTTCTTCTTCTTCTTCTTCTTCTTCTTCTTATTATTATTATTATTATTATTATTATTATTATTATTATTATTATTATTATTATTATTTCCTTGTATTTCTTATTTTTCATTTCATTCTAATTCTTCTTCTTCTTACTATTTTTCTTATTCTTGTTCTTCCTCATATACCTCATTTCATTGAAAAAATTTTTCTTCTTTATTTCATTCTTCTTCTTCTTCTTCTTCTTCTTCTTCTTCTTCTTCTTCTTCTCGATTTCACCCATGAAAGTCCGTAGAAAATCCTTAGCTAGCATTATCACTGAAGTATACATATGATCTCTGAAATCGCAGACAACTCGATTCTCTCTTGGGATTTGACTGAATCCTTCCCGCTAGGAACAATATTATTTCTTATTCTTAGTAAGTAAAAGACGAGAACAAAAAATAGAAGAAAGAAAGAAAGAAAGAAAGAAAGAAAGAAAGAAAGAAAACAATCATCAAATAGATTTATGGATGTTTACCATACCATTTTGGAAGGACAATGAACGCCGACCACGATTTAGGGATACGTAAAGCTGATACACGGCTCAGTGTCGAGACCGTATTTCCTTTGTGTTTCTTGATCTCTGTATGATGTACAGACATTTAGGCTCATTCACCAGGTGCCTAAAGTTGATGCTTTCCGGTCCCTGGTGGAGATTCATTAGAATTGACATAATAATGGATCAATACCCCTGGGATGAACGGCGCATTCGATGGGTAAATTTCCAAGCTTTATTTTTATCTCCTTTTTGATGTTTAGTCGAAGAAATCCTGCGGCAAATATGGTAAGTTATCTATCTTAGGGGCTTAGTTATGTTTCTTTACTGCTGATTTGTCATAATCAAACTCATAATAGTCTGCTAGTCTATTCTGTTAACCATTTGACCTCATAAGATTTTCTGCTTAGCAGAGTTATGTAGAGTATAGCACAAGGCCAGAAGTATGGGATACTCAGTGAGAATCAAACTCATAATAGTCTGCTAGTCTATTTTGTTAACCATTTGACCTCATAAGATTTTCTGCTTAGCAGAGTTATGTAGAGTATAGCACAAGGCCAGAAGTATGGGATACTCAGCGAGAATCAAACTCATAATAGTCTGCTAGTCTATTTTGTTAACCATTTGACCTCATAAGATTTTCTGCTTAGCAGAGTTATCTAGAGTATAACACAAGGTTAGAAGTATGGGATACTCAGTGAGAATTAAACTCATAATAGTCTGCTAGACTATTTTGTTAAACATGTGACCTCATGCGATGTTCTTCATAGCAGAGTTATGTATAGTATAGCACAAGGCTAGAAG
The DNA here is from genome assembly GCA_023376005.1 of Doryteuthis pealeii. Lineage (NCBI taxonomy): Eukaryota > Metazoa > Mollusca > Cephalopoda > Myopsida > Loliginidae > Doryteuthis > Doryteuthis pealeii. The sequence goes on along the minus strand of CM042152.1, from coordinate 41,486,074 downwards.
TATGGGACTCTCAGTGAGAATCAAACTCATAATAGGCTGCTAGTCTATTTTTTAACTACTTGACCTCATGCGATGTTCTTCTTTGCAGATTGGGATAGTTATTTACTAAGTTATATAGAGTATAGCACAAAGCCGGAAGTATGGGGCACTCTGTGAGAATCAAACTCATAATGGTTAGTTAGTCTATTTTGTTAACTATTTGACCTCCTAAGATGTTCTTCTTCTGAGATTTGGGTAGTAACTTACTATGTTATGTATAGTATAGCACAAAGCCGGAAGTATGGGACACTCAGTGAGAATCAAACTCATAATGGTCAGCTAGTCTATTTTGTTAACTATTTGACCTCATGAGATGTTCGTCTTCGCAGATTGGGGTAGTAAATTACTATGTTATGTATAGTATAGCACAAAACCGGAAGTATGGGACACTCAGTGAGAATCAAACTCATAATGGTCAGCTAGTCTATTTTGTTAACTATTTGACCTCATGAGATGTTCGTCTTCGCAGATTGGGGTAGTAAATTACTATGTTATGTATAGTATAGCACAAAACCGGAAGTATGGGACACTCAGTGAGAATCAAACTCATAATGGTCAGCTAGTCTATTTTGTTAACTATTTGACCTCCTGAGATGTTCGTCTTCGCAGATTGGGGTAGTAAATTACTATGTTATGTATAGTATCGCACAAAGCCGGAAGTTTGGGGCCTTCAGTGACAATCAAACTCATCAAAGTCTGCTACTCTTTCAATATTTTGAGAAAGTTTTTTCAAAATTAAGAACCGTTTTCGAAAAAAATAAATTCCTTCATTAATAAAGTAAAGTTGGCGGAGTGGAGTATTTTTAATATCAGCCTCACAGACAACAAAACTAAATCATTTTAGCAAACGCTAGCCCGATGATATTATTATTATTATTATTATCTTTTTTCTGAGATAAAGCGTCACAGCTACCACCAACTCTGCACTTTACCGCACAATATTATTTGGTTGGGTTAGCATTCGAAATGAGGAAAACTAAATTTCAAATTTGTACATATAGCACATATATCAGGCTGTCGAAGTCTTCATCTTCATTCACGTAGATTCTTCTACGACAGCAGTTAAAAGGCCTCTCAGAATTTTCCCAACATTTGGTCCATTTCTGTTGCCACTGGATTGTTGGGAATGTTTTGCTCCAGTTTTTCCCTAGATGTAAATGGAGATCTGTACTCGAGAGCGAAGCGAATTCATGTGAGCGGACAGAACGAACGCAAATGGTGTGTCTGTCACCCGAGGCCATTTATTCACGCGTGTGTATTATAGTTGGGTTGAATTGAATAAAATAAAGACAACTAAGAAAAACAACATTGGACACAGAGATGAAAAACCCGAGGAGAACGAAAAGAACAATTAGATCCACAGATGCACAGAATACCAAATCCATACCCAGGTAGACGATCGACGAATATATGTATATCATGGAGTAAGATGTTAAGAATTATCCAACGGCTGAATGCAACA
>CM042152.1:41434573-41477073 GCA_023376005.1 Doryteuthis pealeii | reverse complement strand
AGAAAGTTCAATTTTTAATCGATTTCAGGACAACTACTATCGATCTTAAACGCGTTCTGAATACATTTCTCATTGGTCAAATCTTACCGGTAGTACCTGCTACTGATGTAGGAAAAGTTAATAAATACTAGTATCAATTTGGCATACATCTTATACCTATATATAATCCAACACGTCCCCTATCATATTTGTTTTATTAAAATGTAGAAATATCTGCATCTTAATTTGACAAGAATGTATAGTCAAAGAATCTGCCACAAATTTATTTTCTGTTATCTTGAGTTTCATCAAAATGATCAAATATAACATTCCCAAACTTTAATGGAAACTTTTATTTATCAAAACAATGATTTTACAATTAGAAAATAAGTCATTCTAATTCTTTTACCAAATGAGTGATTGGTCATTTCATATCAAAGAAACATTGCCTTTTTCACTGGCTGCTGCGCCCGCGGGTCATTTTGATTTTACTCCACGGATTTCTTTTTTGACTTAGACTCGAAGAATCAAATTCATATTTAGTCCATTTATTAACGACGACAAAAATACACTTTTTTGTACACGATAGTTAAATTAGTGTGGAGAGGAAATATACGGTGCTTGGATACTAACCGTTTCTGGCTTATTTTGTTTTAAATGCGAGAAACTGTTAGTAACCAAGCGCCGTTGACTTCATGTCTACGCTAAACTAACTTAGATATGCATGATCTATGCAAGATGTTAAACACATTTTTAAAAAAATATAGCACACCCTAGTGAAGTAAAAAAACGATGGTTAGTTTATATGATATTGTAGTCCGACAGTAAGTAATGATAAAAACGCTGGAGACAATATCAGGAGTCGACTATAAGTATCTTGTTTTGGTTCAAAATATATAAACTATTTATAGTCTTTTCAGACTGGTTGATTGTGTCAGTGAGGAGTGTTATTTTCACTCCACAACATATTATTATAATTGAGAGGGACACAGATTACAATAATGATAGAACTTTATTAGGTTAGAATTATTTCTGACATGAATAGACAGAGAACTTTGAAATATCACATCATACAAGTAAAAAATATCAAGAAAATGTTGGACAGCCGTAGGGGAAATTTGATTGGCAAAGACATGAATAACCCCTGGGTAGTTGATATGCTGTTAAATAAACCAAACCAATCCAATAATAATCACTGCTACACATTTCTCCTTCTTCTACTAGGACCCGCACTGTCGGCTAGAGTTGTAGAATACACCGACTGCACCTCTGCGCTGGGATATGAACCCCTGTTGAGACCTCGTGTTAGTCGTGGGTGGAGATCGGTGATGCTTAAGGATGGAATCTTGGTGGCTGAACAGTACATGACATGCAACATTCCACTTTTGCCTTTACTTATGCTAGTCGAGATATCGAAGTTGCCCCTTCCGATCAATCGAGTGGTCAAGCCAAACCCTAATATAATTGTCCCTACCCTATTGCCCACATGGTAAAACCCCAATCCTTATCATATATATATATATATATATATATATATATATATATATGTGTGTGTGTGTGTGTGTGTGTGTATATATACATATATGCGTGTGTGTATATATATATATATATATATATATATCTATTTATTTAATTTGCTGAGTTTTTATAGATCAATGTTTATTATAAACAGCTACCCAGGTTTCATGCCAAGGGGCAATCATCAGGTCGTTGAGTTAGATCACACGGTGTTTATTGAAGATCTTTTCTTAATGTCACATTCTGGACCGCAAATAACGTCTGTTACTTTCGCGGACGCTAGTGCATTTCGGATTTATTAAAAATTGAATTTTTTTATTTTTTCAAAAATTGCATTTTTTTGTAACAATGCTAACGAAGTTACCTCCCTTTATTCGTTAAAAATAGAAAGATTTTTCTTTTGAAATTTTTTTTTTATTTTTTATTTTGAAATTTTATTTTGAAATTAAAAAAATTTAAATTTTTAATAAATCGGAAATGCACTAGCGTCCGCGAAAGTAGCCGACGTTATTTGCGGTCCAGAATGTGACATTAAGAAAAGATCTTCAATAAACACCATGTGATCTAACTCAACGGTCTGATGATTGCATCTTGGCATGAAACCTGGGTAGCTGTTTATAATAAACATTGATCTATAAAAACTCAGCAAATTAAATAAATATTAGCTCTCACAATTTATGATTGAGCACTGTATTTTCTTTGTTTCAACACAAAAAAAATTGTTTATATATATATATATATATATATATATATATATATATATAATATATATAATGAATAGAGAATGAAAAAATGAGAAAACTATTGGCATGAAAAGGTGCTCAATGCTAATAAAGCAGAGCAGATTTATAATCAATGGTAATATTATGGGTTTACACTCATAACTTGAAGTTTCATGGTAATCCAATCATCAGATGAGTTCAATGGTTGAGATCTTAAAAACCAGTCGTGAAATGGTTGAGATTTTTAAAACCGGTAATTTTTTAGCGTTTATATGAAGCGTTTTCACGCGATGGGAAATATAAAGCTAAAAATTGTTTTTTTTTAAAACTGTGGCTTGTTTAACGTTTATGTGACGTAAACACGATCCACGTCACATAGACGTTAAACAAGTCAGAGTTTAAAAAAAAAACAATTTTTAGCTTTATATATATATATATATATATATATATATATATATATATATATATATATATATATATATATGGTATTTAAGACCTTTATATTCACAAATAAATTTGCTCTGTTTATAATATTAAAACATTGAGCTCTCATACGGACCCTGAACTCTACAACAAACTACTGTTAGAGAATAGGACCAGCCTAAAATCCCCTTGTACCAAGGAACTTGGTACCCCAACAAAGAATACATATATATATATATATATATATATATATATATATATGTGTGTGTGTGTGTGTGTGTGTGCTAGAAGACAGTGGCTAAGGATATTAGTATCCTGGGTATGGCGTTTTACTGTATCTAGCGGTGAGGTTCCAATTCTGAAACTCTGTGGAGTGTGGAATTGAAATTGTGATTTAAAAAACTGAGTTTATATAAAAACAATTTGATTAACCATAAAGATTGAATAAAACAAAACGAGTGTTTACATGCCGTGAAATCCTACCAACCAATCTATTACTAGGTCACTTATTACGATGACAAATCGCAAGACTGTCGAAAAAGTACCCCTCCCCGCTTCACTGTGAAGAGGCAAAATATAATAATTTGCCGCAGTAGGTCCGTCGACAGTGCAGACATCAATTGATTTCAAGAATATCGACCATCTTCATGAACGGCGATCGGAAGAGACTTGGTGCATGATAGCCTAGAAGGCTCCAATCAACCAATAACGCAATGTACAATCTATGAGACGCCATGATGCCGTCATGAAAAAAAACATAAAAATAAAAAAAACGTATATGTATGGCAGATTTGCAAGGACAATTTGTAACAGAATTTCGGGAAACAAATTTACTTATGAATCGAGATCGCAAAAGGGGTGCCTAAAGGTCATATGATCCGAGAATACTTCTACCCTAAAAATGACTTAACTAGCTCCCACGTGTTGTCAGCTGCGTGCACTCAGTACGAACCCCAATCCAAAAGTGTCATGGCGGAAACCCCACTTCTGGGTTCCCAACAGCCCCTTACTGAACAAGGGGAGCAACTCTATTTTCCTTAGGTCTGTATCTAACACAAATTAAAGGAGAAAAATAAATAACATTAACTAAATGGCACTACATAAAAAATTCGAATCGTACACACAATTACTCATATGTATATATTTACCAACTCGAGCAGGATGTGACACAAGGCCAATTTTTTAGCAGAGTACAACAGGTTTGAATTCAGAGTTATAAACTTGTAAATTAGAGTTATTTAGAGAACACATTGTAATTGGTGATCAATTACTTCATTTGTTGGTTGGCTGGTTGGTTGGTTTTAGAAGATGGTAACCCGTGCTGGTTTATTTAATGTGGACGTAAAAACTTATTCCTTTGGGGTAGAAAAAAAAGTTTCATGTATAGAATAATAGATTGAGAAATACTTAGACCTTGCCAGAGAACCGAGGAAACTTTGGAACATGAAGGTGAAGGTGGTACCAATCGTTGTTGGTGCCCTTGGAACGATCGCTAAAACTCTGGAAAAGAATTTGGGTGAAATGGACATCAGAAGAACCGAGACTATCCAAAGTACAGCACTGTTCGGATCGGCTAAAATACTCAGAAAAGTACTGGATACCTGAGGAGACTTGCTGTCACTCAGCCTCCAGTGAACTATAAGCTACGACAGGTGTGAAAAACTAATAATAATAATAATAATAATAATAATAATAATAATAATAAGAAGAAGAAGAAGAAGAAGAAGAAGAAGAATAGTAACTGCATTACAAAATAATGCCATAATAACAAAATATATCTAAGCAAGAATTGATAAGACACAACAGAATAGCAAGTGTAGAAGTCGTGAAGACAAAGACGAAATGTTTAATCATAGTATTAATGAATGCAGCAAACTAGCATAAAAATATAACAAGAAAAAGCACGACTTGGTGTGAATGGGGATCCACTGGAAATTATCAACAGTTATACTGGACACATCGAATGATAGAAATAATCAAACATTAGTCAGATGATCAAGAAGCCTCGCTCCTCTGCATGGTATCCATTATCTGCATAGATTCCCCAGGAGAACGTCAGTTATGAGTTCGTCCTTGTATCTAGTTTGTCTTACTCGGATGTTTTTTGAGACAAGAGCTAGTGAACACCTGGTGTATTGATTTGTTTACTTTTGAAATTCACAAATGCTGGACATTTTTAAGTAGAATTTCAATGCTATTTCTATGTTTATTTTAATTTTCAAATATCTTCAAATAGAAATCAGATATTCATAATTTTTGCACAAAAAGCAAGAACTGGTGATATTTAATGTGTATATATATTTTGTCATTAATTGTTTTATTTTCATAGTTTCATCCAGATATAAACACACACCGACTGCCCGTTATATATGTATAGACTTATCAATGAGAGTCCTTATCAAGTAAAAGAAGTTACATTTTGATATATTAGATATACTAGTATACACTAGTATACACAGCTGTTTTTAAAATGTTACAACAAATGGAGAAACATAACTTGAATCATTAGTGTTCTATACCTATTTCTTCGAGCCCTTAGGCTTCTAAGTGTTGAGTATCTGGCCGCCATCCTTAGTTTCAGATGTAGTAAATAAGTAAGTAAGCCAATAAGAATCCGGTGTTATAGTATTCTTTGTAAGTCCGTCGTCCAAGATAATCCAAATAGCAATGAGCCAAGGTTAAGAATCAGACTAGTATAAATACAACAACAGCAGCAGCAGCACTGCCAGTGATTGGACAATATGAATCTTTCTCAGGTCACGTGATAGTCAACGAGTCTATAAGTAGAAGTGACCCATTGACGCACGCCTTATATACACAAAAACTCCAACACTAAGCTTTAAAAGTAGCCTCTTTAAAACAATGCGTAATCTCAGGACAGTGTGTGTGTGTGCGTGTGTGTGTAGGGTGTATGTATGTATTAAAGGCACCACCGTTATACCTGTGTAACGTACGCAAAGGATTAACTTGTATATTTCGTGTGTTTTTGAATATCTCTCGTGTTATGAGATATTTGGTTTTAATCAACTATTATAGAATACTTGACGTTGATTCCAATCACCCTCAACTTAAAATCGAGGGCATTGACCTGCCGGACATCCCTAGCAAACTGCTAATAAATTCAACCAGTCACACTTCCGTTTCTATAAAACTGAATACGATATTTAAAGGTTTTAACTTTATTGAAAATAATTTTTTAAAAGAAGAATAGAAAAGAAATCGAACAAGGAATCTTCCAATGCTCAATTCAATAAACAATATTACGCCAATTTAGACGATTGTTTTTTCTACCGAGTACGCAGTAAACTTTCTGAATATAGGGCAATTTTGGAATTTTCTGTGTTAAAACTCAAGACGAATATCATCGCAACGAACACAATAAGTGAAAATGAACAATTGATTGGCAACAGACTGTTTGGTTGGCTGGTTGTTTAGTTGGTTGGATTTTATGGCATGTCAACCCTTGTTGGGTTATTTTATGCCAAAGACATTTTGTTTTATTCATTCTTGATGGGGATTTAACATTTTCTTAAACTCGATTTTTTCCAAAACTCAATTTTTTTTAACTCAAATATTTTTCTATTTAACCCACAGATGAGACACTAAGTGGTATTACCATTCCTGGTCAGAGTAAACCTGGGAATAATGGGGATAAATTCCCCAGAACTGAAATGGAACTTTACCATCAGATAGAGTTTAACGTCATATCCAGAACATTAAAATCTTCAACCATCGTCTTCTAACACATATAGCTAGACAGCCTGTTTAGCCTAAGTAAGGACCAAAGTGGGGTGTTGCAATCCATGGATTGCTCAGCCAGCACTTTTCCATAGTTCGGCATGACCAGTCGCCACTCGCGGTTATTAGGTGGCCTCATTGGGAGGGGTCTTAGAGCCGACAAGGCTATTTCTGGGTTAAAACTCGAGACGAATAAAAGGTCACAATTAGTGGAAATGAACAATTGATTGGCGCCGAACCGGAATGGACAACCGAGAACTCGTGCCGAGACGAAATGTCGGGGACTCACGAGTGCCCATTTTTATAAAGAGCTGCGTCCAGCAACGATTTGGCACGATGGGTACTTTGCATACGACGGCAATGAGAAATTGCATCCGCGTCACTGATCTTTCCAGTGACCGACAGCCACCCATGCGATGCGCGAGCATTTTTCCTTCTTCCCTCATTTTAACCAGATTTTCAACGTTACAAATCAGTTCATTTCTCTAGGGCCCATTGTTTGTTACAGTGGATCGACTTCTGGAATAACTTCACTCAAGCACATACAAGATATTTGTTAAATGACTTTAAAAGAGAATTATAACAATATGAATTTAATTCATTATTATTACTAGCAAATATATGCACCCTCCGGGTGCAAGTATTTTAGTTAAATTTTATAATAAAATATGATATTAAATTAGAAAGGCTAATGAAACTGAATAAGAATGTAGATAAAAAGATTTTGAACAGAGGGGGTATGATTGAAAAATAGAACAACTTTGAAACTAACTCTTCCATCATTTTCCGTTACTACCGTCTTTCATTGGTAAATTTTCCTAATTTAACGATTTAGTTAAAATAGGAAGTAAAGAATAAAATTACAGTTATTTCTTCTTGTTAAGGGATTTCTTTTAAGATTTATTGAAGAGATTTTTGCTCATATTCAATAAGATAAAACCAAACAATTAAAATAATACTAAGCATAAATTATTAAAATCAATTTTTAAAGATCAATATGCAAATTACCCTTCCATTCATACTGTAAACCTCTATTTTGTTGTATATATAAATACAATTGCATGTTATTAGTACGTAGATATGGTCAACAGTGTAAGTAATGTAAAACAATTTTATTAATAATTGAGGTTTAAATAAAAATAAAATCATGGAGAATATGATGTAAATAACTAAAGGAGTTGTAACTTGTATAGTAATATAGTTTCGGTTACAGACAGACAAACCCACAATCTCCATTATAATAAGATTATTATTATTGTGTCTCCATGAGAGTTTTTCACACCCAATTGGTGGGTCACTGGAGGCTGAGTGACAGCAGGTCTGCTCAGGTCTCCAGTATTCTTCTGAGTCTTCTCACTGATCTCAAAAATGCTCCTATTTGGATGGCCTCGATTCATCCTTGGATTTCCAATCATACTCTTTACCAAAGCCTTGGGTACTGTTCCTAGGGCCGCGCATATTATTATTATTATTATTATTATTATTATTATTATTATTATTATTTATTCATTTATTTAACTCTATGGGACATTTCACACCCGCTTTATTCTTTCACTAAATGCTGAGGGGCGGCAAGTTTCATTAGGTCTCCAGGACTCTTCTAAGTATTCTAGTTGATCTTACCAATGCTATTATTTGGATGGTGTTGATTCTAATGATCTCCAGTTCATACAGACTCTTTTCGAAAACCTTGGTACCTGTTCCAAGTGAAGTAATTACAATAGGTACGGCTTTCACCTTCATATTCCACAGTTTTTTTTTCCAGATATCTGGCCAAGTCTAAGTATTTCTCTATCTTTTCTTTTTCTTTCATTTTCACGTTGTGACAGCTAATATAATTAGATGACAAGTTCTCTTCTTGCAAATGTACACTAAGTCTGGTCTCGTAGCTTGAATGAAGTGTCCGTCTGTATCTCAGAATCCCAGGTCTTATTCTCATGCACACAGTCCTTTTTATGCATATACCATTTGGTGAAAATTGAAATTCTTCCACAATTCCCATTGATTCCCATTCCCAGACAGTCATGTCTTGTTTTGTACTTTCTTTGTGCTAGTTTGCTGCATTCGCTTAGTACATTATTAACCATTTCGTCTTTATTATTATTATTATTATTATTATTATTATTTCACCCATGTGAATGATTCATACCGTCAGTCTTTCACTGGAATCTGAGTAACAGCAAGTGTCTCCAGAACTCCTCAGGGTATGCGAACATTCTAATCGAATAATGTAGTATTACTACTAACAGTACCACGATTGCTACCTAATTAAAGTTTCATCGTGCGTAAAGTAAGCAAGCGTCAATTGAAAACTACTATTAACTAGTTTTTAGTATTAACTAGTATTAACTAGTTTTAATAAACTTCAGTACTATATAGACTGTAAACTTTAGTGCCTGCGAAAAAAGTATTCTATAACATGCCATGTACTCCAGTTACGACGGTAACCATTACAACACGTGTCTCTAGATGTCTACGTACATAAAAGAGGGAATGAGATTTTAATGAATCTCTTTCACTCATTAGTCATATAACATGGTGTGATCATTAAGGCTAATTACGTAGTGGGTCTTGGACATGAATAACCCACGAAGATTGATATGCCATTAACATTAGCAGAAGACCTGCCAAAGGCGATGGACGATGGTCCCATAAACCATCGCCTTTGACAGGACTTCTGCTAATGTTAATGGGATATCAATCTTCGTGGGTTATTTAAGGTTATTCATTCGGTTGTCATATGTATGTGTGCTATTGGTGCAACCTGAAGATGATGATGGAAAACAACAAAGATACAAAACCAAGACACCATGAAATAATCTTTGTTATACGAGACAGATTGGGGAAGAAGATAATATTACAAATGTCAGATGCCCGCCATATTATTAAATACTAGCAGGACCTGTGGATATACCACAGTATGATAATTTAATCATTACAACGTTACTTACTTAAAAGCTATTGTAAAAATAGTTTAATATGTAAAAAGTATAATAATCTTGATTAAACTCCCCCCCCTCTCTCTCTCTCTCTCTCTTTTCTTCTTTTCATCTTTTCATTATGTCCGATTGAAACAGATTAAAGTTATCACTTCCGCATGCTCACCCCCACTCTATGTTTTTCGTATACTCTCTTTCTTTCGAATTATTTTTTTCTGCGTAGCATGTGCTTTTTCTTCCCATGTTTCTTTATAATTAAAACGGAATGGTCTATTATTTAGATAAGGTGACGACACTCATAAAGAAATAAAAAATCTCCGTGTAAGCAACACCAGTTAATCATGATTTACACCAATACAATTCTTCTTAGAAGAATTTGACGATCTCATTTTTAACCAGAAGGTGTTGCAAGATGATGACGGCCGTACTTCTTAGGAAAATGTCTTATATATATATATATATATATATATATATATATTATATATATATATATATATATATATATATATATATATATATATTATGATAATGGTACACGGTAATAACCTACTCGAGTTTCACCATAAGGATATTCAGGGTTAAATCCACTGGATTAATCAAGATATTGATTAATTGCAGTTGATTGCACGTGTGTTTTTTTATACATAAAATGCACGGCTGTATTTTTTATACATAAAATATACACGTGCAATCAACTGCAATTAATCAATATCATGATTAATCCAGTGGATTTAACCCTGAATATCCTTATAGGAATGGGGCTTTGGACTTAAAAAATTCTTAACAGGATGTTAAGTGTTAAAACACTCAGCATTGCGTTATACCATCCACGTGTGAATTTGATTCGGTTTAGTTTGGTTTGTTTATTTTACGGTCATTTAATGCCGAAACAAATCATTTTGAAAAATGTTTCTATGTCTCAAGTTCTTAATATCTTCAAATTGATACGAATAATTTTCATTAGTTTCATTTATATTGGTTTGATTCGGATTGGTTTGTTTAATGATCTAATAACCCTGTGGGTTATCTAATGCCAAAAACTTGTAACTGACATAAAAGTTGCTACGCAAGTTTCCTTTATTGGCGTAATATTTGTGATTGTATGTTGGATTTGAAATTACAGCTAATTTTGTTTGTCTAAATTTGTATAATGATGGTAGATAATGTGTATTATTTTGATTTCACGGACTGTCATCCGTTCCTTTATTTTAATTTACACGTGAAGGCTCCCAATTATGACATGAAAGCCCCCGAGTTCGACGAGTCAAAGACAGTTGAAGAAGCCTAGAGGATACATCGGCCGAAACGTTGCGTATATACCAATAAAAATGAGGACAACACCCCCAAAAAACTAAATAATACAAATCTATTAATAATGGAGATTCTGGTTTTTGTATATAACAAAAACGACGTCACTGATTACGTCACACTACCTAAAACGTCATAACGTAGAATAGATACATTCAAAATTTGAACATGCAATGTGAGACAGTCCTCATTGGTTTTTTTAAACAAGTTTTAATAAATACATACCTGGTATTATCTATCTATATATAGTTTGTTTTATTTTAATATATATTTAAAGTTATCAGAACTAACTTTCCATTTCAATTTTTTTATATTTTTAACTCCTTTATTAAATTTATTTTATTTTTTGCTCCTTTAATAAATTTTGATGATTTTACTTTACTTATGATACAAACTCTCTGATATTAAATTTCCAACTCCCATCCCCCCGGGCAACATTTATTTTACGTCGCCCAAAGGGCGTTTTTTATTTTGCTAGTAGAGTTAATATCTGATCATATACGAGAAATACACATGAAAAATGCATTTAAAACAGTTTTAATTCTATTAAAATATGCTCATAATCTGATTGCTGAATTATAAAAAGAAAATAGAAAAAAAGAAAGAAAGAAGGAAATAAAGAAAGAAAGAAAGAAAGAAAAAGAAGAAACTAATCTAACATTTTCCAACTCATTTACTCTTTAGTTGACCCATCAAGTTTCTTCCAGCCGGTTTCTTCACAACAAAGATGATTTTTCAAAACAGGTTTATTGCCCTTTGCTGAATATTAATTGGCGAATAACATGTTGAGATCTAAGATCGCCTGTAACCTTTCCGGAAGAGACTCTTGCCAATAGTCACAGTTCCATAAGCAAACCGTCTGATAAGATCGATTTAGGTCATTGGCCATACGTGTGTGTTTCATCTACAGCAGACATTTCAATACATAAATACGCAGCACGTCCGAATATCATTAGGTTACTTGCCCTTTACTGCGTAAATTTAAAGAAACAAAATGGTGCAATGACGACTTTTAAATCACTTGTTTAATTGATAACTGTTCAAGTCTTACTTCTCTCCCAAGTAAACTATTATCACTGTTATGAAATAACTTGTTGAATTAGTAATAACATTAGTTATTACTACTTTCCTAGCAACGTATTTTGAGGGCTATTTAAAAACTTGTTTAATTGAAAATAATAATTTTTTTACTGCTCTCCCCAAAAAACTAGTTTAGCAGCTCTTAAATTTCGCTTAATTGTTAACTACACTAATATTACTATTGTTCCAAGTTAACTATTATCATAGCTCTGAAATAACTTGTTAAATTAGTAATAGCATTAAATCTAATACTTTCATACGTAAACTAGTTTGACAGCTTTTAAATAATTTGTTGGATTTATAACTTAACTAATAATACTACACTCTCAAGTAAACTATTATCACTCCTCTGAAATAATATGTTAATCTTACGACTTTTACAAGTAACCCAGTTTGCTCCTAAATAACTTTTTAAATTGATAATAACACAGGTCTGACAACTCTTGCAAGTAACTCATTTCGACTGCTCTTAAATAACTTTCATGATTAATAATAACACTGGTCTTACTACTCTTCGAAATAACTCATTGTGGCTGCTCTTGAATAACTTTCATGATTAATAATAACACTGGTCTTACTACTCTTCGAAATAACTCATTTTGGCTGCTCTTAAATAACTTTCATGATTAATAATAACACTGGTCTTACTACTCTTCGAAATAATTCATTTTGGCTGCTCTTAAATAACTTTCATGATTAATAATAACACTGGTCTTACTACTCTTCGAAATAACTCATTGTGGCTGCTCTTAAATAACTTTCATGATTAATAATAACACTGGTCTTACTACTCTTCGAAATAACTCATTTCGACTGCTCTAAATAACTTTCATGATTAATAATAACACTGGTCTTACTACTCTTCGAAATAACTCATTTCGACTGCTCTTAAATAACTTTCATGATTAATAATAACACTGGTCTTACTACTCTTCGAAATAACTCATTCGACTGCTCTTAAATAACTTTCATGATTAATAACACTGGTCTTACTACTCTTCGAAATAACTCATTGTGGCTGCTCTTAAATAACTTTCATGATTAATAATAACACTGGTCTTACTACTCTTCGAAATAACTCATTGTGGCTGCTCTTAAATAACTTTCATGATTAATAATAACATTGGTCTTACTACTCTTCGAAATAACTCATTTTGGCTGCTCTCAAATAACTTTCATGATTAATAATAAAACTGATCTTACTTCTCTTCGAAATAACTCATTTTGGCTCTCTTAAATAACTTTAATGATTAATAATAACACTGGTCTTACTACTTTTCGAAATAACTCATTTTGACAGCTCTTAAATAACTTTAATGATTAATAATAACACTGGTCTTACTACTCTTCGAAATAACTCATTTTGGCTCTCTTAAATAACTTTAAGGATTAATAATAACACTGGTCTTAGTTCTCTTCGAAATAACTTATTTTGACAGCTCTTAAATAACTTTTTAAATTGATAAAACTAGATTTACTACTCTAATAAATAACTCATGTCGAAATAACTTTTAAAATTGATAATAACACAGGTCTTGCTACTCATCCAAGTAACTCATTTTGACAGCTTACATAGCCTTTTAAATTTGATAATGACACTGGTCTTACTACTCACCAAAGTAATCCATGGTGGCAGCTCTGAAATAATATTTTGAATTTCTAATAACACTTATTACTACTCTCAAACGTATCTCATTTTGACAGCTTAAATAACTTTTTAAAATTGGTAATAACACTGCTCTTACTACTCTCTTAAGTATCTCATATTTACAGCTGTTAAATAATTTTTAAACTTTTTAATTTAATTGCACTAGACTTACAACTCTCACAAATAACTCATTTTGACAGCTCTGAAATAATTGTAAAAACTCTGTTCTTACTACTCGCAAAAGTAGCTCATTTTGACAGCTTAAATTACATTTTAAATTGCAAAAAACACTGGTCTTACTACTCTCTTAGGTACCCCATTTTGACAGCTCTTAAATAACTTTTTAGATTGCTTAAATACTGGTCGTACTTATCTCTTATATAACTCATTTTCATATCTCTGAAACAACTTTTTAAATTGAAAATAACACTGGTCTTATTACTTATTTTATATGAGACATACAATACCATGCACCTTTTTTTTTTTTTTAAATTATTATTATAAACTCATTGCACATTCGGTTTTCCGGTTAACGCCGGGGGTCCAGTGAGCTTCGGCCGCTGGACTCGTCAAGAGTTTAATAATAGCGTCGATCCCAGGAGGCTATCCCCTCAGGCAACGACGCAATTTTTGTTCTTTCCCATCCATGAGCTTCGGCTTGTGTGTGCGCCCACGTTAAAACGAGGCCTTGTGCCCAGTCCATACAAGTGGGGTATGAGACAAATACCCATACAATACCATGCACCTGAAGATGACCCATATATGTATTATCTGTGTGCAAATAAATGTTGCTGGGTATTTACATGTATTAGTTTGGTGTGTGGAAAACATGAGTGTACACGCAATGCAGAATAATATTTCTTGAATTTTAAACGTTAATGAATCTTTTCGGTGTCTAACGAGGCTAATTACCATTATTAAGTTTTGTAGTGAAGCCTATGAGGACATTTATGGGGGCATTTAATTGCAAAATCTTACAGTGTCATATGATTCCATGTTTTGGTAATTGGTAAACAGTGGTTGGAATTTGAGTAGAATTAAGCCTTGTTAGATCACCGGTATGAGGTCTATTAACATTACAGTGATTTCAATAAATTTTATTTCGTTATATAATGCCCATTTCAGAGTTACTGACTGTGAGGATTTTATTGTATCTCATTTATCTTTTTCTCTGAATATTATTAAGTTCTCTCGATAATCAATAATGGTTTCGAATTTGAAAATATCGTATTTTTCACTTTTCTAATTTTTTAAAAAATGGTTTGAATTTTTTAAAAACATTGTTACGATTCTTGTGGCAATTTTAAAGCTGAAGTTGAAAGTAGTTTTTCAGAGGAGATCTCTTGTGGCATAAAGTGTTATCCATTCTTGAAGTAGAAAGAAGTAGTATCAATATTAATCCTTGTTCGCTGATCCATACTGAGTTGTATCAGAGTTTATCCTGTCTTGAAGTAGAGAGTTGTATTATCATCAGAGTGTATCCTGTCTTGAAGTAAAAAGATGAAGTATCAGTTTTAGTCCTTGTCTGCTTATCTGTCTTTAGAGAGTTGTATAATCCCCGTCTGTTGGTTGGTCTTTCTGCAGCGAATTATCCTAGGTCAATTTGTCAATGCCTTTAAATGGTAAATTAGTTACATGTTTGGTCGTTTTTGATTGGCCGATTCAATCACCGCTGTTTTGAAACAGTTTATAAATATAAGTCAGCACACCTTATACCTAAAATAATCATTATGGAGGCGCGTGGTCTAATGGTTAGAGTCGTAGGAAATGGACTCGTCAATGTGAGTTCAATTCCTGGACGAAGCTGTTGTCATTTCACATAGCGCTAATACCCTTGGGAAAGGTATGAATCCAATTCTCCCTCCAGCTATGGGTAAATAGTAGGGAAGACTGGGCTCTTTAACCTTGATTAGGCAACGCGTCTAGGAGAAGGAAAACTCTGAATTTAAACCTGTTAAACTCCGCTTAAGAAATTGACCTTGTGTCGCATCTTGCTCGTGCGGAGGGGTTTGTAAATATATATACCTAAAATAATCCAACAACCATGTTAGAGACAGATTTTCTATTAAAATACTTAATCGAGATATAATAACCCTGCTCGTATCTCAAATTTTAGCTCGCAACACAAACCAAAAATTGATTGAGTGGCAGCTCGTAACTCGAAAAAACCCGTAAGTTGGAACATTGTTGGAAGAGCAAGAACAAAGGCATAAGCGATGTTTTCTTGTGAAAACCAGCACATGGGCTCATCCCTTTAATCCCTCCTGCAAAGACCTGCATTACACGGATACTGGATGCTGCGCAAGCGACCTCTAGAGGGCAATGAATGATAGGGACGGTCGGCGAGAGGTTGTCGTGGATATCAGTGCTGCTATGGCGACACGATGATGATGATGATGAAGCCAACTGCATATGTATTTCCTATATTTATTTATCTTTGAATGAAAATTGCATTAAGTATGAAGAACTAGCTGTAAAGAATGCCTTCAGAATAAGCTTAAAGAGAAACTTAGAAAGAAAGAAAAAAAATAAAGGAAGAAAAAAAAGCAGATTTTTATATACGGAAAAGGTTTCCTCCTCGGATTGGATATAGATTGAAGTTTGCTTTATTGTTTGCTCGAATTCTCATCAGTCTAGCTGCATACAAACATTGATTGAGTCGTAATAAAAAGAAGAAATGTGGAAGTTAGAAGATTTCTTTTGAGTCTATTAAGAGGATTCACCCAGTGATTTTGCGACCTCTCAATCCTGAATGAAAAAAAGTAAAGAGCGGCTTAGAGAAACGGCCAGTGAAGGCAAATGCAATGGAAGATTTGCTCAAGGTTGAGAGGTTAACATCAGAGACATTTTCTTTTTGTCTTTTTCTCTTTTTCTCTTTTTTTTTGCCCTCTAAACAAGGAAACTTCTTGATACATATAGTTGAAATACCTGTACACCCGCACACTCATAAATGCTCTCTCTATATCTCTACTACCCCCCTCTCTCTCTCTCTCTCTCTCTCTCTCTCTCTCACTCACTCACACACACACACACAACACACACAACACACACACACACACACACACACACACACATACACACACACACTCTGTCTGTCTGTCTGTCTGTCTGTCTCTCTCTTTCTGTAACACACCACCACATGTATATAATATATATATATATATATATGAATGTACTTCTACTCAAGAAACACGTATGGCCCCCTATCTCCCCCTCTCTCTCTCTCTTTCATATATATTATATATATATATATATATATATATATGTATGTATGTATATATATATAAATATATATGTGAATATAGGAATGTACATGCACTCCAAAAACAACTCTCTCTCGCTCACTCTCTCTCTTTCTCTCTCAAACTTTCTTTCTCTCTCTCTCTCTCTCTCTCTCTCTCTCTCTCTCATGCCTACTCTCCATTCTCACCTCCGGCATACACTCTCTCCACCCTCTCTCTCTCTCTCTCTCTCTCTCTCTCTCTCTCTCTCTTGCACACATGCCTGCACACACTCCAACCCACCCAGTTTCTCTCTCTCACTCACACATCCGTCTCTCTCACTCACACACACTTTCTCTGTATTCCTTTCTTACGCCAATGCACACAGACACAAAGCCCACAGACGCCCCCAACACACACACACATATATATATATATATATTCTCCTTCTCTCACACGAATAAATTTACTCACACAAACACTGCCAAACTCTCTCTCTCTCTCTCTCTCTCTTCTCTCTCTCACATGCACTCTCAAACACACTGTTTCTCTCTTTAAGACACACGCACACGCACACACACACACACACACATATATATTATATATATATATATATATATATATATATATATATATATATATATATATATATATATATATATATATATATTCCTTGTGGAAAATGGCTTATCCTGGCTCAAGCTGTCTTGTTATGTCTATTAAATAAATCCGGTGTTAGGCAAAGAATAAACAGAGAAGACGACGGGGAAATTGATTTCTACCAATTCCGACGTTTGATCTATGACTCTATGGCGGGAAACGCGGCTTTTCTCCCTTGAAGCTAAGCACACCTAATCTGCAAGACAGTTGCCATGGAAGATGCATTTGTTTTGTATCTTATTCATTTCATTTGTTATTCCCTTCTCCCTCTCTTTCTCTTTCTCTCTTTCAGTCTCTTTTATTTCTTTTTCCCTCTGTGTGTGGGCTGTTCGTTCGTTCGTTCGTTCGTTGGTTCGTTCATTATTTTGCTTATATATCAATCTTTCTTTGTGTTTAAGTTTTTATTTCTGGAGTGGGCCATTTGACATCGCCTTTAACAACAAGTTGCCCGCAGATGTTTGCTGTTATTTCTGTATCAGATTTATACATTTATACGTTGGAAGCTGATTGTAGCGATTAAGATTTCTTTCGCATATAACTCAAGTCTTTTTTCTTTTCTCCTTTTATTTTATTCTATTTCCATTGATCTATCAAATAGCAGAAATAGAATTTACTCAAACGAATAAAACTTCCAATTGTCTGCTTTGATTAAGAATAATATTAAATACTTTTGACAATCAAAACCGGAGAAGTAAGTCGAACGTCCCAAATGAATCGACTGCTCTGTCGGTGAGGGCTTATAGTACGTTGTCTGAATTCCCTGCAGATGGGGTAAGATTCACCCCAAAAAGGTTATCCTGCGTATGACACTAAACTGTATGATATGGTGAGGCTCATATTCTGAAGATAGGAGGTATGTAGAGTAACCGTCTATTGTCATTAGTATCGTGTCCCCTTTCTATTTGGAACTGTAGTACCTGTTGGATATAATCAATAGATCTAATAAACCCATTTGAAAATTATAACTATTATTAGATAGCATTACTTGAAACCTATGGTTCTAAGCAAATTGTGTAACTAATGGTAGTTTAGTCAGTAGACCATCCGGCTCAGAACCATAGGATACTGTGTTCAATATCGGCACACGCCAACTCAGCGTATGAATAGCACTGCTTAGATCTGTGCAGCAATATGGGTGGCTGATATGGCTTTCCACCTCAGACGCAAAAACAATCTCCCTGATCTAGCGCTAGTGAGAAGGGGATAGACTTCCTCGCTGTCCGGCTGATACCGACAATAGACCATTGCGTCTAACTTACTTACTTTTTTATAAATCACTAAGGAGCAACTAAGCTCTAGCGTATTTGGTACAGCATGCACCTCTAAACCACAAATTTCCGGGTTTGATACCGGCTCTCCCCAACTCCTTGTATGAACAGCATGGATTTGATCTACACGATAAAGTCGAGAGCTGATGGGAGGTATGGCGCTCCAACTTTGATGCGAAAACAATTCTCCTTAATTGCCATTACTCTCAATCTCACTCTGACCTGGGGTGGTGGTATCTATTAGGGTCGCATCTATGGGTCAATTAATTCAGTTAAAAAACATCCGTATTCAATAAAACCGTATTCAAAAACAGGAAAAACAAAAGAAAAACCTAAAAATGTTCAAGAAACAAGCAGACAAAATAAGGCGTACATATTAACGTGAAACGAATGTGATTCCCTAACTCTAGGCATAAAATAACCATAAAAGGGTTGAACTGACGTCAAAATCAATCAATCAACCATCCTTCTTTCAAGAGGTGTTCATGAATATTATTCACCATTATTTTGGGTTTCTCCGAGACAGTTGCTAATAGGAAAGCGTTATTCAATTCCTTTTTGTAGTGCAGAGTTTTTAATCAAATGAACTCCCTGTGTTTTGTCTTTATTCACAGGTAAGCATCAGTATAATGTATTATCATAAGTTTTCTATTTGATTAACCTAAAATTGGCTTGATGTCTTTGAAAACCCTTTGGTAAGATGGGTAATTCTATGCTTTGTAGAATGGCAAGTTGCATTGTTTCCCGCGATTAAACTATTTGGCTGAAAGTATCTTGGAAATGATCAGTACCGCTTAAAAACGCCCATGTCCAAATACACCCAATAAACGTTTTATCTTAGCACTATCGCCAGCTTTGAAGCATCTATAATTGTCTGCTGCATACGAATATTAGCCGACATATTTTTCAACTATCCTTTTTGTCTCTCAAATTGTGTTCGTTGATTATTCCTCGCAAAAAAGAACCAACCTTTAGAAAAGGTGTAAGGTTCATCTTATAGGAATGCAGATTCAGCACACAGGGAAAAAATAAATCCTGCTTGCTGAGAAATTAATTTTCGTATACTTCCCCGGACAACGTGGACATATCTCATAGTGACAGTGACTTGAAAGGAAGAGTTTGCTTGCTTTTATCTCTGTCAAAAAGTTCCATGTAATCAGCATATTTTCTCTTTGTTTTTATTCCTGACTCCAGATTCATCAAATAATTTCTCGCTGGTAAAGAAAAAGATAATATAATGAAGGATTGCG
The DNA here is from genome assembly GCA_023376005.1 of Doryteuthis pealeii. Taxonomy (NCBI): domain Eukaryota; kingdom Metazoa; phylum Mollusca; class Cephalopoda; order Myopsida; family Loliginidae; genus Doryteuthis; species Doryteuthis pealeii. Next base: position 41,457,319 of record CM042152.1, on the reverse strand, counting down.
AATTGGGAAAAAGTGTTTGCATACAAAAGTGCATGATGATATATTAGCAGAGCAGGTTTAAAATCTCAAATACAATATTAAGGTAATGTATTTGTTAATATTAATAATACAATTGATGTTGCAATTTTTGATTGAGTCATGTGAGCTATGCTCTTTTCTGACTTTGTAGGCATGCTCACATGTGTTAGAAATATGGAGATCAAAAAGGTGCTCAAGGTTGCTGTTGTTAAGGTGATTAATGACCTTATGAGTGTTTACCAGGTCACTTGCCAGATGCCAGAGTTTTAACGAATGCGGCCATGTGTCACATGCTACCCGTGGCGAATAAGTTGGGGTATCACCTTGTGTCATAATCTTATATTCAAGAATGGAGGCGCATGGTCTAATGCTTAGCGTCGTAGGAAATGTACTCGTCAACCCGAGTTCAATTCCTAGACGAAGCTGTTAGCATTTCATATGACGCTAATGCCCTTGGGAAAGGTATGAATTCAATTCTCCCTCCAGCTATGGGTAAATAGCAGGGCGGACTGGGGTCTTTAACCATGGCTAGGTTACCAGTCTAGGAGACAGAAAACTCTGAATTCAAACCTGTTAACCTCTGCTTAAGAAATTGACCTTGTGTCGCATCCTACTCGTGCCGAGGGGTTGGTAAATATATATATATTCAAGAATGCAAAGAGCACAACTCATTCGATAACATCAACCAAGAAAATATCTTAACAACTCAAGATTCTTATTTTGGTCAGCTGTGGGGAGGAATTGCTGACTTCAATTCAAATTATTCTCTCGTTAAAATTTATTTTTGTTTCAGTTTTGTTTGAGATTGTTTTCACTTTTTTCTAAAGGCTTCCATTGAGAGCAATTTACAGTGGAGATCACTTGTGGTAATCAGAGGCTGATCCTTATTGTAGAAACCTTTGGTTGTTCCTCGGTGTCCCTTAGTGATGGGTAAAATCCTCGCGTTGAGCAAAGTCCTTGGTTGCAGGTCCGTTCGTTAATGGCGAATACGTGCAGATGAACGGCTTTCTAGATCAGTCACTAAACAAGTAACTAATCGCGTATTCAAGCTGTTTATTGCCTAGCTTTAACTACACGCCCAGGCAGAGTCTATAAGTATAAGTGGTAGACCACCGCACACCTTATATTACAAAAACTCGAACATAGCGGTATATCTTATTATAATGGAGATTGTGTGTTTTCTGTCTGTCGAAAATATATTCCTACTCAAGTCACAATTCTCTTAGTTATTGACATCACATGCTCCATGATTGTATTTTTTATTCTAAACCTCAATTATTAATAAAATTGTCTTACATTATTAATACTGTTAACTATATCTACATACTGACAACATGCAATTATATTTATATATACAAACAAAATAGCAGTTTACAGTGTGAACGGGAAGGCTAATTTGCATATTAATATTAAAAAAATCGAATTTAATAAATATGTGCTTAGTATTATTGATTTCTAACTGTTTGGTTTTATTTTAATGAATATAAGCAAAATCTCTTCAATTAATCTTAAATGAAATCCATTAACAAGATAAAATAACTGTCATTTTATTCTTTACTTCCTCTTATAACTAAATACTTAAATTAGAAAAATAACAATGAAAGACGAGAGTGATGGAAGAGTAAGTTTCAGTTGTTCCATTTTTATTATACTTCCTCTGTTTCAAATATTTTATTATACTCCCTCTGTTTCAAATCTTTTATTATACTCTCTCTGTTTCAAATCTTTTTATCTGTATTCTTATTTAGTTTCATTATCCTTTCTAATTTAATACAATATTTTATTACATTAAAAGTTAAATACTTGCACCCGGAGGGTGCATATATTTGCTAGTATTTATAATAAATAGTACATATTTATAAATAAATATCGTACAGAGAACATGTATATATAAATTAGCGTAGCGTGGGTATGAGGTTAGTGACCCCTGATTACTGACAGTGTTTCGCCTATGTGATTATCTAACAACTTGGTTTGAAAATAGCATAGATGAGTCACTGTCAGTTACAAAGCAGCGTTGACTTCACATCAAGCTACCCTTGCGTATATATATATAAGTATATGTATAAATATGTATATAAATGTATATGTATATATATATATATAAGTATATTTTGACAGCATTTTTTCTTTTATGCATTTTTTGTTGAACTCGACGAACATTTCTTATTTGACGAGTTTCTTTTCTGTTATTTTCCAACTGTCTGTCCATCTTTTAATATATTAGGATGGAATTGGCGAATGAATTCACAGTAAGTTCTTACTCTAGTACTTTCTGCACTACTTAGTGCTATCATTAGGTGTTATTATATTATCGCAATTAGATGCACCAAAACTATAAACTCGACGTAACCGCTTAAAAAATTAATTCGGAATAATTTTTCTTCCACTGACCGGAATAACAAAGTTAAACTAATCATCTATTATCCAACGTTTAGAGCCACCAACCTTGTCACCAGCAACAACTCATCCCCCAAAACTAGTATTCTTAACGAAACCAATCTTGTGTATTAAATTAAATGCCCAGTAGGGAACTGTCTCTCTAAAGTTGAAAGCACGTACATTGTTACTCCGCTTAACATACATTTAACTCAATCATGCAACACTTAAAATCACATTCATGCCCCCCTCTAATTACCGGAAATTTTTTACATAAAACACAAAGAAAAAACAAACAAAAACTTCAAATACTCTAAGCCCTATATATTAAAGAAAAAAGAAAACATGTTAAACAAGATCAAATTCGAAACCAGTCAACATATTCTCAAATGTCAATAATCTCCCGACAATTCTCCTTCCACCATACCCCGTAGCATTCTTATAAATTTGGGAGTCGCTCCTCCTACTTATTCCTACTGCTACTGTTTGTTTAAAAAGAACCATGAAAACATCTCAACAATTTACAGCTGATGATATTAAGTAGTGCAGAAAGCTTCGGTGGATTCACTCACCAATTACACCCTGATATATAAAAAGATGGAAAGACAATTGGAAAGGATAGGAAATAAACTCATCAGACAAGAAATGTCCGCAGAGTTCAAGAATATATATATATATATATATAATATATATTATATATATATATATATGAGGTGTGTCATAAAAAAGTATCGAGATTGAAGCTCTATTTACCAAGACAGAAGTGAATAATGAATGAAAGTTATTTTTTCAGAATACAAGACAATACTTTTTTGACACACATTATACACACACACACACACACACACACACACATGTATGCCTGATACCGACATTAGGCCGCCCCGACGACTTTACTTTACTTACATATATATATATATATATATATGTGTGTGTGTTGTGTGTGTGTTTTTGTGCATTTGAAAATACATCAAACAATACAAACTATCATATATATATATATTATATATATATATAATATATATATATATATATATATATATATATATATATATATATATATATATATAGGCCTTTGATTGAGCGTGGTATATATATATATATATATATATATATATATATATATATATATATACCACGCTCAATCAAAGGCCTTTTTTAACCGTTTATTCCCACTTTTAAACCCCTATTTAGATACCCGTAAAATAGTATCAAACATTAGGTTTTATAGTCAATAAATCTTTCTAGATTTAGCACCGTTTGTGCTTTTATATTCGAAACGAAATTTACTCCTCCTCCTCCAATTAGCGATTTTCCTTTGATAAGCATATGTTACCCAAATATCCATTCTAATTAGCTGATACAACTCATTAAAAATCCAATCTAAATATTGCATACCGACATCTTTGAAAACGTGTCCACAAAATGTATCGATAAATGAATAAATAAAATAGGCCGAAAAGTTACAAAACCAAAAATATTTCAGAAGCCGAAAGCTGTTCCCCTTTAGTATCAGCCAATCTACTTAGAAGATTTTTGGTTAAGTCTGTTGGATTTTATGGCATGTCAGCCCTTGTTGGGTTATTTTATGCCGAAAAAGTTTTGTTCTATTTACACTTTTACACTCATTTTCTCCTATTTAACCCATAGAGGGAATCCTAACAGATATTAACACACCAAGTAAGAGTGGACATGGAAGTAAAGGTGATGAAGGGGTACTCAACATTCCCCAATCCTTTAGAATTGGAACTCAGAGTTCAATGCTATACTCAGGACAACAAGACATTCAGCCACCGCCTTCTCGCACATATATGATAAAAAGCGTCGGGGCTTTCCATAAGGGCATAAATTCGGGGCAATCATACAGGTGCTACGGCTTGATGGGTACAGCTTATTGATCGGAGGTGTCTTCTGTGACTGTCCGTCTAGCCTAAGTAAGGGCCAAAGTGGAATGTTGCATGTCATGGACGGCTCAGATACCAGGTTCTCATGCTTAAGTATCACGGGTAACTACCCACTGCCAACAGGTGACCCCATGGGGGAGTCTTATTTCTCTGTAGAGGTGCAGTCGGCATATTCTTCAGCCACAGTCGATAGGATTGACCAAAGTAGTCATTCAAATCCTATTAGCTAATTCAAGTCATTAAAGCAAAGTAAGTAAAGTCGTCGGAGCAGCCTAAAGTCAATATCAGCCAGACAGATAAGGAGTCTGTCCCCTTTTCACTAGCGCTAGACCAAGAATATTGTTTTTGGCGTCGGAGATGGAGCGCCACACATACCATCAGCTCTGCACTTTACCTGTGCTACTCATACGCTGAGTTATCAATGGCCGGTATCAAAAATCTAACCCAAACATTACATACTGCCATATTTGACCGCGTTTACACAAAAATATTAATAAGCAAAAGTAAGGTAGAGTAAAGTAAAATCGTCGGGGTGGCCTGAATTCTGTATCAGCCAGACACTGAAGGAGTCTATCCCATTTTCACTAGCACTAGACCAAGGAGAGTTGGTGATGGTCGGTATCGAACCCGGAATCTTGTGGTTCCATAGTCGGAGTGGTATAACCCCAACTATTCTCCCTCCAGCTATAAGTAAATATTAAGGCAGAGTGGACATATACCATTGGTAGAGCAGTGATCTAGGAAAATGAAAGCTCTGAATTAAAACCTGTTAAAATCTGCTTAAAACTGACCTTGTGTCGTATCCTGCAAAAGACTCTCACAGTCTTTTTATTCTCTGTGATAAATTTATTTTTCCTCAAATTAGCAAAAGCCCCGATGAAGATCTATTGAAATAGATCGAAACACTGTGGCGTTGACGAAATAAACCTCACTCGTTTTATGAACTTGTGTTTTTTTTCAATTTTTCACTATATAACATACTGTCGGATTCACTTCTATTTTCTCTTCATACACACACACTCACACACACACACACACACACACACACAGACACATATCATTTTCATATATATATATATATATATATATATATATATATATATAGTTAATAACTAAAAGAAAATGTTGAAAAAATATAATCTAATTACAATTAAAAAGCATTGGAAAAAATAAATAAATAATTTGCCCTTTTTCGGAAAATCCTTAAAACTGGTCTTGTGTCTTACCCTGCTTGTGCTGAGGAGTTGAGTGAATACATGTATATTGGCTAATGAATCCAGAAACACTCTTACTCTTACAAATAAAATGAAGATTACCAAAACTGGAAGTTGTCAGTAAATTGAGGTTGCAAACTGTTAAGTATCTGGTCGGCATCCTTAGTTCCAGATGTAATAAGTAAGTAAGCAAGCCAATAAGAATCCGGTGTTTAGAGTATTCTTTGTAAGTCCTACGTCCAAGAGAATCCAAGTGTCAATGACATAAGTTTAGAATGGTGCCTCTATTAATACAGCAGAAGCAGCTGCAGCAGTGCCAGTGATTGGACAATAAAAATGCCTTCGGTTGTCACGTGGTAGTCAACGGGTCTATATTTAGGAGTGACCATTTGCCCCATGCCTTATATCTAAAATAGTTCAACACAAACGACCCTACAATTGTAATCTAAATCTGCCATATTTGACAGCGTGTCCACAAAAAATATTAATAAGTAGGTAAATAATATAGGTCGGAAAGTAAAAAGACCGAACATATATCAGAAGGCGGGAAATTTTTGACTCCTCGTCACGCTTTGATATCAGCCAATCTACTTAGAAGTGGAAAAGGCAACAAGAAATGGGATTCAATATTCGCCAAGCGTTTTCCTTTTCTTTCTTTTTTTGATAAAATTATGTTTTTGATATTTATACGATATTGCAAAGACCTTACTGAACTAGTCTGAAAGATAGATTGAGAGATAGAAAAGCAGAGAGATGCTGCGACGGCGAAGTGGGTAGAGAATGAGATTGTGCGTGGTTGTCATAAGATCACAAAATCATTTAATAATATAATTATAAAATTTCAAATTTCAGTTCGTGATTTGATTTTGATTATATTCTTATATTTTCAATATAAGTTTCATACATAATACATAACACATAATACACCACACCCACCCACACACACATACACACACATACATATTATATATATATATATATTATATATATATATATATATATATATAATAACATATAATTATATTTACACATATGTATTTAAATATACATTTATATATACATTTACATATATTTACATATATATTTAAATACATATATATGTATATATCCTTATATATGCATCTATCTCTTGCTTTCTCTCTCTCTTTCTCTTTCTCTTTCTATCTCTCTCTCTCTCTCTCTCTCTATATATATATATATATATATATATATATATATATATATAAATATATATATATATGCACACATGTCTATCTATAAATATATAGGTATATATCAATATATATGCATATAAACCAATGCATATATATATATATATATATATATATATATATATATATTATATATATATATATATGTGTGTTGTGTGTGTACATGTGTGTGTGTGTGTGTGTGTGTGTAAGGGCAATCTAGAATATTATCGAACTGATTCATTTATTATGTTTTGTTTGATTAATAATCAACCTCTAAATAGCAGTTTTAAAAATGTGGAGAATATGTTAGTGTTTAGTATTTACTTTCCGCTGAGTGATCTTGAATTATTACAAGTGTTATTTATTAAGTAATACAACACCAATTGTTTGTTGATATTCATGATAACGCGTCTGAAGCATTAACAAGTTAATACTTAAAACTTAGAATTCTATTGCCATTCCTAATCTTCTGTTTCAATGTTTTTTCAATGTTTTTAATGTTTTTCCAATGATATTAAAACATCATGCGATTAGACATTTTTCTCATTGGTTAGTGATATAATGGAATGACCCATCTCCCCCGTAGCTGAACAGTGGCGATGGTTCTAAACCACTATTTAAGAACACACAGATTACTATGTGCAGAATTCACCTGAAGTACTTAGACAATGGACTCTCCTCCTAATATTCACGTGACCTTACTATATAACAGTTAGTAAAATATGGTCCAGTCACATTTCAGCTTTCTCTTTCAGAAGAGTTAATTTTAAATATTGCAAAAATCTAGGACTTTTTTTTTCTTTTGGGATAATTTTGTTCTGTACTATCTAAGCAGTAAGCTAAATCAATGAGGCACATTTTGGTTTAAATCAATTCAAGTATCACCGATCCCCCCCCAAAAAAAAAGTTTGGACACGCACGCCTTCATTATAGCAAAGCATTTTTTATTGCTAAATAATTATGGGGGCATATCAATAAGATGGACAGTGAACTTACTAGATTTCCGTGGTAAAATACTGTCCATGATTATATTGATGCTTCTGTTTAGGAAGAAGTAAAAAGTAAGTTTTTTTGGCAGACTAGCTTATTGTCAGTATCAGCCGGACAGCGAGGGAGTTTATCCCCTTTTTGCTAGCACTAGATCAGTGAAATTTTTTTGCTTAGGCGAAGCGTCACATCGACCACCAGCGATGATCAAACATGTAGTTCCGTAGTTCCACATTTTAATATTTTAAAGGAATCTTATATCAGAAGTACATATAGAAATGAAAAATAATCTAAATCTTTCTTTTCTTCCTTAATTCAATTAACAGGTTAAAATTCAAAGAATAAAAAGAATTAATCAATTTAAGTGTAATATACAACATAAATAGCAATCTTTCTTTATATAACCAGTGACATAGATACACCAAGCAAAGTTTTCTATAGAATATTCAGAATGGAACAACGAATAACGTCATCTTTTCCTGGTATTACCAAGTTCTACAGCTAGTATCTTATAAAAGTAAATTTCATCACATTTTTTATATTACGGATTTTTTTTTAGAGGGATAATTAGAAAGATTAAACAAAACGCAAATATGGTAAATGATTTTGATTCTTTGCGACAGAGACATGCGACCCAGTGACATGCAAAGTAAGATTGCCGATGTCGATGCAAACTGCAGGGTTTATTTCAGATTACCTTTTTTTCCATCAAAAGATACCTACAAGTTAGCTGAGATTTGATGATGAAGCGTTCTTCTCCAATTTTGATTTTGGTATAAAATTCTCTTCGGGACGGCTTTACCATTACTGAATACTCTGTGACAGAATCTCCCTTCTCGATCAATGGATGTTTGTTCAGCAATATCATCTGTAATATCTTATTATACTCGAGATTCCATGTCTGTCTCTAATCAAAACTATATCATTGCTTACGTCACAATACCCCCAGGAATTGCATAAGTTTATCAATGCTTATTTAGTTTAAAATCAAAATCATTAATACATAGACTAAAAGTTATTTACCAATGATGTCTATTAAAATCGGAGTAAGATTTGCCTCAAAACTGCCCGTGAATTTATCCTGCAACGTGTCTTATATATCACTAAGAATTTATAATTTACATAATATATGGTGTAGTTGATTTGCATACTGGTTTGAACAAAATCGAATTTAATAAATAATTTCTTGGTGTTATTGATCTCTTATATTATTATTTTATTCTCCAATGCATTAAAATCAATCCTCTGAATTATTTTATATAGATACCAATTTAAATGTAATTAAAATAAGTGTATCCTTTTTATATGAGTTCTTATTTAATTTCGTTGTTATTGACATCCTTGCGGCTGCGAGGGACGATGGATTAGTGTAATTATTTTTCTAATTGGGACTAAGAAGCCTGGGCGGGTTCATAATGATGATGACCTGATGCCCAAGCAGCAAATCCCCCATCTCCACACTGCCGCTGTGATCAAAAGGAAAGGTAAAGAACCAATGCAGTTTGGCAGAGGCAATGTCGCAGGAGATGCTGGGTATCACTGGATTTCAGCATCACACCACCTTAGGGAACCCGGCTCTGGATGTATTTTCGGGGTTTACTCCCCTTAAATTTCATTATTCTTTCTAATTTAATATATTTCATTGCATTAAAACTTAAATACTTACGCTCGAAAGGGGAATAGTCTTGCTAGTGATTTTAAATGATAAATAAGATCCACCATACCACGAGTAAGAAAATGTAATTGATTACATTGCGCTAACCTCTTTTCCTCAAATATATTGATTTTCATGAAATAATCTCATCACCATTTTATGGTTTCAAAGACATTGCTGTGTCCTTAAAAAGGATACAATCAGACCAGATTGAAGTGGAAGGACTAGTCAACACGTTCGTAGATTTAAGATAGAGGATTTTATTGCAGAGAGATACAATAAGACAGAGAGGAAAAAGCGAGGTACGCTACTTATCCTCGAAGCCAGCCCAGTAAATGCCGTGCTTACTATATCTATTGTCAGACCACATGGACGAGAGAGAGAGAGAGAGAGAGAGAGAGAGAGAGAGAGAGAGAGAGAGAGAGAGAGAGAGTGTGTGTGTGTGTGTGGAATATTCCATTACAACTGATATAATATCTACGGCGTTTGGTATCTCACATATGCGATTTTCAAACAAAATGAATTATTTGGTTTCGTGTTTTCCTTATATGCTTTAGTGAAGCGTAAAAGGGAAGAGTGAAATGCTTGGGTCATGTAGTCGTTGGGAATCTATTATCTTAAAAAAAAACAATAGAAAATATACGCCTACAAAACCCACACCTATTATTCCGGACAACCCTTACCACTTCCTTCACTACACCTCTAACTTTCCTTCTTACTGGCTCCTCCGCCTCACCCCCTTTACATTGTTATTTACCAATACAATAAACTCATAAAGAAATTAACAGAGATGAAATAATAATTGAGCTGATTGTTTGTGTTCTTTATTCACCTTTTCAATATCTCTCTCTCTCTCTCTCTCTCTCTCTCCTCTCTCTCACACACACACACACACACACAGACACACAGACACACAGACACACACACACATTATATATATATATATATATATATATATATATATATGTATATATAAGAGGCTGGGTTAGCTCACTCGGTAGAGCGTTTGACTAGAAAAAACAAGGTTTATAGTTCGATCCCGGTCCTCGCCAACTCGGCGTATGAGTAACACAGGGATCTGTGCGGTAAAATAAGGAGCTGATGGTATGTGTGGCGCTCCACCTCAGACGTAAAAACAATCTCCTTCGTCTGGCGCTAGTGAAAAGGGGATAGACTCCCTCGCTGATTGGCTGATACCGACATTAAGCCGCCCAGACTACTTTACTATTTTTACTTATATATATATATATATACATATATATATATATATATAAATATTAGGATGACGCTGACCTATTGAACAGAAGTAAGCGTCATAATCTAAAAATCTACAAAAGGTATCTATGCCTTGAAACCTAAACATAGCCGGTGTAAAAAGGAAAATGAAGTACATGTCTAAAAAAATTACAATTTTGCTCAACGTTCCATGTGTTTTTTCCAGACACCCAAATGATGTGGAAGATTAGGTTTGTAATTATCTTGAAAAAAAGAATAGAAAATACACGCTCAGCAAATCCATACCTACATTTTAGAAATTTGAAAAGAAAGGTTGTTTATGTTTGAAAGCAATTTTCTGCTCAAAACACTTGTGAGCATATAATAATTTTCATCCATACCATTTGATATATTTTTTCCATTTATCATTATCTTCTTGTATTTAATTTCCTTTTGGATGTTATCGTCTTCTATGGATCGGGTTGGGTCGTCTAACGTCTATCTGGGTATGTTTTCTCTTCTCTGCTATTCTGCTTTCTCTATATATTGGATATGGATTGTTGAGTTTGCTGGATTTTCTGGTTATTTTTATTGGTCTGGGTCTTTAATCTTTGGGTCTTTTCCTCTTGGTTTCCGTTTGTAGTTTTTAATAACAAGTTCACCAATTGATGTTTTTTACTTTCAATACTTTAATATATCAAACCAAGTAAATGACCTCAGAGGAAAGATCGCCATCTTGCTTCTGTCCCCTTCCAACTTAGCCCAGACTCTCAACTTTCTACCTTTCTTTCTCTATTAGCAATCGTGGCTCGGCCAATCAGAAACCAAGGTCAGTTATTTCTTCCACGTCGAACACGTCTTTTATTCTTCTAAGACTTCTGCTTTTTGCCCATTTCTACACTTTTACATATCCACACAATCAACACACTTCACCTACGACTGACCTTAAACTTTCATGATCTTAGAGAGAGAGAGAGAGAGAGAGAGAGAGAGAGAGAGAGAGAGAGAGAGAGAGAGAGGGGGGGTTCTTACGCATAATTCAATAATTTGAATTCTTCAGTCTGTTGCTGTAACTGTAATCTTTTGCTACTTTTATTAGTTTTGTCACTCTTCTTGGTATGCTCTTCCATCTCAATATTATATTCAGATTTCCATATTTAAAGAATATTGTTACTCACATTTCTCTTCTTTTCTTTTAACAAAGTAGTCTAAATAGTTTAAATGAAAGAATGTAAACATTACAAATTATAAAATTCATCATCATTTTAGATTATCGTCTCGAGTATTATTATGATCATAATTAGGATAATGATTATCATTATTCCAATGATTATTATTAATTTTTATTTCAGTATCTAGTAAAGTAGTTAATCCTATTTTCTCCATTCCCTCCTTGTAACTGTAACCTTTAATATTCCTATTAATTTTGTCATCAAAATTGTTAATCCTTTTTATTTATATATCCTTAGATGAAGGTTTGTTTCCCATTTATGTTTACTAGTTTTTCTTCATCTTAATTTTTGTTGCATAATAAATGGGACTTACTTGGATTGTTATCACTCGGTCAACGATGGTTGGTTTGTTGAATTTTACGTCATGTCAACCCTTGTTGGGTTATATTTTATGCCGAATACCTTTTGTTTTGTCATTCTTGGTGAGTATACGAGATTTATTTTTATTTACATTCAATATTTAAACACATTTTTTAAAATTCATTTTTTCTATATAAGTCATATATACAACAGATAATAGTAAACCGGGTCAGAGTGGACCTGGGAGTAATGTTGATGAAAAAACACTGTAATCAACCACCAATTTCTAAACCTTATGATAGCATATTATCCGATAGATATAAAATCGAGTGTGAATTTTCCTGATGTTCAAGCTTAGATTAAAAAAATAAAATAAAATAAAAGTATAATCCTGAATTCTAAGAAAAATTGAATACTTAATATTATTAGATAAATGTTGGGTGTCCTACATAAAATTTATTCACGATTTATTTCATAACGATGCTTCAATTTCTCATCTCAGATTGATTGCACAAATTGAGTAATCTGATCTGTGCAGTAAAGTGGTGGCGCTCAATCTCAGCAACAAAAAAAGCAATCTCCCTGGTCTAGCGCTAGCGAAAGGGGATTGACTCCCTCGCTGTCTGACTGATACTGACAAAAGATAACTCCGCCAACTTTACTTTTTTACTTATTCTCCTCAGAGGTTTTCCAATAGAAAAATAGATTTTTTTTGGTTGCTCTTAAGTAAACATATCAAACGTAAAGTAAAAACTAAAGTCTTCGGGGCAGCCTAATGTCGGTATCAGCTATGCAGCGAGGGAGTCTATCCTCTTTTCACTAGCGATAGACCAAAGAGATTATTTTAGCGTCTGGAGTGGAACGCCACACCTACCATCAGCTCCTTACTTTATCAAGTTCCTATTTCGTTCCTATTTCTGTTCGCTTGTTTAGACCCAGATACCAGTCTATCCCAAGCTCTCCCCCCCAAAAAAAATGCGTAATCAACTGCTCTAATTTCTAAGCATTACGATAGCGTACAAAGTGTGACAACAAAGTATCGAGATTTTTTGTACTTTTTGACAAAATTGTATTCTTGAAAAAAAAAAAAAAAAAGCATTCCATTCATTTTTTTTTTCAGTATACAAGGTGTGTCAAAAAGTACAAAAATCTCAATACTTGTTTGACACACCTGGTATCATCCTATCGACATACCAGCGAGTATGTATTTTCTTGACGTTCAAACTTAGATAACAAATTAAAATTATACTCGTGAATTCTCTGAAAAATTGAATACTTAATATTCTTTGATAAATGTTCAAATATCAGGTGTCCTACATAAAATTTATTCATGATTTATTTCATATCTATGCTTCAATCTCTCCTGTCAATATGATCTTCAAATTTATAATCATTCTCATTATTGATTCGGTCAGCCACTTATGAACAACAAAAATACACTTCAAACCTTTTTAATCACGTCACGTTTTAATATAAAATCAGAAATAAATTTTATAAAAATATAGTGAAGAATAAATTTAATATATGTATGTATTAGTTTTTCTTTATGTTATTTTTTCATGAAAATATATTATGAATATAATTCTAAAAAATAAAAGCAAATAAATAAATAAATAAATAAGTAAAGCAAAAAGAATAAAAATAAAAATGAAAATAAATAAAACTTCACGAATTAAATTGGTCACTTATTAAAGCTTATGAACGTCAGGATTAAGATTTATCAAAATGAAATCGAACATTTGTAACAACATTAATTTCGATCATAAAAACCTTGGTATAGTTGAAATATATATCGATAGATAGATTTAACATTATATGTACGTATGTGTCATAAATGTCGTATTATATAGCACCGGCTTAGCTCAATCGGTAGACCATCAGCCTCGGAACCACAGGGTGCCTGGTTCGATACAGGTCCTCGCCAACTAAGTGTATGAGTAGCACAGGTATCTGTGCGGTAAAGTAAGGAAATGATGGTAGGTGTGGCGCTCTACGGCAGACGCAAAAAGGGGAATTGATACCGACTTTAGGCCAGTCGGATGATATTTTCTCTATATATATTTACAAGCAGGACCTGTTGATATAGCATAGTATGAAAATGTATTCATTACATCATTTAAAATTATTTACTTTAAGAGCTATTCCAATATAGTTCAATGTGTAAAAAGTATAATAATCTTGATTTAACTCCCCCTTTTCTTTTCTTTCTTTCCTTCTTTTCACATTTTCATTACCTTCGATTGAAACAGATTAAGGTTATCGTTTCCTCGCGCTCACCCCTCTCTCTATCTTTCCTCTGCTCTCATTTTTCTTTCTTATTATATTTTAGCCGTGTAGCATGTCCTATTTCTTCCCTTTATTCCTTTATAAGAAAAATAGTTATGCTCCATTATTTAGCAGAAATTCATGAGAAATAAGAATTCGGGGGAAAAGCAAGATAATCAGGATTTACATTTTAGCATTTAATCTTGGACAATTCGGACGGTCTCATTTTTAACCAGAGGGTGTTGCAAGATGATAACGGTCGGAAGATTAAGGAACAAGCGAATCAATATATAGATTTCATGAAAAATACATTTTAATTAGTAAAAGGTTTAATTTCTAAATGATGATTTTCCTCAATATAACAGATTTCTAGGACTGATGCGCAATAAATTATTCTCCCTCCAACTATAGGTAAATAGCAGGGAAGATTGAACATTTTAACCTTGATATGGCAACCGGTCAGTGAAAAGGAAAATCTGAATTAAAATCTGTTAAACTGCGCTGAAAAATTGACCTCGTGCCACATCCTGCTCGTGGGGAGAGGGTTGGTAATTACGCATCAATTTATTTTTGTTAAAATTTTTAAAAAATAGACCTTTCTCTCGAGCCCCCTCCACACCTTGAGAAACTCAATAACTCCCGGAAAGAAAGGAAAACAAACACAAAGCGAAAAATAAAAAGGTATGAGAGAGAAACGAAAATAAGGGAAAATATACAAACATTATTTAAAAAGAAAAACTAGCAGGACCTGTATGGCAATTTAACTATTACTACGTTTATTTAGGGCCAGATTAGCTCAGTCGGTAGAACGTTCGGCTAGAAACCACAAGGTTCCTAGTTCGATACCGGCCCTCGCCAACTCAGCGTATGAGTAGCGCAGGGATCTGTGCAGTAAAGCAAGGAGCCGATGGTAGGCGTGGCGCTCCACCTCAGACGCTAAAATAATCTCTTTTGTCTATCGCTAGTGAAAAGGGGATTGACTCCCTCGCTGCATGGCTGATACCGACATTAGGCCGCCCCGAAGACTTTAGTTTTTACTTTACGTTTGATATGTTTACTTAAGAGCAACCAAAAAATAGTTCAATATGTAAAAGTATGATTTTATTCTTTATCTCTCTCTCTCTCTCTCTCTCTCTCTCTCTCTCTCTCTCTCTCTCTCTCTCTCTCTCTCTCTCCTCTCTCATTCGTTTTCACTTTCCTACATTGAAATAGATTAGCCTTTATCGCATCCCGCGCGCTCACCATTTCTCTATCCTTCCCCTATTTTTTCTTAAATACTTCTTTATTTCTTTCGTTCTTGTTATATCTCTTCTGTGTAGCATGTTTCTTTTCTTCCCTTTCTTTCTCTTCAGAATGGTCTCTTCTTGAGCTGTGGAGGACAACACTCATAAGAAATAAGGATTCGGTGGATAAGCAAGGGCAGATAATCTAGATTTAAACTTGCATTTCATCTTGGACGGTTTTATTTTTAAACAAAGTTATCGCAACATAATAATGGCCATACAATTAAGGAACATATAATATATTTACCAAACCCTCCGCACGAGCTGGATATGACACAAGGCCAATTTCTTAAACGGAGTTCAACAGGTTTGAATGCAGAGTTTTCCTTCTCCTAGACCGGTTGCCTAACCAAGGTTAAAGAGCCCAGTCTCCCCTACTATTTACCCATAGCTGGAGGGAGAGTAGGATTCCTACCTTTCCCAAGGGTATTAGCGTTAAGTGAAATGCAACGTCCAGGATTTGAACTCGTGGCGACGAGTCCATTTTCCATGATTTAACCATTACACCACGCGCTTCCTTTTTAAGAAACATATAGATATGGAGAAAAAGAAGAGAACCGAGAAAAACGAAAAACAGAAAGACGAAGACATCATTGAATACAGAAAGCTGAAAGAAATCGATTATGAAAAGGTGTAGGACGTTGAATAATTCTGGAAACCTATGGGGACATGATATCACTAAGACTCCAGAGAAAGTCCATCAACTTACGCTGGTGTGAAAAAACTCATAAGGACTGAAATAATCTTGAGAATGAAACGCATAACATTCTCCGAGACTTTGAGATAAAGACGGATCATCCTATCCCTGCCAGGAGACCAGACCTAGTGTTGATTAACAAAAAAAGAAAAAGAAAGGAAAACATGTCAACTTGTGGACTTTGAGGTTCCAGCAGATCACAGGGTGAAGCTAAAGGAAAATGAAAAGATGGCTAAATACCTGGACCTTACCAGAGAATTGAAAAAGCTGTGGAATATGAGAGTGAAATTGATACCAATTGTAGCTGGGTCACTTGGAACGGTCGTAATACACTTGAAAAAAAACTGGAGGATCTGGAAATCAGAGGAAAAATTGTGACCATCCAGACTACTGCGCTGCTACAATCGACTACACTACTCAGAAAATCCTGAAGACCTGAGGAGACTTGTTGTCACTCAGCCTCCAGTGAAATACCATCAGCTGACGTTGATGTGAAAAACTCAAATGGAGTGAAAATAATAATAATACCTGGACCTTGTCAGAGAAATGAAAAAGCTCTGGAATATTAATATTAGGGTGAAAGTGATACTAAAGGTAGGTGGGGGACTAAGAACGGTCCCAAAAAGCTTGGAAAAAAATTTGAAGGAACGGGAAATCAGAGGAAGAATTGAAACCATTCAGACAACTGCAAGCGGAAATCAGCTACACTACACAGAAGAGTCATGGAGATCCAAGGAGACTTGTTGTCACTCAAACTCCAGTGAAAAACCATCAGGCGATGCAAGTGTGAAAAACTCAAAAGAGTGAATTAATACTACTACTACTACTACTACTACTACTACTACTACTAATAATAATAATAATACTGTCACTCAGACTCCAGTGAAAGACCATCAGCTAATGATGATGTGAAAACTCAAAAGGAGCAAATAATAATAATGATGATAATAATAATACGTATCATCACGTGGATTTCCTGTCCCGGCGGAACATCGAGTGAAGATGAAAGAAAACTAAAAAAAATGACAAATACTTGAACCTTGCCAGAGAACTGAAAACTGTGGAACATGAAGGTAAAGTTGGTAGCAATTCTAATTCATGCCCTCGGAACAGTTCCTTTGGCATTTGGAAAATAGTCTGGAAGAAATGGAAATCCGAAGAAGAATCGAGACCATCCAAACAACAGCACTGTTTAGATCGGAAGAATCCTGGACACCTGAGGAGACTTGCTGTCACGTATCCTCCAGTAAACTAACGCCTCGGGCGGGTTTAATAAACTCCAATGGATCGAAATAATAATAATAATAATAATAATAATAATAATAATAATAATAATAATAATAACCTGAGGAGACTTGCTGTCACTCAGACTCTAGTGAAAGACCATCAGCTAACGCTGATGTGAAAACTCAAAATGAGTAAATTATAATAATAATGATATGAAAGAAAACGAAAAGATACACACATACCTAGTCCTCAAAAGTGAATTGAAAAAACTGTGGAATATGAGGGTGAAAGTGATACCAATAGTATTTGGGGCACTAGCAACGATCCCCAAAGCTTAGAAAAAATACTTGAGGAACTAGAAATTAATGGAATAATTGAGACCATCCAGGCAAGAGAATTGTTGAAATCAGCTACAATAATCAGGAGAGCTCTGAGGAGACTTGTGGTCACCCAGACTCCAATGAAAGACCATCAGCTAACGCTAGTGTGAAAAACTCAAAAGAGTGAAATAATAATAATAATAATAATAATAATAATAATAATAATAATAATAATAAGAAGAAGAAGAAGAAGAAGAAGAAGAAGAAGAAGTGATTGTAGATGGTGCACTCGGAACGGTCCTAATTAATTTGGAAAAAAGACTGGAGGATCTGGTAATCAGAGGAAGAGTTGAGACCATCCGAACAACTGAACTGCTTCAATCGGTTAGAATACTCAGAAGAGTCCTGGAGACCTGGGGAGACTTGTTGTCAATCAGCCTCCAGTGAAATACCATCGGCTAACGCTGACGTGAAAAACTCAAAAGGAGAGAAAATAATAATAATGAGAAAAATAATAAAAGAAAACGATAATGAAAAAGTGAGTGACGTTGAAAACGAAGGCCAAACAGACGAAAATAAATGATTAGAAAGTTGTCCTGAATTAAAAGCTAACAACAATTCGTGAGTTAAAAGCATCTTGTGAAGTACAAATAAAAAACTAATCTGTTAGTACCGAGTAAATCAAGATCGACACAAAAGTAACAAATCGATCAATTGAAAAGACAATAAATGAACCAACATCAATAACAAAGCTACTCAGTGATCTTCTTCTTCTTCTTCTTCTTCTTCTTCTTCTTCTTCTTCTTCTTCTTCTTCTTCTTCTTCTTCTTCTTCTTCTTCTTCTTCCTTCTTCTTCTTCTTCTTCTTCTTCTTCTTCTCTCTTCTTCTTCTTCTTCTTCTTTCTCTTCTTTCTTCTTCTTTCTTCTTCTTCTTTTCTTCTTCTTCTTCTTCTTCTTCTTCTTCTTCTTCTTCTTTTTCCAAATTCTTGTTGTTCTTCTTTCCGATTCTAGCTTCTTGTTCTTGTTCTTGTTCTTCTTCTTCTTCTTCTTCTTCTTCTTCTTCTTTTCTTCTTCTTCTTCTTCTTCTTCTTCTCTCTTCTTCTTCTTCTTTCTTTCTTTTTCTTTCTTCTTCTTTCTTCTTCTTCTTCTCTTCTTCTTCTTTCTTCTTTCTTCTTCTTCTTCTTCTTCTTCTTCTTCTTCTTCTCTTCTTCTTCTTCTTCTTCTTCTTTTCTTTCCAATTCTTGCTTCTTGCTTCTTCTTCTTCTTCTTCTTCTTCTTCTTCTTCTTCTTCTTCTTCTTCTTCTTCTTCTTCTTCTTTTCCAATTCTTGTTTCTTCTTCTTCTTCTTCTTCTTCTTCTTCTTCTTCTTCTTCTTCTCTTCTTCTTCTTTCATTGTGTTATTTTTGCGCCCATATAACTTCTTCAATTTTCTTTGGCGGAGTCACAATTCGATTCAATGTAACAGCCCTTTAAAAAAAAAGAAAAATAATAGGCCAGACAGGAAATAATAATTGAAATCACCCTCAGCTGTCACTCAAGGACAAAGGGAAAGCCAAAACAAAATGAATGTTGATGAAAAAGTTATTAGATGATGAAGGCTAATAAATTCGATTTTATTCCTCCGTCACCTTTCTAGTCTCTAATCATTTTGCTCGCTTTTCTTGATATTAGTTGAGGCATTAATCCTCGTTTTCTTTCCAAACAAGGGTTACAATTTGCTAATTACAATAGACATCAATGGGCGTATCTTATAGCTAATTAATGTGTATTGTAAAGTAAGCTAGCTTTTCGTTTAAAAGACCAGGTCTGCTGAAATTAAATTTAATTCTCTAAGGGCTTTGTCCCTAGCTACGCTTTTCCCGTTTCTTGCCAATTATTTATCTGATTTCTTCTCTCATACTAGATGTTAACATGACCCCGTGGGTTATCCCATTTGAGCTCCTCTCGGTAGATCTATTTATGTTTTTGGATGCCAATGATCTTGGAAAAGTAGAGCTGCAAATGATGAATTAAATTTTTTTGAATCCCTTAACGGTTTGAATCATTTAATATCATTCTGTTAAGATTTAATCTAATGAAAGTTTTTGTACATAATTTTAAATTAGTATCGATGGAAATTTATATTCTGCTTCAGCGGGTTTGGAACGCATTTTGTTCCAGGCGCTTTCTGGTGTCCCTTTTGCAGAATTCTTTACATGTGCCATTAATAAACGCTTTCGTGTTTTAGTATCCTCGTTTTACGTGTTCTCTCTCTTCTTCGCTAATAATTCTCTTCCCATCTCTCTACCTCTTTTAACTCTACACTCGGACTGATAAACTTAACGAGGAGCGTGGATCAGTAAATAAACATTTAGAGATGGTGGTAAATAAGTGACCAGACAGTGAATTGCAGATATTTGATGCCAGACTGGATCAGTTATTTACTTAATTGGCTAATTACAACTAGTTTAGACGCAATAAATTAAATGGTTTGTTTTTCGAAAGTCTTAGGTTTTGTATAAGCTTTCAATCTTATAACGCTAAAGGAATTTAATTTTTTTAAATTAGCTATGAATTTTTGGTGTCATTGAAATAATAGGAGAAAAAACTTTTAAGAAACAAAGATTGATTCGATTTCTTGTAGCTTAGTATCCATATACTAATAGATAATCGAGGATTGCCAGTGACATGTGTCGTTGTAGATTTGGTCTAACAACGTCAGATGTCCTATTTTAATTATAATAACTTCCAGTTTGGAAAAAAGAACAGACATTCTGTACTCGATAAAAATGATGCGTGTTGAAATAACTAAGCAAGGCGGTGAGTATTCTAATTAACGCTAGGTATTAATTTGATCGCGATGGGATATGTAATTGAACGTAATATGGCATGTGTACGGCCAGATGACTGCGTATGTGTAACTCTGCCTAAAAGTGCATACATCCGAGCCGTGTCTGCCATTCCAGGCGCGGAAATGTTACATGTGCTAGTGTCTCTGAGTGATGAACAAAAACGTCGTTTAGTAAGCTCGATTATCGAATCTTTCCGTATAGTCTACTCGCTATTACTTACCTTAATTGTGGTACATATAACCTTTGCGAAAGATTTGTAACCTTCTCATTCCCTCTAGCCTTTGCATCAAATAGTACTCCATCTTTTTTCCTTTCTATATTCAGGGTTACCAAACTAGTAGTCCCGCGAAGGCTATTTTATCAGGCCCATCACAGAGAATACTATAACAAACATTCTGTTTCTGAGTTCCTATATTATCTACCAAAAATGTTTTGTTTTAGTCATTCTTGATGTCCAAGGTATCTATTTTTTCAGAATACATTATTTATGAACTCCTTTTATAATAGAACCTATAATCAACCTCTCTTGATGGAAACTGCACAGAAGAGAATAGTTTTCCACGTCATCAGACTGCTCATGTAGGCTTTATTTAGACGAAACATAAAAATACATGTGGAACTATACTGGATAATCAATTACTCAGTCGTCTCTCTCTCTCCTCTCTCTTCTCTCTCTTCGAATATAAATTAAAATAATATATATATATATATATATAACTATATATATAATATATATCTACTATCATAATATATAACACAAATAAATATAAATAATAATATAATGTGTGTTTTCCGCTTAGTTTTGGTTGAACGGAATACGGCATATTTTTTATGACCTTTACACTTTAAAATGGCTCCACCTGGATAATATAAACAAATATAGCATGTTTTGCTTCCTATTTTGTGATTCCTGTGGACTATAGTGTTTCAGCTCTTCTGTTACAAACGATCTTCTTTTATTATTTCTGCTTATTATTCCTGTAGTAAAACGATGGATAACTATTTATAAGTTTATTAGGATCCTCGCTCATGTTTATATATTGAATAATTTCTCTAAGTAATTAATTGCTTTATCCCTTTCACCTGAACCAAACGGGATTTTTACACCCGAGTCGATGAAGTAATTTAATACCCTATATACAGAAACCACTCGATGCCCCTAATTGTTCGGTTGCCAGTGACCGCTTTTGTTAACACTATTTGGGGAAATGATTTGACAATTTTGTTTTCAATTAAGCCTACGTTCAGAAAATAAAGTCGTTCCTTATTTCCGAATAAAGATCAAATTAGAAGAGACAGTGCAACCCGAGATCTTTGCAGTAAATTTAAAAATGTAAATTACTCAATCACCAACCATGCATTTCACGTTCCGCCAGCGCACTTGAAAATCCGTTGGATATCATCCAATGAAATCCGAGATATTATTAAGTTTGTTTAGCTAGGCTTAATTGTATGTGCGTACTCCGGAAATATAAAATGAAGGATGTTATTATGTGACTATAAAATCAATTAACAAATAGGTTTATCGTGCGGTTCGTATATGAGTCTTCTGGTACATTTAAAACTCACATCAAAATAGGAAAATGCTTTTACGTATTATCTTAATATTTGCCGCAGTAAATAAATATATTGTGATTTGCTTTTTTTATAGACTTCGGCACACATAAAATAATAAAAACATTAACAGTAAATCTTCTATGTAATTATTAATACACTGTGAAAAGGATCTATAATATCTACAAAAATCCCCACATTCAAAACGACCTTTTTCAAATTACCAATCCGGACCTGGTTGGCGGAGGACCAGAAAACGAATAAATATAAAACATTTATTGTCTATCCTCATTAGTAAATACGTATCGCCTGCTTATTTCGTTTACCCATGATTCTTACATGTTGTCTTATAATCAGTGTTCGAAACATATTTTTTGAAATAGTATATATGCGAGGGGAAGGGGATGAGAAGTGGATCTAAAAGATGAATCTGGTCTTGCATATATACACATCTTAGTCTAGCGAATTCTTTTGG
>CM042152.1:41358037-41434473 GCA_023376005.1 Doryteuthis pealeii | reverse complement strand
AGTTAACTTGGAACATATAATAATTAGTGTAGTTAACATTAAGCGAAATTTAAGAGCTGCTAAACTAGTTTTTTGGGAGAGCAGTAAAAAAATTATTATTTTTCAATTAAACAAGTTTTAAATTAGCACTCAAAATACGTTGCTAGGAAAGTAGTAATACACTAATGTTATTACTAATTCAACAAGTTATTCATAAAGTGGATAATAGTTTACTTGGAGAGAAGTAAGAACTTGAACAGTTATCAATTAAACAAGGATTTAAAAAAGTCGTCATTGCACATTTTGTTTCTATAAATTTACGCAGTAAAGGGCAAGTAACTAATGATATTCGACGTGCTGTCGTATTTATGTATTGAAAGTCTGCTGTAGATTGAAACACACACGTATGCCAATGACTAAATCGATCTTATCAGGACGGTTTGCTTATGGAACTGTGACTACTTGCAAAGGTCTCTTCCGGAAAGGTTTACAGGCGATCTTAGATCTCAACATGTTATTCGCCAATTAATATTCAGCAAAGGGGCAATAAAACCCTGTTTTGAAAAAATCATCTTGTTGGAAGAAAAACCGGCTGGAATGAAACTTGATGGGTCAACTAAGTAAATGAGTTGGAAATTGTTTAGATTAGTTTCTTCCTTTTTCTTTCTTTCTTCTTTCTTTATTCCTTCTTTCTTTCTTTTTCATTTTCTTGTTTATATTTCAGCAATCAGATTATGAGCTATATAGAATTAAAACTGTTAAAGCATTTTCATGTTGTATTTCTTCGTATATTGATCAGAATAACTCTACTACAAAATAAAAAAACGCTCCTTTTGGGCGACGTAAAATAAAATGTTGCCCGGGGGGAGGGAGTTGTGAATTAAATACTCAGAAGTTTGTATCATAAGTAAAGTAAAATCAGCTCAAAATTTTATTAAAGGGCAAAAAATAAAATTAAATTTAATAAAGGAGTTTAAAAAATATAAAAAAATTGAAGGAAAGTTAGTTTCTGATAACTGCTAAAAAACTATTATATTAAAATAAAACAAAACATATATAGATAGGATAATACAGGATGTAATTTATTAAAACTTGTTTAAAAAAACAATGAGGACTGTTCACATGCATGTGTAAATTTTGAATGTATCTTTCTACGTTATGGACGTTTAGTAGTGTGACGTAAATCAGTGACGTCGTTTTTGTTTATACAAAAAGCAGAATCTCATTATTATAGATTTGTATTATTTAGTCTCTTTGGGTGTTGTCCTCAGTTTTTATTTGCGCTATATACGCAACGTTTCGGCCGATGTATCCTCTAGGACTTTCTATCAACTGTCTTTGACTCGTCGAACGGGGGCTTCATGTTTCATAATTGGAGCCTTCACGTGTAAATTTAAAATAAAGGAAGGATGGACAGTTCCGGAAATTCAAATATACCACCTCATATATCTACCCGTCATTTATACATATTTGAGGACAATACAAAATATTAGCTGTAATTTCAAATCAATACCAATCACAAAATATTACGCCAATACAAATGGAACTTGCCCGTAGCAACTTTTATGTCAGTTAAAGTTTTTGGCATTAGATAACCCCACAGGGTATTAGATCATTAAACAAACCATCCGAATCAAACCAATATAAATGAAAATAATGAAAATTATTCGTACAATTGAAGCATCATTAAGACTTGAGACATAGAACAATTTTTTCAAAATTGATTTTTGTTTCGGCATTAAATGACCGTAAATAAACAAACCAATAACGAATCCAAATTCACACGTGGATGGTATAACGCAATGCTGAGCTGTTGTTTAACACTTAAACATCCTGTAAGAATTTTTTAAGTCCAAAGCCCCATTCTGATAAGGGATATTCAGGGTTTAAAATCCACTGGATTAATCATGATATTGATTAATTGCATTGATTGCACGTGTATATTTTTATGTATTTAAAAAATACAGCCGTGCATTTTATGTATAAAAAACACACGTGCAATCAACTGCAATTAATCAATATCTTGATTAATCCAGTGGATTTAACCCTGAATATCCTTATGGTGAACTCGAGTAGGGTTATTACCGTGTACCATTTATCCGTATATATATATATTATACTTAGTATAATATAATATTTATAATATATATTTTATATATATATATATATATATATATAGCATTTTCCTAAGAAGTACGGCCGTCATCATCTTGCAAAACCTTCTGGTTAAAAATGAGATCGTCAAATTCTCTAAGAAGAATTGTATTGGTGTAAATCATGATTAACTGGTGTTGCTTACACGGAGATTTTTTATTTTTTATGAGTGTCGTCACCTTATCTAAATAATAGACCATTCCGTTTTAATTATAAAGAAACATGGGAAGAAAAAGCACATGCTATGCAGAAAAAATAATTAGAAAGAAAGAGAGTATACGAAAAAACATAGAGTGGGGGTGAGCATGCGGAAGTGATAACTTTAATCTGTTTCAATCGGACATAATGAAAAAGATGAAAAGAAGAAAGAGAGAGAAGAGAGAGAGAAGGGGGGGAGTTTAATCAAGATTATTATCTTTTTACATATTAAACTATTTTTACAATAGCTTTTAAGTAGTAAACGTTGTAATAATTAAATTTCATACTGTGGTATATCCACAGTCCTGTAGTATTTAAATATGGCGGGCAACCTACATTTGCAATATTATCTTTCTTTCCAATCTGTCTCGTATAACAAAGATTATTTTACGGTGTCTTGGTTTTGTATCTTTGTTGTTTTCCATCATCATCTTCAGGTTGCACCAATAGCACACATACACATGACAACCGAATGAATAACCTTAAATAACCCGCGAAGATTGATATGCCATTAACATTAGCAGAAGTCCTGCCAAAGGCTATTTTTTATGGGACCATCGTCCATCGCCATTGGCAGGTCTTCTGCTAATGTTAATGGCATATCAATCTTCGTGGGTTATTCATGTCCAAGACCCACTACGTAATTGCCATGTTACAGGCCTAATGAGTGAAAGAGATTCATTAAAATCTCATTCCCTCTCTTATGTACGTAGACATCTAGAGACACGTGTTGTAATGATTATCGTCGTAACTGGAGTAGATGGCATGTTATAGAATACTTTTTTCGCAGGCACTAAAGTTTACAGTCTATATAGTACTGAAGTTTATTAAAACTAGTTATACTAGTTAATACTAAAAACTAGTTAATAGTTAGTTTTCAATTGACGCTTGCTTACTCTTACGCACGATGAAACTTTAATTAGGTAGCAATCGTGGTACTGTTAGTAGTAATACTACATTATTCGATTGAATGTTCGCATACCCGAGGAGTTCTGGAGACACTTGCTGTTACTCAGATTCCAGTGAAAGACTGCCGGTATGATCATTCACATGGGTGAAATAATAATATAATAATAATAATAATAATAATAAAGACGAAATGGTTAATACTTTACTAAGCGAATGCAGCAAACTAGCACAAATAAAGTACAAAACCAAGACATGACTGTTTGGGAATGGGAATCAATGGGAATTGTGCCAGAATTTCAATTTTCACCAATTGGTATATGCATAAAAAGGACTGTGTGCATAGGAATAAGATCTGGGATTTTGAGATACAGACTGATCACTTCATTCAAGCTACGAGACCAGACTTAGTGTAAATTTGCAAGAAGAGAACTTGTCATCTAATTGTATTAGCTGTCTCAGTGGATCACACCGTGAAAATGAAACAAAAAGAAAAGATAGAAAATTACTTAGACCTGGCAAGAGATCTGAAAAAAAAACTGTGGAATATGAAGGTGAAAGCCGTAGCTATTGTAATTACTTCACTTGGAACAGGTACCAAGGTTTTGAAAAGAGTCTGTATGAACTGGAGATCAGAAGAATCAAACCATCCAAATAAAGCATTGGTAAGATCACTAGAATACTTGGAGAGTCCTGAGGAAACTTGCCGCCCCTCAGCATTTAGTGAAAGAATAAAGCGGGATGTGAAATCTCCCATAGAGTTAAATAAAAATAAATAATAATAATAATAATAATAATAATAATAATAATAATAATAATATGCGCGGCCTAGGAACAGTACCCAAGCTTTTGGTAAGAGTCTGATTGGAAATCCAAGGATGAATCGAGGCCATTAAATAGGAGCATTTTTGAGATCAGTCTGAAGAATACTGAGACCTGAGCAGACCTGCTGTCACTCATGAACCACACTCTCATGAGAATGGAGACTGTAACCGAGTTACAACTCCTTAGAGTTGACTGTTGCTACGTACTAAACATCCACTACAGTATGAATGTAATTTGCATATTGATCTTTAAAAATTGTTTTAATAATTTATGCTTAGTGATTTTCAATTGTTTGGTTTTATCTTATTGAATATGAGCAAAATCTCTTCAATAAATCTTAAAAGAAATCCCTTAACAAGAGAAATAACTGATCTTTACTTCCTATTTAACTCAATTTACCAATGGAAAGACGGTGTAACGGAAAATGATGAAGAGTTACAAATTTTTCAATCATATCAAAATCTTTTTATACATTCTTATTCCAGTTCATTAGCCTTTCTAATTTAATATCATATTTTTATTATAAAATTTAACTAAATACTTGCACCCGGAGGTGGCATATATTTGCTAGTAATAATAATGAATTAAATTCATATTGTTATAATTCTCTTTTAAAGTCATTTAACAAATATCTTGTATGTGCTTGAGTGAAGTTATTCCAGAAGTCGATCCACTGTAACAAACAATGGGCCCTAGAGAAATGAACTGATTTTGTAACGTGAAAATTCTGGTTAAAATGAGGGAAGAAGGAAAAATGCTCGCGCGTCGCATGGGTGGCTGTCGGTCACTGGAAAGATCAGTGACGCGGATGCAATTTCTCATTGCCGTCGTATGCAAAGTACCCATCGTGCCAAAATCGTTGCTGGACGCAGCTCTTTATAAAAATGGACACTCGTGAGTCCCCGACATTTCGTCTCGGCACGAGTTCTCGGTTGTCCATTCCGGTTCGGCGCCAATCAATTGTTCATTTCCACTAATTGTGACCTTTATTCGTCTCGAGTTTTAACCCAGAAATAGCCCTTGTCGGCTCTAAGACCCCTCCCAATGAGGCCACCTAATAACCGCGAGTGGCGACTGGTCATGCCGAACTATGGAAAAGTGCTGGCTGAGCAATCCATGGATTGCAACACCCCACTTTGGTCCTACTTAGGCTAACAGGCTGTCTAGCTATATGTGTTAGAAGACGATGGTTGAAGATTTTAATGTTCTGGATATGACGTTAAACTCTTATCTGATGGTAAAGTTCCATTTCAGTTCTGGGGAATTTATCCCATTATTCCCAGGTTTACTCTGACCAGGAATGTAATACCACTTAGTGTCTCATCTGTGGGTTAAATAGAAAATATTTGAGTTAAAAAAATTGAGTTTTGGAAAAAATCGAGTTTTAAGAAAATGTTAAATCCCCATCAAGAATGAATAAAACAAAATGTCTTTGGCATTAAAATAACCCACAAGGGTTGACATGCCATAAAATCCAACCAACAAACAACCAGCCAACAAACAGTCTGTTGCCAATCAATTGTTCATTTTCACTTATTGTGTTCGTTGCGATGATATTCGTCTTGAGTTTTAACACAGAAAATTCCAAAATTGCCCTATATTCAGAAAGTTTACTGCGTACTCGGTAGAAAAAACAATCGTCTAAATTGGCGTAATATTGTTTATTGAATTGAGCATTGGAAGATTCCTTGTTCGATTTCTTTTTCTATTCTTCTTTTAAAAAATATTTTCAATAAAGTTAAAACCTTTAAATATCGTATTCAGTTTTATAAAACGGAAGTGTGACTGGTTGAATTTATTAGCAGTTTGCTGGGATGTCCGGCAGGTCATTGCCCTCGATTTTAAGTGAGGGTGATTGGAATCAACGTCAAGTATTCTATAATAGTTGATTAAAAAACCAAATATCTCAAACACGAGAGATATTCAAAAACACACGAAATATACAAGTTAATGCTTTGCGTACGTTACACAGGTATAACGGTGGTGCCTTTAATACATACATACACCCTACACACACACGCACACACACACTGTCCTGAGATTACGCATTGTTTTAAGAGGCTACTTTTAAAGCTTAGTGTTGGAGTTTTTGTGTATTAAAGGCGTGCGTCAATGGTCACTTCTACTTTATAGACTCGTTGACTATCACGTGACCTGAGAAAGATTCATATGTCCAATCACTGGCTGCTGCTGCTGCTGCTGTTGTTGTATTTATACTAGTCTGATTCTTAACTTGGCTCATTGCTATTTGGATTTCTTGGACGACGACTTACAAAGAATACTATAACACCGGATTCTTATTGGCTTACTTATTATTTACTACATCTGAAACAAGGATGGCGGCCAGATATTCAACACTTAGAAGCCTAAGGGCTCGAAAATAGGTATAGAACACTAATGGATTCAAGTTATGTTTCTCCATTTGTTGTAACATTTTAAAAACAGCTGTGTATACTAGTGTATACTAGTATATCTAATATATCAAAATGTAACTTCTTTTACTTGATAAGGACTCTCATGTAGTCTATACATATATAACGGGCAGTCGGTGTGTGTTTATATCTGGATGAAACTATGAAAATAAAACAATTAATGACAAATATATATACACATTAAATATCACCAGTTCTTGCTTTTTGTGCAAAAATTATGAATATCTGATTTCTATTTGAAGATATTTGAAAATTAAAATAAACATAGAAATAGCATTGAAATTCAACTTAAAAATGTCCAGCATTTGTGAATTTCAAAAGTAAAAAATCAATACACCAGGTGTTCACTAGCTCTTGTCTTCAAAAAACATCCGAGTAAGACAAACTAGATACAAGGACGAACTCAACTGACGTTCTCCTGGGAATCTATGCAGATAATGGATACCATGCAGAGGAGCGAGGCTTCTTGATCATCTGACTAATGTTTTTGATTATTTCTTATCATTCGATGTGCAGTATAACTGTTGATAATTTCCAGTGGATCCCCATTCACACCAAGTCGTGCTTTTTCTTGTTTATTTTTTATGCTAGTTTGCTGCATTCATTAATACTATGATTTAACATTTCGTCTTTGTCTTCACGACTTCTACACTTGCTATTGTTGTGTGTCTTATCAATTCTTGCTTAGATATATTTTGCTATTATGGCATTATTTGTAATGCAGTTACTATTCTTCTTCTTCTTCTTCTCTCTTCTTCTTATTATTATTATTATTATTATTATTATATTATTATTTATTGTTTTTCACACCTGTCGTAGCTTATAGTTCACTGGAGGCTGAGTGACAGCAGTCTCCTCAGGTATCCAGTACTTTTCTGAGTATTTTAGCCGATCCGAACAGTGCTGTACTTTGGATAGTCTCGGTTCTTCTGATGTCCATTTTCACCCAAATTCTTTTCCAGAGTTTTAGCGATCGTTCCAAGGGCACCAACAACGATTGGTACCACCTTCACCTTCATGTTCCAAAGTTTCCTCGGTTCTCTGGCAAGGTCTAAGTATTTCTCAATCTATTATTCTATACATGAAACTTTTTTTTCTAACCCAAAGGAATAAGTTTTTACGTCCACATTAAATAACCAGCACGGGTTTACCATTTCTAAAACCAACCAACCAGCCAACCAAAAATGAAGTAATTGATCACCAATTACAATGTGTTCTCTAAATAACTCAATTTACCAAGTTTATAACTCTGAATTCAAACCTGTTGTACTCTGCTAAAAAATTGGCCTTGTGTCACATCCTGCTCGAGTTGGTAATATATACATATGAGTAATTGTGTGTACGATTCGAATTTTTATGTAGTGCCATTTAGTTAATGTTATTTATTTTTCTCCTTTAATTTGTGTTAGATACAGACCTAAGGAAAATAGAGTTGCTCCCCTTGTTCCAGTAAGGGGCTGGGGAACCAGAAGTGGGGTTTCCGCCGATGACACTGATTTTACTTAGGTCTGTATCTAACACAAATTAAAGGAGAAAAATAAATACATTAAACTAAATCGGCATCTACATAAAAAATTCGAATACGTACACACAATTACTCATTAGTATATTAATTAACCAACTCGAGCAGATGTGACAACAAGGCCAAATTTTTTAGAGAGTTACAACAGAGATTTGATTTCAGAGTTATAAACTTGTAAATAGAGTTTATTTAGAGAACATCATGTGTAATTGGTGATCAATCTACTTCATTTTTGGTTGGTGGTTGGTTGGTTTTAGAAGATGGTAACGTCCGTGCTGAGTTTATTTTATGTGAGGACGTAAAAATTAATTCTTTGGTTAGAAAAAAAAATTTCATGTATAGGAATAAATAGATGAGAAATACGAGGACCGTGGCGCAGACGACCGAGGAAAACTTTTGGACACATGAGCGTGCAGGTTGGTGACCAATCCGATTGTTGTGCCTTGTGAACACGATCTCGCTCTAAAACTCTGGAAAAAGAATTTGGTGTGAAATGGCAATCAGAAGAACCGAGACTATCCAAAAGCTAACAGGTCACTGTTACGCGATCGGCTAAATACTAGCGAAAGAGTACCTGGTACCTGAGGAGACTGGCTGTCAACTCAGCCTCCAGTGAACTATCAATAAGCTACGGGGACAGGTGTGAAAAACTATATAATAATAAAATAATATAATATAATAATATATAATAAGAAGCAAGAAGAGAGAAATGGAAGTAAGAACTTGGAAGAAATACAGAAGAAGAGAAGTAATAGTAACTGCAGTTACAAAATAAAATTAATGCCATAATAACAAAAATATTTATGCTAAGCAGAATTGATAGACACAAGCAGAATAGCAGTCGCTTACAGTGTAGAGAAGTCGTGAAGCAAAGACAAATGTTTAATCATAGTATTAATGAATGCAGGCAAACTAGCATAAAAATATAAACAAGAAAAAGCACGACTTGGTTGCGATGGGATCCACTGGGAATTATCAACAGTTATTTACTGGACACATCGAATGTGATAGATATAATCAAAATTAGTTAGATGATAAGAACGCTCGCTCCTCTGCATGATCATTACTTATCTGCATAGATTCCCCAGAGAGAACGTCAGTACTGAGTTTCGTCCCTGTATCTAGTTTGTTCGTTACTCGGATGTTTTTTGAGACCAAGAAGCTAGTGAAACCGGTGTATTGGTGATTTGTTTTACTTTTTGAAATTCACAAATGCTGGAACATTTTTAAGTAGAATTTCAATGCTTTTCAGTTTATTTTAATTTTCAAAATTCTTCAAATTAAGAAATCAGTATCTAATTTTTGCACAAAAAGCAAGAACTGGTGATATTTAATGCTGTATATATTTATTTTTGTCATTAAATTGTTTTATTTTCATAGTTCTTCCAGAAAGTAAACAACACCGACTGCCGTTATATATGTATATGACTTATCAAATGAGAGTCCTATCAAGTTTAAAAGAAGTTACATTTGACTATATTAGATATATAGTATTTTACCCCATAAACTTAGGTTTTACCACAAAATTCTGTTTTTTAAAATGTTACAAACAATGGAGAGAACATAACTTGAATCATTAGTTGTTCCTATACTCTATGTCTTCGAGCCCTTAGCTTCTAAGTGTTGAGTATCTGCGGCCCGCCACTTAGTTTCAGATGTGTAAAAAGTAAGTAAGCCAATAAGAATGCCGTGTTATAGTATTCTTTGTATAGTCCGTCGTCCAGATATCAACGAATAAGCAAATGAGCCAAGGTTAAGAATCAGACTAGTATAAATAAAACAACAGCAGCAGCTAGCACTGCCAGTATTGGGACAATATGAATCTTTCTCATGGTCACGTATAGTCAACGAAGTCTTATAAGTTAGAAGTGATCCATTGACGCACGCCTTAATATACACAAAACTCCAACACTAAGCTTTAAAAGTAGCCTTCTTTAAAACAATGCGTAATCTTCAACAGTGTGTGTGTCGCGTGTGTGTGTAGGGTGTAATGTATGTATAAGGCCCCACCGTTTACCGTGTGTAACGTTACTCAAAGGATTAACTTGTATATTTCGTGTGTTTTTGAATAGCTCTCGTGTTATTGACAGATATTTGGTTTTATCACTATTTAAGAATACTTGACGTTGATTCCAATCACCCTTCGTCGAACTTTAAAATCGGAGCATTGACTGCCGGACACATCTAGCAAACTTGGCTAATAAATTCAACCAGGTCACCACTTCCGTTTCTAATAAAACTGGAATACGATATTTAAAGGTTTTAACTTTATTGAAAATAATTTTTAAAAAGAAGAATAGAAAAAGAATCGAACAAGGAATCTTCCAATGCTCAATTCAATAAACAATATTACGCCAATTTAGACGATTGTTTTTCTACCGAGTACGCAGTAAACTCTGAATTATAGGGCAATTTTGGAATTTTCTGTGTTAAAAACTCAAGACGAATATCTCGCAAACGAACAACATAAGTGAAAATGAACAATTGATTGGCAACAGACTGTTTGGTTGGCGCTGGTTGTTTAGTTGGTTGGATTTTATGCATGTAAACCCTTGTTGGGTATTTTATGCCAAAGACATTTTGTTTTATTCATTCTGATGGGGATTTAACATTTTCTTAAACTCGATTTTTTTCCAAAACTCATTTTTTTATTAACTAATATTTTCTATTTAACCCAGATGAGAACACTAAGTGGTATTACATTCCTGGTCAGAGTAAACCTGGGAATAATGGGGATAAATCCCAGAACTGAAATGGAACTTTACCATCAGATAGAGTTTAACGTCATATCCAGAACATTTAAAATCTCACCATCGTCTTCTAAAAACACATATAGCTAGACAGCCTGTTTAGCCTAAGTAAGGACCAAAGTGGGGGGTGTTGCAATCCTAATGGATTGTCAGCCAGCACTTCCATAGTTCGGTCATGGACCAGTCGCCACTCGCGGTTATTAGGTGGCCTCATTGGGAGGGGTCTTAGAGCGAACAAGGCTATTTCTGGGGTTAAAACTTCGAGACGAATAAAAAGGTCACAATTAGTGGAAATGAACAATTGATTGGCGCCGAACCGGAATGGGAACAACGAGGAACTCGTGCCGAGACGAAATGTCGGGGACTCACGAGTGCCCATTTTTATAAAGAGCTGCGTCCAGCAACGATTTGGCAGATGGGTACTTTGCATACGACCGGCAATGAGAAATTGCATCCGCGTCACTGATCTTTCCAGTGACCGACAGCCACCCATGCGATGCGCGAGCATTTTCCTTCTTCCCTCATTTTAACAGATTTTCAAACGTTACAAATCAGTTCATTTCTCTAGGGCCCATTGTTTGACAGTGGATCGGACTTCTGGAATAACTTCACTCAAGCACATACAAGATATTGTTAAATGACTTTAAAGAGAATTATAACAATATGAATTTAATCATTATTATACTAGCAAATATATGCACCTCCGGGTGCAAGTATTTTAGTTAAATATAATAAAATATGATTATTAAATTAGAAAGGCTAATGAAACTGAATAAGAATGTAGATAAAAAGATTTTGAACAGAGGGGTATGATTGAAAATAGAACAACTTTGAAACTAACCTCTTTCCCATTTTCCGTTACTACCGTCTTTCATTGGTAAATTTTCCTAATTTAAACGATTTAGTTAAAATAGGAAGTAAAAAGAATAAAAATTACAGTTATTTCTTCTTGTTAAGGATTTTCTTTTAAGATTTATTGAAGAGATTTTGTCATATTCAATAAGATAAAACCAAACAATTAGAAATCAATAATACTAAGCATAAATTTATTAAAATCAATTTTTAAAGATCAATATGCAAATTACCTTCCCATCATACTGTAAACCTCTATTTTGTTTGTATATATAAATACAAATTGCATGTTATTAGTAACGTAGATATGGTCAACAGTGTGTAAGTAATGTAAAACAATTTTATTAATAATTGAGGTTTTAAATCAAAATAAAATCAGGAGGAATATGATGTAAATAACTAAAGGAGTTGTAACTTGTATAGTAATATAGTTTCGGTTACAGACAGACAAACCCACAAATCTCCATTATAATAAGATTATTATTATTGTGTCTCCATGAGAGTTTTCACACCCAAATTGGTGGGTCACTGGAGGCTGGTGACAGCAGGTCTGCTCAGGTCTCCAGTATTTCTTCTGAGTTCTCTCACTGATCTCAAAAATGCTCCTATTTGATGGCCTCGATTCATCCTTGGATTTCCAATCATACTTTTTACCAAAGCCTTGGGTACTGTTCCTAGCCGCGCAATTATTATTATTATTATTTATTATATATTATTATTATTATTATTATATTCATTTATTTAACTCTATGGGACATTTCACACCCGCTTTATTCTTTCACTAAATGCTGAGGGCGGCAAGTTTCATTTAGGTCTCCAGGACTTCTTCTAAGTATTCTAGTGATCTTACCAATGCTATTATTTGGATGCGTGTTGATTCTAATGATCTCCAGTTCATACAGACTCTTTTCGAAAACCTTGGTACCTGTTCAAGTGAAGTAATTACAACGGTACGGCTTTCACCTTCATATTCCACAGATTTTTTTTCCAGATATCTGGCCCAAGTCTAAGTATTTCTCTATCTTTCTTTTTCTTTCATTTTCACGTTTGTTGACAGCTAATATAATTAGATGACAAGTTTCTTCTTGCAAATGTACACTAAGTCTGGTCTCGTAGCTTGAATGAAGTGTCCGTCGTATCTCAGAATTCCCAGGTCTTTTATTCTCATGCACACAGTCCTTTTTATGCATATACCATTTGTGTGAAAATTTGAAATTCTTCCACAATTTCCCATTGATTCCCGCTTCCCAGACAGTTCATGTCTTGTTTTTGTACTTCTTTGTGCTAGTTTGCTGCATTCGCTTATTACATTATTAACCATTTCGTCTTTATTATTATTATATTATTATTATTATATTTCACCCATGTGAATGATTCATACCGGTCAGTCTTTCACTGGAATCTGAGTAACAGCAAGTGTCTCCAGAACTCCTCAGGGTATGCGACATTCTAATCGATAATGTTAGTATTACTACCTAACAGTACCACGATTGCTACCTAATTAAAGTTTCATCGTGCGAAAAGTAAGCAAGCGTCAATTGAAAACTACTATTAACTAGTTTTTAGTATTAACTAGTATTAACTAGTTTTAATAAAACTTCAGTACTATATAGACTGTAAACTTTAGTGCCTGACGAAAAAAAGTATTCTATAACATGGCCATGTACTCCAGTTACGACGGTAACCATTACAACACGTGTCTCTAGATGTCTACGTACATAAAAGGAGGGAATGAGATTTTAATGAATCTCTTTCACTCAATTAGTCATCTATACATGGTGTGATCATTAAGGCTATTACGTAGTGGTCTTGGACATGAATATACCCACGAAGATTGATATGCCCATTAACAATTAGCAGAGACCTGCCAAAGGGCGATGGACGATGGTCCCATAAACCATCGCCTTGACAGGACTTCTGCTAATGTTAATGGGAGTATCAATCTTCGTGGGTTATTTAAGGTTATTCATTCTCGTTGTCATATGATGTGTGCTATGGTGCAACCTGAAAGATGATGATGGAAAACAACAAAGATACAAAACCAAGAACACCTAATGAAATAATTTTGTTATACGAAGACAGATTGGGAAGAAGATTAATATTACAAATGTCAGATGCCCGCCATATTATAAATACTAGCAGGACCTGTGGGATATACCACAGTATGATATACATTACAACGTTACTACTTAAAAGCTATTGTAAAAATAGTTTAATATGTAAAAAGATTAATAATCTTGATAAACTCCCCCCCCTCTCTCTCTCTTCTCTCTTTTTCTTTCATTCTTTCAATTATGTCCGATTGAAACAGATTAAAGTTATCACATTCCGCATGCTCACCCCCACTCTATGTTTTCGTATACTCTCTTTCTTTCGAATTATTATTTTTCTGCGTAGCATGTGCTTTTTCTTCCATGTTTCTTTATAATTTAAAACGGAAATGGTCTATTATTTAGATAAAGGTGACGACACTCATAAAGAAATAAAAAATCTCCCGTGAAGCAACACCAGTTAATCATGATTTACACCAATACAATTCTTCTTAGAAGAATTGACGATCTCATTTTTAACCAGAAGGTGTTGCAAGATGATGACGGCCGTACTTCTTAGGAAATGTCTTATATATATATATATATATATATATATATAATATATATATATATATATACATATATATAATATATATATATATATATTATGATAATGGTACACGGTAATAACCTACTCGAGTTTCACCATAAGGATATTCAGGGTTAAATCCACTGGATTAATCAAGATATTGATTAATTGCAGTGATTGCACGTGTGTTTTTATTATAATTAAAATGCACGGCGTATTTTTATACATAAAAGTATACACGTGCAATCAACTGCAATTAATCAATATCATGATTAATCCAGTGGATTTAAACCCTGAATATCCTTATAGGAATGGGGCTTTGGACTTAAAAAAATTCTTAACAGGATGTTAAGTGTTAAAACACTCAGCATTGCGTTATACCATCCACGTGTGAATTTGATTCGGTTTAGTTTGGTTTGTTTATTTTACGGTATCTAAACCCTTTTGGGTCATTTAATGCCGAAACAACTCA
Organism: Doryteuthis pealeii; assembly: GCA_023376005.1. Lineage (NCBI taxonomy): Eukaryota > Metazoa > Mollusca > Cephalopoda > Myopsida > Loliginidae > Doryteuthis > Doryteuthis pealeii. The sequence goes on along the minus strand of CM042152.1, from coordinate 41,419,764 downwards.
TTTTGAAAAATAGTTTTATGTCTCAAGTTCTTAATATCTTCAAATTGATACGAATAATTTTCATTAGTTTCATTTATTTTGGTTTGGTTCGGATTGGTTTGTTTAATGATCTAATAACCCTGTGGGTTATCTAATGCCAAAAACTTTTAAAGTGTGACATAAAAGTTGCTACGCAAGTTTCCTTTATTGGCGTAATATTTGTGATTGTATGTTGAATTTGAAATTACAGCAAATTTTGTTTGTCTAAATTTTTAAAATGAGGGTAGATAATGTGTATTATTTTGATTTTACGGACTGTCATTCGCTCCTTTATTTTAATTTACACGTGAAGGCTCCCAATTACGATATGAAAGCCCCCGAGTTCGACGAGTCAAAGACAGTTGAAGAAGCCTAGAGTATACATCGGCCGAAACGTTGCGTATATACCAATAAAAATGAGGACAACACCCCCAAAAAACTAAATAATACAAATCTATTAATAATGGAGATTCCGGTTTTTGTCTGTAACAAAAACGACGTCACTGATTACGTCACACTACCTAAAACATCATAACGTTGAATAAATACATTCAAAATTTGAACATGCAATGTGAGACAGTCCTCATTGGGTTTTTTAAACAAGTTTTAATAAATACATACCTGGTATTATCTATATAGAGTTTGTTTTATTTTAATATATAATTAAAGTTTTCAGCACTAAGTTTCCATTTCAATTTTTTTATATTTTTAACTCCTTTAATACATTTATTTTATTTTTTACTCCTTTAATAAATTTTGATGATTTTACTTTACTTATGATACAAACTCTCTGATATTAAATTTCCAACTCCCATCCCCTCGGGCAATATTTATTTTACGTCGCCCAGAGCGCGTTTTTTTTATTTTGCTAGTAGAGTTAATATCTGATCATATACGAGAAATACACATGAAAAATGCATTTAAAACAGTCTTAATTCTATTAAAATATGCTCATAATCTGACTGCTGAATTATAAAAAGAAAAAAGAAAAAAGAAAGAAAGAAGGAAATAAAGAAAGAAAGAAAGAAAGAAAAAGAAAGAAACTAATCTAACATTTTCCAACTCATTTACTCTTTAGTTGACCCATCAAGTTTCTTCCAGCCGGTTTCTTCACAACAAAGATGATTTTTCAAAACAGGTTTATTGCCCTTTGCTGAATATTAATTGGCGAATAACATGTTGAGATCTAAGATCGCCTGTAACCTTTCCGGAAGAGACTCTTGCCAATAGTCACAGTTCCATAAGCAAACCGTCTGATAAGATCGATTTAGGTCATTGGCCATACGTGTGTGTTTCATCTACAGCAGACATTTCAATACATAAATACGCAGCACGTCCGAATATCATTAGGTTACTTGCCCTTTACTGCGTAAATTTAAAGAAACAAAATGGTGCAATGACGACTTTTAAATCACTTGTTTAATTGATAACTGTTCAAGTCTTACTTCTCTCCCAAGTAAACTATTATCACTGTTATGAAATAACTTGTTGAAATAGTAATAACATTAGTTATTACTACTTTCCTAGCAACGTATTTTGAGGGCTATTGAAAAACTTGTTTAATTAAAATTAATACTTTTTTTTACTGCTCTCCCCAAAAAACTAGTTTGGCAGCTCTTAAATTTCGCTTAATTGTTAACTACACTAATATTACTATTATTCCAAGTTAACTATTAACATAGCTCTGAAATAACTTGTTAAATTAGTAATAGCATTAAATCTAATACTTTCATACGTAAACTAGTTTGACAGCTTTTAAATAATTTGTTGGATTTATAACTTAACTAATAACACTACACTCTCAAGTAAACTATTATCACTCCTCTGAAATAATATGTTAATCTTACGAATTTTACAAGTAACCCAGTTTGCTCCTAAATAACTTGTTAAATTGATAATAACACAGGTCTTGCAAGTAACTCATTTCGACTGCTCTTAAATAATAATTTCCTTTTATTAATAATAACATCTTACTAATTTTCGAAATAATCAATCGACTGCTCTTAAATAACTTTCATAATAATAAAACTGGTCTTACTACTCTTCGAACTTCGAAATAACTTTTTGACAGCTCTTAAATAACTGTTTAAATTGATAAAACTATATTTACTATCTCATAAATAACTCATGTCGAAATAACTTTTAAAATTGATAATAACACAGGTCTTGCTACTCATCCAAGTAACTCATTTTGACAGCTTACATAGCCTTTTAAATTTGATAATGACACTGGTCTTACTACTCACCAAAGTAATCCATGGTGGCAGCTCTGAAATAATATTTTGAATTTCTAATAACACTTCTTACTACTCTCAAACGTATCTCATTTTGACAGCTTAAATAACTTTTTTAAAATTGGTAATAACACTGCTCTTACTACTCTCTTAAGTAACTCATATTTACAGCTGTTAAATAATTTTTAAACTTTTTAATTTAATTGCACTAGACTTACAACTCTCACAAATAACTCATTTTGACAGCTCTGAAATAATTGTAAAAACTCTGTTCTTACTACTCGCAAAAGTAGCTCATTTTGACAGCTTAAATTACATTTTAAATTGCAAAAAACACTGGTCTTACTACTCTCTTAGGTACCTCATTTTGACAGCTCTTAAATAACTTTTTAGATTGCTTAAATACTGGTTGTACTTATCTCTTATATAACTCATTTTCATAGCTCTGAAACAACTTTTTAAATTGAAAATAACACTGGTCTTATTACTTATTTTATATGAGACATACAATACCATGCACCTTTATTTTTTTTAGAATTATTATTATAAACTCATTGCACATTCGGTTTTCCGGTTAACGCCGGGGGTCCAGTGAGCTTCGGCCACTGGACTCGTCGAGAGTTTAATTATAGCGTCGATCCCAGGGGGATACACCCCAGGCAACGACGCTATTTTTGTTCTTTCCCACCCACGAGCTTCGGCTTGTGTGTGGGCCCACGTTAAAACGAGGCCCAGTCCATACAAGTGGGGTATGAGACAAATACCCATACAATACCATGCACCTGAAGATGACCCATATATGTATTATCTGTGTGCAAATAAATGTTGCTGGGTATTTACATGTATTAGTTTGGTGTGTGGAAAACATGAGTGTACACGCAATGCAGAATAATATTTCTTGAATTTTAAACGTTAATGAATCTTTTCGGTGTCTAACGAGGCTAATTACCATTATTAAGTTTTGTAGTGAAGCCTATGAGGACATTTATGGGGGCATTTAATTGCAAAATCTTACAGTGTCATATGATTCCATGTTTTGGTAATTGGTAAACAGTGGTTGGAATTTGAGTAGAATTAAGCCTTGTTAGATCACCGGTATGAGGTCTATTAACATTACAGTGATTTCAGTAAATTTTATTTCGTTATATAATGCCCATTTCAGAGTTACTGACTGTGAGGATTTTATTGTTTCTCATTTAACTTTTTCTCTGAATATTATTAAGTTCTCTCGATAATCAATAATGGTTTCGAATTTGAAAATATCGTATTTTTCACTTTTCTAATTTTTTAAAAAGTGGTTTTAATTTTTTAAAACATTGTTACGATTCCTGTGGCCATTTTAGGGCTGTATTGAAAGTAGTTTTACAGTGGAGATCTCTTGTGGTATACAGTTGGATCGATTCTTGAAGTAGAAAGAAGTAGTATCAATATTAATCCTTGTTCGCTGATCCATACTGAGTTGTATCAGAGTTTATGTCTTTAAGTAGAGAGTTGTATTATCATCAGAGTTTATCCTGTCTTGAAGTAAAAAGATGAAGTATCAGTTTTAGTCCTTGTCCGCTTATCTGTCCTAAGAGAATTGTATAATCCCCGTCTGTTTGTTGGTTTTTTCTGCAGCGAATTATTCTAGGTCAATTTATCAATGGCTTTAAATAGTAAATTAATTACATGTTTGGTCGTTTTTGATTGGCCGATTCAATCACCGCTGTTTTGAAACAGTTTATAAATATAAGTCATGATCTTCAGCACACCTTATACCTAAAATAATCATTATGGAGGCGCGTGGTCTAATGGTTAGAGTCGTAGGAAATGGACTCGTCAATGTGAGTTCAATTCCTGGACGAAGCTGTTTTCATTTCACATAGCGCTAATACCCTTGGAAACGGTATGAATCCAATTCTCCCTCCAGCTATGGGTAAATAGTAGGGAAGACTGGGCTCTTTAACCTTGATTAGGCAACCCGTCTAGGAGAAGGAAAACTCTGAATTTAAACCTATTAAACTCCGCTTAAGAAATTGACCTTGTGTCGCATCTTGCTCGTGCGGAGAGGTTGGTAAATATATATACCTAAAATAATCCAACAACCATGTTAGAGACAGATTTTCTATTAAAATACTTAATCGAGATATAATAACCCTGCTCGTATCTTCGTATCTTGAATTTTAGCTCGCAACACAAACCAAAAATCGATTGAGTGACAGCTCGTAACTCGAAAAAACCCGTAAGCTGGAACATTGCTGGAAGAGCAAGGACGAAGACATAAGCGATGTTTTCTTGTGAAAACCGGCACATGGGCTCACCCCTGTAATCCCTCCTGCAAATACCTGCATTAACAAGCTCTACATGGATACCGGATGCTGCGCAAGCGAACTCTAGAGGGCAATGAATGATAGGGACGGTCGGCGAGAGGTTGTCGTGGATATCAGTGCTTCTATGGCGAAACGATGATGATGATGATGATGATGATGAAGCCAACTGCATATGTATTTCCTATATTTATTTATCTTTGAATGAAAATTGCATTAAGTATGAAGAACTAGCTGTAAAGAATGCCTTCAGAATAAGCTTAAAGAGAAACTTAGAAAGAAAGAAAAAAAAATAAAGGAAGAAAAAAAGCAGATTTTTATATACGGAAAAGGTTTCCTCCTCGGATTGGATATAGATTGAAGTTTGCTTTATTGTTTGCTCGAATTCTCATCAGTCTAGCTGCATACAAACATTGATTGAGTCGTAATAAAAAGAAGAAATGTGGAAGTTAGAAGATTTCTTTTGAGTCTATTAAGAGGATTCACCCAGTGATTTTGCGACCTCTCAATCCTGAATGAAAAAAAGTAAAGAGCGGCTTAGAGAAACGGCCAGTGAAGGCAAATGCAATGGAAGATTTGCTCAAGGTTGAGAGGTTAACATCAGAGACATTTTCTTTTCTTTTTCTCTTTTTCTCTTTTTTTGCCCTCTAAACAAGGAAACTTCTTGATACATATAGTTGAAATACCTGTACACCCGCACACTCTTAAAAGCTCTCTATATATCTCTACTACCCCCCTCTCTCTCTCTCTCTCTCTCTCTCTCACACACACAACACACACACACACATACACACACACACACACTCTCTCTCTCTCTCTCTGTCTGTCTGTCTGTCTGTCTGTGTCTCTCTTTGTACACACACAGACACATGTACTATATATATATATATATATATATATATATATATATGAATGTACTTCTACTCAAGAAACACGTATGCCTCCCCTATCTCTCCCCTCTCTCTCTCTCTCTCTCTCTCTTCATATATATATATATATATATATATATATATATATATATATATATATATATATATAAATATATATGTGAATATAGGAATGTACATGCACTCACAAAAAAACAACTCTCTCTCGCTCACTCTCTCTCTTTCTGTCTCAAACTTTCTTTCTCTCTCTCCCCTCTCTCTCTCTCTCTCTCTCTCATGCCTACTCTCCCATTCTCACCTCCGGCATACACTCTCTCCACTCTCTCTCTCTCTCTCTCTCTCTCTCTCTCTCTCTCTCTCTCTCTTGCACACATGCCTGCACACACTCCAACCCACCCAGTTTCTCTCTCTCACTCACACATCCGTCTCTCTCACTCACACACACTTTCTCTGTATTCCTTTCTTACGCCAATGCACACAGACACAAAGCCCACAGACGCCCCCAACACACACACACATATATATATATATATATACTCCTTCTCTCACACGAATAAATTTACTCACACAAACACTGCCAAACTCTCTCTCTCTCTCTCTCTCTCTCTTTCTCTCTCTCACATGCACTCTCAAACACACTGTTTCTCTCTTTAAGACACACACACACACACGCACACACACACACACACACACACATATATATATATATATATATATATATATATATATATATATATATATATATATATATATATATATATATTCCTTGTGGAAAATGGCTTATCCTGGCTCAAGCTGTCTTGTTATGTCTATTAAATAAATCCGGTGTTAGGCAAAGAATAAACAGAGAAGACGACGGGGAAATTGATTTCTACCAATTCCGACGTTTGATCTATGACTCTATGGCGGGAAACGCGGCTTTTCTCCCTTGAAGCTAAGCACACCTAATCTGCAAGACAGTTGCCATGGAAGATGCATTTGTTTTGTATCTTATTCATTTCATTTGTTATTCCCTTCTCCCTCTCTTTCTCTTTCTCTCTCTTTCATTCTCTTTTATTTCTTTTTCCCTCTGTGTGTGGGCTGTTCGTTCGTTCGTTGGTTCGTTCATTATTTTGCTTATATATCAATCTTTCTTTGTGTTTAAGTTTTTATTTCTGGAGTGGGCCATTTGACATCGCCTTTAACAACAAGTTGCCCGCAGATGTTTGCTGTTATTTCTGTATCAGATTTATACATTTATACGTTGGAAGCTGATTGTAGCGATTAAGATTTCTTTCGCATATAACTCAAGTCTTTTTTCTTTTCTCCTTTTATTTTATTCTATTTCCATTGATCTATCAAATAGCAGAAATAGAATTTACTCAAACGAATAAAACTTCCAATTGTCTGCTTTGATTAAGAATAATATTAAATACTTTTGACAATCAAAACCGGAGAAGTAAGTCGAACGTCCCAAATGAATCGACTGCTCTGTCGGTGAGGGCTTATAGTACGTTGTCTGAATTCCCTGCAGATGGGGTAAGATTCACCCCAAAAAGGTTATCCTGCGTATGACACTAAACTGTATGATATGGTGAGGCTCATATTCTGAAGATAGGAGGTATTTAGAGTAACCGTCTATTGTCATTACTATCGTGTCCCCTTTCTATTTGGAACTGTAGTACCTGTTGGATATAATCAATAGATCTAATAAATCCCTTATTAATTATAACTATTATTAGATAGCAATACTTGAAACCTATGGTTCTAAGCAAATTGTGTAACTAATGGTAGTTTAGTCGGTAGACCATCCGACTCAGAACCATAGGATACTGTGTTCAATATCGGCACACGCCAACTCACCGTATGAATAGCACTGCTTATATCTGTGCAGCAATATGGGTGGCTGATATGGCTTTCCACCTCAGACGCAAAAACAATCTCCCTGATCTAGCGCTAGTGAGAAGGGGATAGACTTCCTCGCTGTCCGGCTGATACCGACAATAGACCATTGCGTCTAACTTACTTACTTTTTTTATAAATCACTAAGGGGCAACTAAGCTCTAGCTTATTTGGTACAGCATGCACCTCTAAACCACAAATTTCCGGGTTCGATACCGGCTCTCCCCAACTCCTTGTATGAACAGCATGGCTTTGATCTACACGATAAAGTCGAGAGCTGATGTGAGGTATGGCGCTCCAACTTTGATGCGAAAACAATTCTCCTTCATTGTCATTACTCTCACTCTCACTCTGACCTGGAGTGGTGGTATCTATTAGGCTCGCATCTATGGATCAATTAATTCAGTTAAAAAACATCCGTATTCAATAAAACCGTATGCAAAAACAGGAAAAACAAAAGAAAAACCTAAAAAATGTTCAAGAAACAAGCAGACAAAATAAAGCGTACATATTAACGTGAAACGAATGTGATTCCCTAACTCTAGGCATAAAATAACCATAAAAGGGTTGAACTGACGTCAAAATCACTCAATCAACCATCCTCCTTTCCAGAGGTGTTCATGAATATTATTCACCATTATTTTGGGTTCTCCCGAGACAGTTGCTAATAGGAAAGCGTTATTCAATTCCTTTTTGTAGTGCAGAGTTTTTAATCAAATAAACTCCCTGTGTTTGTCTTTATTCACAGGTAAGCATCAGTATAATGTATTATCATAAGTTTTCTATTTGATTAACCTAAAATTGGCTTGATGTCTTTGAAAACCCTTTGGTAAGATGGGTAATTCTATGCTTTGTAGAATGGCAAGTTGCATTGTTTCCCGCGATTAAACTATTTGGCTGAAAGTATCTTGGAAATGATCAGTACCGCTTAAAAACGCCCATGTCCAAATACACCCAATAAACGTTTTATCTTAGCACTATCGCCAGCTTTGAAGCATCTATAATTGTCTGCTGCATACGAATATTAGCCGACATATTTTTCAACTATCCTTTTTGTCTCTCAAATTGTGTTCGTTGATTATTCCTCGCAAAAAAGAACCAACCTTTAGAAAAGGTGTAAGGTTCATCTTATAGGAATGCAGATTCAGCACACAGGGAAAAAATAAATCCTGCTTGCTGAGAAATTAATTTTCGTATACTTCCCCGGACAACGTGGACATATCTCCTAGTGACAGTGACTTGAAAGGAAGAGTTTGCTTGCTTTTATCTCTGTCAAAAAGTTCCAAGTAATCAGCATATTTTCTCTTTGTTTTTTATTCCTGACTCCAGATTCATCAAATAATTTCTCGCTGGTAAAGAAAAAGATAATATAATGAAGGATTGCGAATTGGGAAAAAAGTGTTTGCATACAAAAGTGCATGATGATGTATAAGCAGAGCAGGTTTAAAATCTCAAATACAATATTAAGGTAATGTATTTGTTAATATTAATAATACAATTGATGTTGCAATTTTTGATTGAGTCATGTGAGCTATGCTCTTTTCTGACTTTCTAGGCATGCTCACATGTGTTAGAAATATGGAGATCAAAAAGGTGCTCAAGGTTGCTGTTGTTAAGGTGATTAATGACCTTATGAGTGTTTACCAGGTTAGTTGCCAGATGCCAGAGTTTTAACGAATGCGGCCATGTATCACATGCTACCCGTGACGAATAAGATGGGTTATCACCTTGTGTCATAATCTTATATTCAAGAATGGAGGCGCGTGGTCTAATGCTTAGCGTCGTAGGAAATGTACTCGTCAACCCGAGTTCAATTCCTAGACGAAGCTGTTAGCATTTCACATGGCGCTAATACCCTTGGGAAAGGTATGAATTCAATTCTCCCTCCAGCTATGGGTAAATAGCAGGGCGGACTGGGCTCTTTAACCATGGCTAGGTTACCAGTCTAGGAGACGGAAAACTCTGAATTCAAACCTGTTAAACTCTGCTTAAGAAATTGACCTTGTGTCGCATCCTACTCGTGCCGAGGGTTGGTATATATATATATATATATATATATATATATATATATATATATATATATATATATATATTCAAGAATGCAAAGGGCACAACTCATTCGATAACATCAACCAACAAAATATCTTAACTACTCAAGATTCTTATTTTGGTCAGCTGTGGGGAGGAATTGCTGACTTCAATTCAAATTATTCTCTCGTTAAAATTTATTTTTGTTACAGTTTTGTTTGAGATTGTTTTCACTTTTTTCTAAAAGCTTCCATTGAGAGCAATTTACAGTGGAGATCACTTGTGTTAATCAGAGGCTGATCCTTAGTGAAGAAACCCTTGGTTGTTCCTCGGTGTCCCTTAGTGTTGAGTAAAATCCTCGCGTTAAGCAAAGTCCTTGGTTGCAGGTCCGTTCGTTAATGGCGAATACTTGCAGATGAACGGCTTTCTAGATCAGTCACTAAACAAGTAACTAATCGCGTACTCGAATTGTTTATTGCATAGCTTTAACTACACGCCCAGGCAGAGTCTATAAGTATAAGTGGTAGACCACCGCACACCTTATATTACAAAAACTCGAACATAGCGGTATATATTTATAATAAATAGTACATATTTATAAATAAATATCGTACAGAGAACATGTATATATAAATTAGGGTAGCGTGGGTATGAGGTTACCGACCTTTGATTACTGACAGTGTCTCGCCAATGTGATTATCTAACAACTGGGTTTGAAAATAGCATAGACGAGACACTGTCAGTTACAAAGCAGCGTTGACTTCACATCAAGCTACCCTTACGTATATATATATGTATATGTATAAATATGTATATTAATGTATATATGTATAATATATATAATATATATATATATATATATATATATATATATATATATATATATATATATATATATATATATAAGTATATTTTGACAGCATTTTTTCTTTTATACATTTTTTGTTGAACTCGACGAACATTTCTTGTCTGACGTGTTTCTTTTATGTTCTTATCCAACTGTCTGTCCATCTTTTAATATATTAGGATGGAATTGGCGAAGGAATTCACAGTAAGTTCTTAATATAGTACTTTCTGCACTATTTAGTTCTATCATTAGGTGTTATTATATTATCGCAATTAGATGCACCAAAACTATAAACTCGACGTAACCGCTTAAAAAATTAATTCGGAATAATGTTTCTTCCACTGGCCGGAATAACAAAGTTAAACTAATAATCTATAATCCAAAGTTTAGACCCACCAACCTTGTCACCAGCAACAACTCATCCAAAAAAACTAGTATTCTTAACGAAACCAATCTTGTGTATTAAATTAAATGTCCAGTAGGGAACTGTCTCTCTAAAGTTGAAAGCGCGTACATTGTTCACACAAAAACGGATTTGTTACACCGCTTAGCATACATTTAACTCAATCATGCAAAACTTAAAATCACATTCATGCCTAATTACCGGAAATTTTTTACATAAAACACAAAGAAAAAAACAAACAAAAACTTCAAATACTCGAAGCCCTATACATTAAAGAAAAAAGAAAACATGTTAAACAAGATCAAATTCGAAACCAGTCAACATATTCTCAAATGTCAATAATCTCCCGACAATTCTCCTTCCACCATACCCCGTAGCATTCTTATAAATTTGGGAGTCGATCCTCCTACTTATTCCTACTGCTACTGTTTGTTTAAAAAGAACCATGAAAACATCTCAACAATTTACAGCTGATGATATTAAGTAGTGCAGAAAGCTTCGGTGGATTCACTCACCAATTACACTCTGAAATATAAAAAGATGGAAAGACAATTGGAAAGGATAGAAAATAAACTCATCAGACAAGAAATGTCCGCCGAGTTCAACAATATATATATATATATATATATATATATATATATATATATATATGAGGTGTGTCATAAAAGTATCGAGATTGAAGCTCTATTTACCAAGATAGAAGTGAATAATGAATGGAAAGTTATTTTTTCAGAATACAAGACAATACTTTTTTGACACATATTATACACACACACACACACACACACACACACACACACACACACACACACACACACACACACACACACATGTATGGCTGATACCGACATTAGGCCGCCCGACGACTTTACTTTTACTTACATATATATATATATATATATATATAATATATATGTGTGTGTGTGTGTGTGTGTGTGTGTGTGTGTGTGTGTGTGTTTTGTGCATTTTGAAATACATCAAACGATACAAACTATCCATATATATATATATATATTATATATATAATATATATATATATATATATAGGCCTTTGATTGAGCGTGGTATATATATATATATATATATATATATATATATATATATATATATATATATATATATATATATATACCACGCTCAATCAAAGGCCTTTTTTAACCGTTTATTCCCACTTTTAAACCCCTATTTAGATACCCGCAAAATAGTATCAAACATTAGGTTTATAGTCAATAAATCTTTCTAGATTTAGCACCGTTTGTGCTTTTATATTCGAACGAAATTTACTCCTCCTCCTTCAATTAGCGATTTTCCTTTGATAAGCATATGTTACCCAAATATCCATTCTAATTAGCTGATACAACTCATTAAAAATCCAATCTAAATATTGCATACCGACATCTTTGAAAACGTGTCCACAAAATGTATCGATAAATGAATAAATAAAATAGGCCGAAAAGTTACAAAACCAAAAATATTTCACAAGCCGAAAGCTGTTCCCCTTTAATATCAGCCATCTACTTAGAAGATTTTTGGTTTAGTCTGTTGGATTTTATGGCATGTCAGCCCTTGTTGGGTTATTTTATGCCGAAAACGTTTTGTTCTATTTACACTTGTTAGGGATTCGACATTTAAAAAAAAACTCATTTTCTCCTATTTCACCCATAGAGGGAATCCTAACAGATATTAACACACCAAGTAAGAGTGGACATGGAAGTAAAGGTGATGAAGGGGTACTCAACATTCCCCAATCCTTTAGAATTGGAACTCAGAGTTCAATGCTATACTCAGGACAACAAGACATTCAGCCACCGCCTTCTCGCACATATATGATAAAAAGCGATGGGGCTTTCCATAAGGGCATAAAGTCGGGGCAATCATACAGGTGCTACGGCTTGATGGGTACAGCTTATTGATCGGAGGTGTCTTCTGTGACTGTCCGTCTAGCCTAAGTAAGGGCCAAAGTTGAATGTTGCATGTCATGGACGGCTCAACTACCAAGTTCTCATGCTTAAGCATCACGGGTAACTACCCACTGCCAACAGGTGACCCCATGGGGGAGTCTTGTTTCTCTGCAGAGGTGCAGTCGGCATATTCTTCAGCCACAGTCGATAGGATTGACCAAAGTAGTCATTCAAATCCTATTAGCTAATTCAAGTCATTAAAGTAAAGTAAGTAAAGTTCGTCGGAGCAGCCTAAAGTCAATATCAGCCAGACAGATAAGGAGTCTGTCCCCTTTTCACTAGCGCTAGACCAAGAATATTGTTTTTGGCGTCGGAGATGGAGCGCCACACATACCATCAGCTCTGCACTTTACCTGTGCTACTCATGCGCTGAGTTATCGATGGCCGGTATCAAAAATCTAATCCAAACATTACATACTGCCATATTTGACCGCGTTTACACAAAAATATTAATAAGCAAAAGTAAGGTAGAGTAAAGTAAAATCGTCGGGGTGGCCTGAAGTCTGTATCAGTCAGACACTGAAGGAGTCTATCCCTTTTTCACTAGCGCTAGACCAAGGAGAGTTGATGAGGGTGTGGTTCCATAGTCGGAGTGGTATAACTCCAACTATTCTCCCTCCAGCTATAAGTAAATATTAAGGCAGAGTGGACATATACCATTGGTAGAGCAGTGATCTAGGAAAATGAAAGCTCTGGATTAAAACCTGTTAAAATCTGCTTAAAACTGACCTTGTGTCGCATCCTGCAAAAGACTCTCACAGTCTTTTTATTCTCTGTGATAAATTTATTTTTCCTCAAATTAACAAAAGCCCCGATGAAGATCTATTGAAATAGATCGAAACACTGTGGCGTTGGCGAAATAAACCTCACTCGTTTTATGAACTTGTGTTTTTTTTCAATTTTTCACTATATAACATACTGTCGGATTCACTTCTATTTTTCTTCATACACACACACACACACACACACACACACACACACATATCATTTTCATATATATATATATATATATATATATATATATATATATATATATATATATATATCTCTTATTATAATGGAGATTGTGTGTTTTTCTGTCTGTAACCGAAACTATATTACTAATTGAGTCACAATTAACATAGTTATTTTAATCACATTCTTCATGATTTTATTTATATTTAAACCTCAATTATTAATAAAATTGCTTCACCTTTTTATTAGTGTTGTCCATATCTACATACGAATAACATGCTATTGTATTTATATCTACAAAAAATAGCGGATTGCAGTGGGAACAGGAAGGCTAATTTGCATATTGATATTAAAAATGTGATTTTATTAAATATGTGCTTAGTATTATTGATTTCTAACTGTTTGGTTTTATTTTAATGAATATAAGCAAAAATCTCTTCAATGAATCTGAAATGAAATCCATTAACAAGGAAAAATAACTGTCATTTTATTCTTTATTTCCTAATTTAACTAAATTGTTAAATAAGTAAAATTCAGCAATGAAAGACGGGAGTAATGGAAGAGTAAGTTTCATTTCTATTTTTCTATTATAACCCCACTCTGTTTCAAATCTTTTCATCTGCATTCTTATTAGACTTTCTAATTTAATACGATATTGCATTACATCAAAACTTAAATACTTGCACCCGGAGGGTGCATATATTTGCTAGTACAGTTAATAACTAAAAGAAAATGTTGAAAAAATATAATCTAATTACAATTAAAAACCATTGGAAAAAAATAAATCATTTGCCCTTTTTCGTAAAATCCTTAAAACTGACCTTGTGCCGCACCCTGCTTGTGCTGAGGAGTTGAGTGAATACATGTATATTGGCTAATGAATCCAGAAACACTCTTACTCTTACAAATAAAATGAAGATTACCAAAACTGGAAGTTGTCAGTAAATTGATCTTACAAACGACCCTACAGTTGTAATCTAAATCTGTCATATTTGACAGCGTGTCCACAAAAAATATTAATAAGTAGGTAAATAAAATAGGTCGGAAAGTAAAAAGACCGAACATATCTCAGAAGGCGAGAAATTGTTTGACTCCTCGTCACGCTTTGATATCAGCCAATCTACTTAGAAGTGGAAAAGGCAACAAGAAATGGGATTCAATATTCGCCAAGCGTTTTCCTTTTCTTTCTTTTTTTGATAAAATTGTGTTTTTGATATTTATACGATATTGCAAAGACCTTACTGAACTAATCTGAAAGATAGATTGAGAGATACAAAAGCAGAGAGATGCTGCGACGGCGAAGTGGATAGAGAGTGAGATCGTGCGTGATTGTCATAAGATCACAAAATCATTTACTAATATAATTATAAAATTTCAAAAATCAGTTCGTGATTTAATTTTAATTATATTTTTATATTTTCAATATAAGTTTCATACATAATACATAACACATAATACACCCGACACACACACACACACACACATACACACATATATATATATATATATATATATATATATATATATATATATATATATATATATATATAATAACATATAATTATATTTACTCATATGTATTTAAATATACATTTATATATACATTTACATATATTTACATATATATTTAAATACATATATATGCATATATCATTATATATGCATCTATCTCTTGCTTTCTCTCTCTCTCTCTCTTTCTCTTTCTCTGTCTCTATCTCTCTCTCTCTCTCTCTCTCTCTATATATATATATATATATAATATATATATATATATATATATATGCACCCATGTCCATCTATAAATATATACGTATATATCAATATATATGCATATAAACCAATGCATATATATATAATATATATATATATATATATATATATATGTATATATATATATATATATATATATATATATATATATAAAGGGACTCTCTCGTCGATTTTCGACGCATAAGTGTTCATCCAATGAACAACCAACACAGTGATTTGTTTATAGTGGTGAAGGCTTGTGTAGGAATATTCCACACTTTTTGGCACAGTCGATAGGAAAGAATTGGTGCATCAAGAAATGCCACGAACCCAATCAACGACTGACCTCAGGAATTTTGAATTCAGAGTTATCCCTCTCCTAGACTGGTTACCTACCCAAGGTTAAAGAGCACAGTCTGCCCTACTATTTAACCCATAGCTGGAGCGAGAATATATGGATTCATACCTTTCCCAAAGGTATTAGCGCTATGTGAAATCACAACAGCTTCGTCTAGGTATTGAACTCGAACCGACGAGTCCATTTTCCACGACTCTAACCACTAGGCCACGTGCCTCCATATAATAATAATATATGTATATATATAGCCCATGCGCCTCCATATAATATATATATATATATATATATATATATATATACATACATATCTGTGAGTGTGTCTGTATAAGGGCAATCTGGAATATATATATATATATATATGAGAGGCTGGGTTAGCTCAGTTGGTAGATCGTTCGGCTTGAAACCACAAGGTTCCTAGTTCGATCCCGGTCCTCGCCAACTCAGCGTATGAGTAACACACGGATCTGTGCGGTAAAGTAAGGAGCTGATGGTAGGTGTGGCGCTCCACCTCAGACGTAAAAAACAATCTCATTCGTCTGGCGCTAGTAAAAAGGGGATATACTCCCTCGCAGATTGGCTGATATCGACATTAGGCCGCCCCGCCTACTTTACTTTTTTACTTATATATATATATATATATATATATATATATATAATATATATAGGATGACGCTGACCTATTGAACAGAAGTAAGCGTCATAATCTAAAAATCTACAAAAGGTATCTATGCCTTGAAACCTAAACATAGCCGGTGTAAAAAGGAAAATGAAGTACATGTCTAAAAAAATTACAATTTTGCTCAACGTTCCATGTGTTTTTTCCAGACACCCAAATGATGTGGAAGATTAGGTTTGTAATTATCTTGAAAAAAAAAGAATAGAAAATACACGCTCAGCAAATCCATACCTACATTTTAGAAATTTGAAAAGAAAGGTTGTTTATGTTTGAAAGCAATTTTCTGCTCAAAACACTTGTGAGCATATAATAATTTTCATCCATACCATTTGATATGTTTTTTCCATCATTATCTTCTTGTATTTTATTTCCTTTTGTGTGTTTTCGTCTTCTATGGATTGGATTGGGTTGTCTAACGTCTATCTGGGTATGTTTTCTCTTCTCTATTCTGCTTTCACTATATCTTGGATATGGCTTGTTGAGTTTGCTGGATTTTCTGGGGTTTTTTTTTATTGGTCTGGGTCTTTAATCTTTGCGTCTTTTCTTCTTTGTGTCCGTTTGTAGTTTTTAATAACGAATTCACCAATTGATGTTTTTTTTTCTTTGAACTCTTTATTATATCAAACCAAGTAAATGACCTCAGAGGAAAGATCGCCATCTTGCTTCTGTCTCCTTCCAACTTAGCCCAGACTCTCAACTTTCTACCTTTCTTTCTCTATTAGCAATCGTGGCTCGGCCAATCAGAAACCAAGGTCAGTGATTTCTTCCACGTCTAAGACGGCTTTTATTCTTCTAAGACTTCTGTTATTCCCCATTTCTACACGTTTACATGTCCACACATGCAACACACTTCACCTACGGCTGACGTCATTCTTGACCTTCTAACTTTCATGATCTTAGAGAGAGAGAGAGAGAGAAAGAGAGAGAGAGAGAGAGAGAGAGAGAGAGAGAGAGAGAGGGGGGAGAGAGGGAGAGGGAGAGAGAGGGGTTCTTACGCATAATTCAATAATTGGAATTCTTCAGTCTGTTGCTGTAACTGTAATCTTTTGCTACTTTTATTAGTTTTGTCACTCTTCTTGGTATGCTCTTTCATCTCAATATTATATTCAGATTTCCATATTTAAAGAATATTTTTACTCACATTTCTCTTCTTTTCTTTTAACAAAGTAGTCTAAATAGTTTAAATGAAAGAATGTAAACGTTACAAGTTATAAAATTCATCATCATTTTAGTTTATCATCTCCAGGATTATTATGATAATAATTAGGATAATAATTAGCATTATTCTAATGATTATTATTAATTTTTATTTCAGTATCCAGTAAAGTAGTTAATCCTATTTTCTCTATTCCCTCCTTGTAACTGTAACCTTTAATATTCCTATTAATTTTGTCATCAAAATGTTTAATCCTTTTTATTTATATATCCTTAGATGAAGGTTTGTTTCCCATTTATTTTTACTAGTTTTTCTTCATCTTAATTTTTGTTGCATAATAAATGGGACTTACTTGGATCGTTATCACTCGGTCAACGATGGTTGGTTTGTTGAATTTTACGTCATGTCAACCCTTGTTGGGTTATATTTTATGCCGAAGACGTTTTGTTTTGTCATTCTTGGTCAGTATACGAGATTTATTTTTATTTACATTCAATTTTTAAACACATTTTTAAAACTCATTTTTTCTATATAAGTCATGTATACAACAGATAATAGTAAACCGGGTCAAAGTGGACCTGGGAGTAATGGTGATGAAAAAACACTGTAATCAACCACGAATATCTAAACCTTATGATAGCATATTATCCGATAGATATAACATCGAGTGTGAATTTTCCTGATTTTCAACCTTAGATTTAAAAAAAAAAAAATTTAAATTATACTCCTGAATTCTAAGAAAATTTGAATAATTAATATTATTAGATAAATTTTGGGTGTCCTACATGAAATTTATTCACGATTTATTTCATAATGATGCTTCAATTTCTCCTCTCAAATTGATTGCACGAATTGAGTAATCTCAGTGGGTCATTTAATGCCAATAGAGTTTTGAAACAAAACAATTCTTAATGGATAATACATTTTTTTTATGAATACATTTTTCTATTTAACCCATAGATGGGACTCTAACAGGTACTACCACTCCGGGTCAGAGTGGACCAGGAAGCAATGGTGATGAAGGGGTGTTCCACATTCCCCAAACCTCCAAAACTGGAACCTTACCATCAGATAGAGTTTAACGTCATTCACAGGACATGTAGACCCGCAGCCACCGCCTTCTAGCACCCATATGATAAAAGGGGTTGGGGCTTGCCATAAGGGCTATAGGATTGGGGCAATCATATAGGTGCTAGGGCTTGACGTGACCAGTCGATTGATCGGAGGGGGCCTCTCCGACCGCCCGTCTAGCCCAAGATAGGGCCAAAGTGGAGTATAGCATGTCATGAACTGCTCATCCACCTGGGCTCCATCCTTAAGCATCACGGGTCGCCACCCACGGCCAACAGGTGGCCCCATTGGGGGAGTCTTGCCCCTCTGCAGAGGTGCAGTCGGTGCATTCTAATGCCCCAGCCGACAGGGTGGGTGCAGTAAAGTGGTGGCGCTCAACCTCTGCAACAAAAAAAAGTCTAACGCTAGCGAAAAGAGGATTGACTCCCTCGCTGTCCGACTGATACTGACAAAAGATAACTCTCCCAAATTTACTTTTTTACTTATTCTCCTCAGAGGTTTTCCAATAGAAAAATAGAAGGCATATGAATCAAGTTCCTATTTCTGTTCACTTGTTTAGACCTAGATACCAGTCTATCCCAAGCCCCCATCCCCTAAAAATGCGTAATCAACTGCTCTAATTTCTAAACATTATGATAGCGTACAAAGTGTGACAAAAAATATCGAGATTGTTGTACTTTTTGACAAAATTGTATTCTGAAAAAAAAAAAAAGAAAAAGTTCCATTCCTTTTTGTTTCAGTATACAAGGTGTGAAAGTAGGACACATTTAAATACGAGTAGTATCAGAAACACCCGTCCTTCGGGACGGGGGTCCAGTGAGCTTCGTCCTCTGGACCGGTTGGATGCTAAATTAATAGCGTCGATCCCAGAGGGCCGTCCCTCCGGGCAATACCTGCCTCATTGTCTTAAAGGGGCAGGGCTGAGTTTATTGCCCAGCGCCTGAGGCGCCCCCTTGAGGGGGAATGCCGAAGGGATCGACGCAATTGTTCTACCTACCACCCGAATTGTGGGTGGTCCCCACATAAAACGGCCTTGTGCCATATCGTGTGAAAGTGGGACACATGTAAATAGGAGTATACAAGGTGTGTCAAAAGGTACAAAAAATATCGATACTTGTTTGACACACCTGGTATTATCCTATCAACATACCAGCGAGTATGTATTTTCTTGACGTTCAAACTTAGATAACAAATTAAAATTATACTCGTGAATTCTCTGAAAAATTGAATACTTAATATTCTTTGATAAATGTTCAAATATCAGGTGTCCTACATAAAATTTATTCATGATTTATTTCATATCTATGCTTCAATCTCTCCTGTCAATATGATCTTCAAATTTATAATCATTCTCATTATTGATTCGGTCAGCCACTTATGAACAACAAAAATACACTTCAAACCTTTTTAATCACGTCACGTTTTAATATAAAATCAGAAATAAATTTTATAAAAATATAGTGAAGAATAAATTTAATATATGTATGTATTAGTTTTTCTTTATGTTATTTTTTCATGAAAATATATTATGAATATAATTTTTAAAAATAAAAGCAAAGAATAAATAAATAAATAAAGTAAAAAAATAAAAATAAAAATGAAAATAAATAAAACTTCACGAATTAAATTGGTCACTTATTAAAGCTTATGAACGTCAGGATTAAGATTTATCAAAATGAAATCGAACATTTGTAACAACATTAATTTCGATCATAAAAACCTTGCTATAGTTGAAATATATATCGATAGATAGATTTAACATTATATGTACATATGTGTCATAAATGTCGTATTATATAGGACTGGCTTAGCTCAATCGGTAGACCATCAGCCTCAGAACCACAGGGTGCCTGGTTCAATACAAGTCCTCGCCAACTAAACGTATGAGTAGCACAGGGATCTGTGCGGTAAAGTAAGGAAATGATGGTAGGTGTGGCGCTCTACGGCAGACGCAAAAAGGGGAATTGATACCGACTTTAGGCCAGTCGGATGATATTTTCTACATATATATATTTACAAGCAGGACCTGTTTATATAGCATAGTATCAAAATGTATTCATTACATCATTTAAAATGTTTACCTTAAGAGCTATTTCAATATAGTTCAATGTGTAAAAAGTATGATAATCTTGATTTAACTCCCTCTTTTCTTTTCTTTCTTTCCCTCTTTTCACATTTTCATTACATTCGATTGAAACAGATTAAGTTTATCGTTTCCGCGCGCTCACCCTCTCTATATCTTTCCTCTGGTCTCATTTTGTATTTCTTATTATATTTTTCACGTGTAGCATGTCCTATTTCTTTCCATAATTCCTTTATAATAAAAATAGTTATGCTCCATTGTTTAGTAGACATTCATGAGAAATAAGAATTCGGCGGATAAGCAACACAAGATAATCAGGATTTACACTTTAGCATTTAATCTTGGACAATTGGGACGATCTCATTTTTAACCAGAGGGTGTTGCAAGATGATAACGGTCGGAAGATTAAGGAACAAGCGAATTAATATATAGATTTTATGAAAAATACAATTTAATTAGAAAAAGGTTTAATTTCTAAATGATGATTTTCCTCAATATAACAGATTTCTAGGACTGATGCGCAATAAATTATTCTCCCTCCAACTATAAGTAAATAGCAAGGAAGATTGAACATTTCAACCTTGATATGACAACCGGTCAAGAAAAAGGAAAATCTGAATTCAAATCTGTTAAACTCCGCTGAAAAATTGACCTTGTGCCACATCCTGCTCGTGGGGAGAGGGTTGGTAATTACGCATCAATTTATTTTTGTTAAAATTTAAAAAAATTAAAGCTTTCTGTCGAGCCCCCTCCACACATTGAGAAACTCAATAACTACCGGAAAGAAAGGAAAACAAACACAAAGCGAAAAATAAAAAAAGGTATGAGAGAGAAACAAAAATAAGGGAAAATATACAAACATTATTTAAAAAGACAAACTAGCAGGACCTGTATTACAATTTAACTATTACTACGTTTGATATAGGGCCGGATTAGCTCAGTCGGTAGAGCGTTCGGCTAGAAACCACAAGGTTCCTAGTTCGATACCGGCCCTCGTCAACTCAGCGTATTGGTAGCACAGGGATCTGTGCGGCAAAGTAAGGAGCCGATGGTAGGTGTGGCGCTCCACTTCAGACGCTAAAATAATCTCCTTGGTCTATTGCTAGTGAAAAGGGGATAGACACCCTCGCTGCATGGCTGATACCGACATTAGGCCGCCCCGAAGACTTTAGTTTTTACTTTACGTTTGATATGTTTACTTAAGAGCAACCACAAAATAGTTCAATATGTAAAAAGTATAATATTATTCTTTAACTCTCTCTCTCTCTCTCTCTCTCTCGCTCATTCTTGTTTTCATTCTTTCCTACATTGAAACAGATTAGCCTTATTGCATCCGCGCGCTCACCATTTCTCTATCTTTCCCCTATTTTTCTTAAATACTTTCTTTATTTCTTTCGTTCTTGTTATATCTCTTCTGTGTAGCATGTTTCTTTTCTTCCCTTTCTTTCTCTTCAGAATGGTCTCTTCTTGAGCTGTGGAGGACAACACTCATAAGAAATAAGGATTCGGTGGATAAGCAAGGGCAGATAATCTAGATTTAAACTTGCATTTCATCTTGGACGGTTTTATTTTTAAACAAAGCTTATCGCAACATAATAATGGCCATACAATTAAGGAACATATATATATTTACCAAACCCTCCGCACGAGCTGGATATGACACAAGGCCAATTTCTTAAACGGAGTTCAACAGGTTTGAATGCAGAGTTTTCCTTCTCCTAGACCGGTTGCCTAACCAAGGTTAAAGAGCCCAGTCTCCCCTACTATTTACCCATAGCTGGAGGGAGAGTAGGATTCATACCTTTCCCAAGGGTATTAGCGTTAAGTGAAATGCAACGTCCAGGATTTGAACTCGGGGCGACGAGTTCATTTCCCATGACTTTAACCATTACACCACGCGCTTCCTTTTTAAGGAACATATAGATATGGAGAAAAAGAAGAGAATGGAGAAAAACGAAAAACAGAAAGACGAAGACATCATTGAATACAGAAAGCTGAAAGAAATCGATTATGAAAAAGTGCAGGACGTTGAATAATTCTGGAGACCTATGGGGACATGATATCACTAAGACTCCAGAGATAGTCCATCAACTTACGCTGGTGTGAAAAACTCATAAGGACTGAAATAATCTTGAGAATGAAACGCATAACATTCTCCGAGACTTTGAGATAAAGACGGATCATCCTATCCCTGCCAGGAGACCAGACCTAGTGTTGATTAACAAAAAAAGAAAAAGAAAGGAAAACATGTCAACTTGTGGACTTTGAGGTTCCAGCAGATCACAGGGTGAAGCTAAAGGAAAATGAAAAGATGGATAAATACCTAGACCTTGCCAGAGAATTGAAAAAGCTGTGGAATATGAGAGTGAAAGTGATACCAATTGAGGTTGGGGCACTTGGAACGGTCGCAATAAACTTGGAAAAAAAACTGGAGGATTTGGAAATCAGAGTAAGAATTGTGACCATCCAGACTACTGCATTGCTACAATCGGCTACACTACTCAGAAAGTCCTGAAGACCTGAGGGGACTTGTTGTCACTCAGCATCCAGTGAAATACCATCAGCTAACGTTGATGTAAAAAAACTGAAAAGGAGTGAAAATAATAATAATACCTGGACCTTGTCAGAGAAATGAAAAAGCTCTGAAATATTAATATTAGGGTGAAAATGATACTAAAGGTAGGTGGGGGACTAAGAACGGTCCGAAAAAGCTTGGAAAATTTTTTTTTTTAAATAAAATAGAATAAAATAAAAAATTGAAGGAACGGGAAATCAGAGAAAGAATTGAAAACATTCAGAGAACTGGAAGCGGAAATCAGCTACACTACACAGAAGTGTCATGGAGATCCAAGGAGACTTGTTGTCACTCAAACTCCAGTGAAAAACTATCAGGCGATGCAAGCGTGAAAAAATCAAAAGAGTGAATTAATAATAATAATAATAATAATAATAATACGTATCATCACGTGGATTTCCTGTCTTGGCAGAACATCGAGTGAAGATGAAAGAAAAGTAAAACAATGACAAGTACTTGAACCTTGTCAGAGAACTGAAAACATTGTGGAACATGAAGGTAAAGTTCGTAGCAATTATAATTCGTGCCCTCGGAACAGTTCCTTTGGCATTTGGAAAATAGTCTGGAAGAAATGGAAATCCGAAGAATTATCGAGACCATCTAAACAACAGCACTGTTGAGATCGGCTAGAATACTAGGAATAATCCTGGACACCTGAGTAGACTTGCTGTCACGCATCCTCCAGTAAACTAACGCCTCAGGTTGGTTTAATAAACTCCAATGGATCGAAATAATAATAATAATAATAATAATAATAATAACAACAACAACAACAACAATAATAATAATAATAATAATAATAATAATAATAATAATAATAATAACAATAATAATATGAAAGAAAACGAAAAGATACACATATCCTAGATCTCAAAAGTGAATTGAAAAAAACTGTGAAATATGAGGGTGAAAGTAATACCAATAGTATTTGGGGCACTAGCAACGATCCTCAACATCTTTAAAAAATACTTGAGGAACCAGAAATCAAAGGAATAATTGAGACCATCCAGATAACAGAATTGTTGAAATCAGCTGCAATAATCAGGAGAGTCCTGAGGAGACTTGTGGTCACTCAGACTCCAATGAAAGACCATTAGCTAACGCTAGTGTGAAAAAACTCAAAAGAGTGAAATAATAATAATAATAATAATAATAATAATAATAATAATAATAATAATATACTCTGCGAATGTAGCAAACTAGCACAACGAGAATACAAAACTAGACCCGACTGGGTTGGGAAGGAGATCCACTGCGAATTATGCAAATTTTTTTTGATTTTGACCATGCAAAAAAATGGTATATGCATAAACCAGAATCTGTTCTTGAGAACGAAACGCACAAAATTCTCTGGGACTTTGAGATAAAAACGGATCACCTTATCCCAGCAAGAAGACCAGACCTAATGTTGATAAACTAAAAAGAAAGAACTTGTCAACTGGTGGATTTTGCAGTGCCAGCAGATCACAGGGTGAAGCTAAAGGAAAATGAAAAAAATAGACAAATATCTGGACCTTGACAGAGAACTAAAAAAGTTATGGAATATGAAAGTGAAGGTGATACCAATTGTAATTGGTGCACTTGGAACAGTCCCAAAAAGATTGGAAAAGGGTTTGGATTGTTTGGAAATCAGAGGAAAGATTGAAACCATTCAGAACACTGCACTGCTGCAATCTGCCAGAATACTCAGAAGAGTCCTGGAGACTTGAGGAGACTTGATGTCACTCAGACTCCAGTGAAAGACCATCAGCTAACACTGATGTGAAAACTCAAAAGGAGTAAATAATAATAATAATAATAATAATAATAATAATAATAATAATAATAATAATAAGAAGAAGAAGAAGAAGAAGAAGAAGAAGAAGAAGTGATTGTAGATAGTGCACTTGGAACGATCCCAATTAACTTGGAAAAAAGACTGGAGGATCTAGAAATCAGAGGAAGAGTTGAGACCATCCAAACAACTGCACTGCTTCAATCGTTTAAAATACTCAGAAGAGTCCTGGAGACCTGAGGAGACTTGTTGTCAATCAGCCTCCAGTGAAATACCATCGGCTAACGCCGACGTGAAAAACTCAAAAGGAGAGAAAATAATAATAATGAGAATAATAATAAAAGAAAACGATAATGAAAAAGTGAGTGACGTTGAAAACGAAGGCCAAACAGACGAAAATAAATGATTAGAAAGTTGTCCTGAATTAAAAGCTAACAACAATTCGTGAGTTAAAAGCATCTTGTGAAGTACAAATAAAAAACTAATCTGTTTAGTACCGAGTAAATCAAGATCGACACAAAAGTAAACAAATCGATCAATTGAAAAGACAATAAATGAACCAACATCAATAACAAAGCTACTCAGTGATTTTTTCTTCTTCTTCTTCTTCTTCTTCTTCTTCTTCTTCTTCTTCTTCTTCTTCTTCTTTCGAATTCTTGTTCTTCTTCTTTCCAATTCTTGCTTCTTCTTCTTGCTCTTGTTCTTGTTCTTGTTATTCTTTTCTTCCTCCTCCCCCTTCTTCTTCTTCTTCTTCTTCTTCTTTTCTTCTTCTTCTTCTTCTTCTTCTTCTTCTTCTTCTTTCTTCTTCTTTTCAATTGTTGTTTCTTCTTCTTCTGCTTCTTCCTCTTCTTTCTCATCCTCCTTCTTTTTCTTTCCTTCTTCTTCTTCTTCTTCTTCTTCTTCTTCTTTCTTCTTGAAATTCTTTTTCTTCTTTTCTTCCTCCTCCTCCCCTTCCTCCTCCTCCTTCTTCTCTTCTTCTTCTTCTTCTTCTTCTTCTTCTTTCTTCTTCTTCTTCTTCTTCTTCTTCTTCTTCTTTCCAATTCTTGCTTCCCTTCCTCTTCCTCCTCTTCCTCTTCTCTCTTCTTCTTCTTCTTCTTCTTCTTCTTCTTCTCTTCTTCTTTTCTTCTTCTTCTTCTCTTCTTTCATGTGTTATTTTTGCGCCCATATAACTTCTTCAATTTTCTTTGGCGGGTAGTCACCAATTCGATTCAATGTAACAGCCCTTTAAAAAAAAAGAATATAATAGGCCAGACAGGAAATAATAATTGAAATCACCCTCAGCTGTCACTCAAGGACAAAGTGGCAAAACAAATGAATGTCTGATGAAAAAGTTATTAGAGATGAAGGCTAATAAATTCGATTTTATTCCTCCGTCACCTTTCTAGTCTCTAATCATTTGCTCGCTTTTCTGAATATATTGGATTAATTTCTTTCTTTAAAAAGGTTTGCTAATTACAATAGAATCAAGGGCGTCTAATATAATGTGATGTTTAGTAAGCTAGTCTCGTAGACCAGTCTGCTGATATAATATAATCGGCTTTGTCCCTAGCTACGCTGGTTTCGATATATATGTATACTAGAGAAAACATGACCCGTTGGGTTACCCATTGAGCTCTCGGTAGATAATTTGGGATTAGGGAAAAGAGAGTTGCAAAGTGAATTAATTTTTTTTAAATACGGCCAGATATTGAAACATTAAAATCATTCTGTAAGATTTCTAAGAAAGTTTGACCTATTCAATATTAAAATGTATCATGGAATTTTATTAAGCTTCGGGCTTGACGCGGCTACAGAATCTTAACATGCAAATAAGGTGAGTAGTTAAGTGTCTCTCTGGCAATAACTCTCCCATCTACCTCTTAATTACACGGAGAAACTACTCATTAACGAGGAGGTGATCAAGATATACATAAAGAGGGGGAAAATGACAGGCAGAATGTGATTGAGAGACGGATCAGTTTTTTTTACTTAATTGCTAATTACGACTAGTTAGAACCAATTAAAATGGATTGTTTTTTCAAACATAACTCAATCCTAAAAGCAAGGAATATTTTAGTATGTTCATTGAAATAAATAGGAACACACCTTTAAGAAACAAAGATTGATTCGCTCAGCTTTAGTATAATAATAGATATCGGGGACCAGTTGACAATGTTGTAGGGTCTCACGTCAGAAGTCTATTTAATTATTAACTCAGTTTGGAAAAACAGACACTGTATGTAAAGTGACGCGGGTGCTTTTAACTAAGCAAGGCTGAATAAATTTCAAATGCAGAGCAATTAATTTGGTGCATGGAGGTTGAACGTATAGATGTGTACGGCCAGAGTGACTGGTATTTGTAACGCTGCCTAAAAGTGCATACATCCGGGCGGTCTGAATTCCGGGCGAGAAATGCTACATGTGCTAGTGTCCTGGATTGTAAAAACGTAGTAAGCGATTTCGAACTCCAGTCACGCTATTACGTTGACTTTTGGGTTAATACCTTTGTGAAAGGTGTAAACCTACCGATCCCTTAAACTTGCGTTAAAATAGTACTACTACTGTCCTTATAGATTAGGGTTGACCAAATACGGCCCGCGAATGCATTTTATCAGGCCCGCCGATGGTACTTTGTCAAACTTTGTCTGGTTATTTTATACCAAAAATGTTTTGTTTTAGTCATTCTTGTTGGGTATTATTTTTTTTAGAATACATTATTTTATAAACTCCTTTTTTGAACTAATCAACCCCTAGATGGAACACGGAGAGAAATAGTTCCACGTCATCGGCTGCTCATTGGAGGTCCGTCTTACTCCTCTGCAGAGGCGCAGTCGGTGTATTCTACAGACCCTGTCGACAAGTCGTCTTGTCACCGGTGATCTAAAGGTTATCGTCGTATATATTTTTTGTTTTTTTTTCTTTTTAGTAACCAGAACAGCTCGCAATGATTTGTAGTTGTAATTTAATAAATCCTATTGTTGCCGTTGCAATGAATGATACAAAAATATACTACAACATCCATGTGATACTTAATTCAGGAAATTGCTAGGATTGAGAAGTATCTCTGAAATGTAGACAGGAGATAAAACTGATAAACTTTTCTAGGCTATGAAGTGAAAGAGTTTTGACTTTGATGTTTTGGGTTCCATAAGGTTCGTTGGTACGCCACCTCGCACCTACTGGAAGAAACTAGAGGTAATCGTATAAAGTTAGGAATACAATTCCTTCAGCCTGAAGTAATCGCAAGATGCAAACATGAAAAGTAATTAGTATTATTAGCGTTATTCGGAATATTGTCCCCATCTTCATTGTTATTTGTACAACGTTTCGGCCGATATACCCTCCGGCCTTCTTCAGGTATTTCTTGTCGGACTCGGGAACCTTCTTGAACTCGAGAAACCTTCTTTTCGAACCCGGGAACTTTCTTGTCGTATTCAGGAGCCATCACGGAATTTTTTAACCTAATCCTTTATTTATTCCACGGGGATATCCTGTTCTCATTCCGCTAACCATAGCTGGGGTAGGAGTTGTGTTAATTAATTATTTTTCTAACTGCTTTCACTCAGGATTGAACTCGGGAACCAGAGATAACAATATTCCGAATAACGCTAATAATACTAATCTTCAAGCCTCATATATTTTATACTATCTCCAGCACGATTAACGAACATTTTCTCAAATGTTTTTAACGCCCAATATATAATTGATGATATGTTGGACAGAAGAGGGGTTCATACGCATGAATTTTGCCCTGACTTAAACGCCTGACCTGTAACTATATATCTACTCAACCCTGTCGGATGTGATACGAGGTCAGTCTTTATGAGGAGTGAAGCTCATTTGAATAAAGACTTTTTCCTAGACTGGTTGCCTAAACAAATCTAAAGAAACAAGTCTGTCCTAATCCTTATTCATATGTTCGCGAGGGAGTTATTCATTTGCCAAAAGTTTTAGAGCGAAGAGAAGTAGCTTCGTCCAGTATTTAATTGGTTTGGTTTGGTTTGGTTTACGGCATATCAACCTCGGTGGGTCATTTAATGCCGACAAAGTTTTGAAATAAATTCGTTCTTAATGGATAATCACATTTTGTTTATAAACTCATGTTTTTCTATTCAACCCATAGATGGGACCGTAACAGGTAATACTACTCCGAGCCAGAGTGGACCAGGAAGCAATGGTGATGAAGAGGTGCCCCACATTCTCAAAACCTCCAAAACTGGAACCTCACCATTAGATAAGAGTTTAACGTCATTTCCAAGACATGTAGACCCTCAGCTACCGCCTTCTAGCAACCATATGATAAAAAGGGTTGGGGCAATCATATAGGTGCTAGGGTTTGACATGACCAGCCGAATTGATCGGAGCCCCCCCCCGACTGCCCGTCTAGCCTAAATGATGGTCTAAGAGTGTTGCAGGTCATGGACTGCTCATCCACCGACGCCATCCTTAAGCATCACGGGTCGCCACGCACGGCCAACAGGTGCCACATTTGGGGGAGTCTGACCCCTCTAAGAAGGTACAGTCGGTGCATTCTAATGCCCCATGCGACAGGGGCGGTCCAGCATTTGAATTCGAGTCACAATACACATTGTGAAAAAGGTCATGTCTTGGAAACATCTTTATAACGAAATTCTTTCCAATAGCATCATATCCATGATTCTTCCTTCTCCCCAGTCTAAATGTTCCTGCAAAGGTCCTCTGCGCAGCATCCTGTATTGCGTATTGACGTACGTTTTGCTGATCGACCAATACTTGTGTGTCCATTTGATTTATCCCATAGGAGAACGTCACTCATGAGCTCGTCCTTACTTCACCAGCAGTGTCCACAATGTCTTGGTCTTGATAGTGTGTGTGATGATGAAAGTGGTTGTTTAGATGCTCTTTTATGGGGTGCTGCTTTCAGGATTTATTCAAGACAGCATACAGCACCCTTTTGTAGTTCCCATCTAGCTCTTTCTCCAAACGCTTCGTTGGAGTCCAAATGGTGCAGCCATATAGTAGCCCTGACACGGCTACAGCTTAGAAAAAATATCGATTTATCTTGTGAGAGAGAACAGTTTATATACGTAAGTAAAGTCGTCTGGATGGTCTAAAGTCGGTATCAGCATGACAGATAGGGAGTCTATCCACTAGTACTAGACTAAAGAGATTGTTTTCGCGTCTGAAGTGGGGCGTCACACCTTCCATCAGCTCCTCCCTTTACCCACAGAGGTCCATGCACGACTCATACGCTGGGTTAAGCAAGGACCGGTATCGAACCAGATACCTCCAGGTTCCCAGCCGAACGCTCTACAGACTGAGCTAAACCGAATGTCAAATTAATTTAATATTACGAATCCAAGTAGAATGCACAGATACTACACCGATCGTCGGCAGATGGTCGTAGAGAAAATATTCATCCCAGATAGAGCACACAGATGATATAATCCAACGCCGAGGGGATCATCCTGTCATCTATGACAGGCACTATGTTTGGATTACATTTGCCTGATGATAAACATGCTATATGGTCCACAAATATGCGTGACGCAATCTTCGAACTACCTGTTCCATTCAAAGAGCAATGCACCTGCTCACACACGTCAACGGCAGAGACGGCGGGTAAATGTCTCGGTGTACTTATTGACCTCAGATCTCATTTCAATTGATGGTAAGTGTGTTATTCTCGTTTAAACGTGACTTGTGTGAAGTAATTAAATTAAATGCTAGATAACGTTGACTTAATTTAGTCTATCTCAAAGGAAAGGATTTAACATTAATCAAGAAAATTCTCTACAATGTTTTTTTTTAAAATTCTTCTCTTTACTAGTTCTACTATGTAACGGCATGCCATATTATCAATCAATGTATCTTTATATATATATATATATATATATATATATATATATATGTATATATATATATATATATATATATATATATATATATATATATAGTGATGCCTTGATTTATGAATGCCTCAACTTACGAGTTTTCAGGGTCATGAGCCGTTACACCGTCAATAGTTGGGTTCTGAATTAAATTTGATTTACAGGCAAGCTTCTGATACGCGTATGTTAATAAGTCCTCTTAAAAATTAAGTTAACAAATTTATAACACCAATACACATAGAACACAAACAACACAACACCACACACACACACACACACACACACACACACACACACACACAACAAATCACGCACAGGGCGGTCTTCCGATCTATAGCTCTGCTGATGAGGCCTAAATAGGCGAAATGTACATACAGAGATTGATTTTTCTCGATTTGTTTAGCCATACATTAATAGTATTTCCCCTAATTCATTATTAATTAATTAATTTTCAAAATTAGGTACGACTCCAATTAAGCAGCTTATTCTCCAAAAAATTATCGGCAAAAAGCCATTCTAAACAAACCGTTGTTTATATTATATATATATATATATATATATATATATATATATATATATATATATATATATGGGGTCGACGTATGGTTCTTAGTTGACATATGTGTATTTATATTATATATATATATATATAATATTATGTTTAACATTTATTATATGAGATTATCCAAATAATACACATTATAGACAAACACACCACACACACAACACACACAAACACACACACACACATATATATATATATATATATATATATATATATATATATGTATATAATACATATATATATATATATATATATATAATAAACTTTGAAACATATTCATCGCAGTATTCATTACATTCTATTTTATATGGTTTTATTTATGTTTTTTTTAAACAATAGTATGCTATTTCATTTATATACAAAAGTAGAGTTTGGGGCTGAAAATTGCCATTTCAATTGATTCCAATGTGGGACATTTTTTGATAAACAAGGAATGAACAAAGAGTGGAAGGAATTAAAGCCTATTCTCAAGATGCCATTATAGGCTTATATATATATATATATATAATACTATATATATATATATGTGTGTGTGTGTGTGTGTGTGTGTGTGTGTGTGTGTGTATATATATGTATATGTGTGTATATATAGATGTATGTGTGTTGTGTGTATGTATGTGTGTGTATGCATATGTATGTATATGTATAAGTTTGTATAGGTATGTAGGGGTGGGTATAGTTGAAGCGATATGGAAAGAAAGGAAAATAAATTAAGTCAAACAAAAACTACTAAATGAGTGAACAGGGGTGTCCCTGAATTCTGAATTAATTAAATTAACAGTAACTCCTAACAAATTACTGACAAGCGGTCAGATGTCTTTGGTTTTATTATTGTTTACTATTATTTGTATTTTTATTCCTATTTTTATTACTCTACAGCTGAGCAGGACAGGACAATTTTAAAGGAAGGGAAAAAAAATCTGTTTTTCAAATGTCTTAAAAATAAGAATCATCATTCGCATCTGATGAGTCGGGAGAATTTTTGTTAAGCTCCCTGAAATAGTCTATAATGCAAGATCTCTAAGTCTTTTGTTATTTATTTTAAATATAAATTTGCTCTGTGACTCCTAACAATAGAGCACACATTGAGCTCTCAAACTGCGACAAGTTGTTTTAAAAAAAAAACCTATGTCGTAAGGAAGATTTCTTCTCTGGACTTTTGGATTATAATATATATATATATATATATATATATTATATATATATATATATATATATCCCCTAAGGTTTAGCACGCTGAAAGGGGATCTTGCTGATGACCGCCAACAGCGCTTTCCTATAAGAAGGGATGGAGCACTCTATGACGGCCTTTACATACATACAGATGTGTGTATTAAAACAGTTAAAATCCCCTTCAAATTCTGTGGGTTTTGATAAACGAGGAAATTGAACTAAGATAGGATGGAAATAAACCCCATTCTCAAGATACCACCATAGGTTTATATATAGACATATATGATCCCCTTCCCTCTCGAGTTGAGCACTTTGAAAGGGGATCTCGCTGACAACCGCCAACTAAAGTGTAAACGGAACGCTCTCCTATGCAAGGGATTGGAGCACACTATGATGGCCTTTACATACATACAGATGTGTGTATTAAGACAGATAAAATACCCCTCCAAATGCTATGAGTGATGATAGCCGAGAGGGTAAGCTGTCCGACTGCTGCTGAAACGATCGGATTTCTAACCTGGCTGTAAGTAGCTCACAAAAATGTCTAGCCACACTGAAGAGACTTGATAAGATATATATATATATATATATATATATATATATATAAGGTAGGTTGAAAAGTTGAAAGGCTGACAAAGATAATTCCATGGTTTATGACGGAATGTGGTTAATTTTTCTTCTTTGCGATTCAGACGCAAATTCAATTGTTGTTGAGCTACTTGGATCTCATTGGTAAAAAAAATTACCAACGAATATGACATCATTAGATACACTTTTTTGTAGTTTATAGTCAACGTTAGCTGACATTCAGTACTACTATCACGTTTTATTTAAATTATATTATGTATATAGTTGGACACGCTTGTTTCTTTAGATTTTAGGAATCCAGTCTAGGAGAAATACAAATCTTAATTAAAATGAGCTTCACCTCCTTTAAAGACTTTCATATATGAGGTGTGTCAAAAAGTATCGTGATTTTTGTAATTTTTGAAACACCTTGTATTCTGAAAAAATTAATGTTCCATTGATTCTTCAGTTCTATCTTCGTAAATAGCTTCTATTTCGATATATTTGAGACACACTTAATATATATATATATATATATATATATATATATATATATATTACTTAAATATACGCTCCTACATTTTGGGGCGATGGTGGTTGTCGTCAGTGCTGTTAGTGCATGGGTCATTGGAAGTTTCGGGTCTTCCAACATCAGACTTCCCTCGCCAGCTGACCCTAATCAGAGGTGATTAATTTCTGATACCCCCATATATATATATATATATATATATATATATATATATAATGTACGTAAAATACATACAGCATCAAATCAGTATGTTACATAATTCGTGGGTTGTCTACGAATTATGACTGTAGTGTACTAAAATTTAAAAACGGGTATGGTAAACGGAAAGTTACCATTATAGTCGTTAAAAAAGTTATTGACAACAGTTCCATTTTCACTGCCTTAATCGTTGATATCTCATTTGTTTAGGGAAGAGTGTGTGAAGGACACTGAGTTAGAATAGTTAGAGATTGGCGGTTAGTCGAAAGGGCCGGACGTGATATGTTTGTCTGTCCCAGGTGAGCCATCTTCTCACCGCACGGTTGAACCCTTTTCCGATTCGGTTTTAATAAAGACGTCTTTGAAAAATAAACAAAGTCTTACTTCATTAATAAAAACAGCGAGGATGAGCACAAACAACCAAGCCCAGCACAACAGAAGTCGTATCAACCAGAGGAGGAAAGCAACCCAAAAGCAGATCGCCTTTCGCCAAAAGTAGAACCCCCCTAAGAACTATATCCTCCCCATTATATAACCAGCAGATGACGGGTATGTAACGAATAGAACTCATATGATTACAGTGAGAAAATCTCTTTGGGAAAAAGATATGAAGATTTAAAGCAATGTGGTAAAACTTATGAAAAGTATGTGGAGAAAAGTAGACAAACACGGGATGTTATGGAAACTGGATGTTTATTGTCGACGATGTAACGTTTCGGCCATTTGGTGAAATAGATGGACAGAAAGATTTAAAAAATAAAACTCACACATATACAACTAATGACAAATCCAGCTCCCAAACACACATACACACACCCATTCATTTTTGACCCATCCCTTATCATCCAACATTCTGACCAAACACCAGCATCTCCATATAACACTCCCCATTTAGAGGGAAGACAATCCACTACCCATCCCCCCAGCCACCCTTGCCCCTACTGACAACCTACTTTTTTCACCATTCCAAAAATGTCCTTCATTGAAGCTAGAACTGGGCTTTGATCCTGATGATGGTCAAAATGTCCGAAACGTTGCATCGTCGTCAATAAACATCCAGTTTCCATACATCCCGTGTTTGTCTACTTTTCTCCACATATTGTCGGATTAACCTCCACACATTTCTCACATTTACTCGTATATACAATTATATGCAATAATACGTCAACTAGTATGTAGCCTTGTAGGGATAGCGTCCCTTACTTGCCACGTTTTCATTATTTGCCGTTAGGGAATATAAAAGGTAATTACCTCCCGTGTCCGCCAATAGCCACAAGGTGACATGGTCAACGTAATACAAAAAAGGACACGCTAAAAGCCAAAATCTCTTAGCACGCTTTTTGCCTCGGCAATCAAGTAACATACCCGTACTTACCTGTCCACGTCGATCCCTTCAACCATCTCGCACCTCGTGGCAAATGATAGCATGGTTGGTATGTAAGGTTTTTAAACTTTCATTCTGTGCGATCTACGTATAAAGGACTCCAACCAAGACTGCCTGAAGTCTTACATGGACATTTCTTATAACTCATTGTCATTGTTGTATTCGTTCTCTTTAAGTTTACAAGGGAAATAAACTTGTTCTTGTTCATTCCTTTTGAACTGTTCGTATATATATATATATATATATATATATATACGAGGATATATAGAGCTAGAATGACCTCAACTGCAGGTGTTGTTTGAATATATATATATATATATATATATATATATATATATATATATATATATATGTATATTACAATACCTGCGCCCGAGCAGGACACGACACAAGATCAATGTAGCTCTATATATCCTCGTTTGTATATATATATATATATATATATATATATATATATGCACGAACAGTTCAAAAGGAATTAACAAGAACAAGTTTATTTCTCTAGTAAACTTAAAGAGAACGAATACAATAATGACAATGTGTAATAAGAAATATGAGATGACTATATATATATATATATATATATATATAGTCATCCACAGACACGTGTTTCGACTTATCAATTCTTTTCAGTGTGGCTAGACATTTGTAAGCTTCCTACAGATGGGATTGAAATCCGATCGTTCAGCATCAGTCAGACACCTTAACGCTAGGCTATAGTCACCCACAGAATTTTAACTGTTTTTAATACACACATCCCTATGTATGTAAAGGCCACCATAGAGTGCTCAATCCCTTTATAGGAGAGTGTTGCGTTCACGCTTTAGTTGGCGGTCGTCAGCGAAATCCCCTCCAATGTGCTCAAACCCACGGGATGGGGAGCATATAAAGTCATCCACAGAGACGAGTTTCGACTAATCAAGTCTCTTCAGTGTGGCTAGACATTTGTAAGCTACCTACAACCGAGACTGACATCCTATCGGTTCAGCATCAGTCAAACACCTTAATCGCTAGGATGTGAAGGGAATTTTAACTTTTCTTAATACACACATCCCTATGTATGAAAAGGCTGCCATAGAGAGCTCCATCCCTTATATAGGAGAGCGTTGCGTTTACGATATATATATATATATATATATATATATATATATATATATATATATATATATATATATATAGTTAAACATTAATGAATGAATGAAATAAAAGAATAATGAAATAAATGATAAAATCTTTTCCAAGGGAAAAAATAAATTTTAAGGAATATTCTTAATAGAAAAACCAGTTCATTTTTACTTATTACTCATTGTCATTCTTGTATTCGTTCTCTTTAAATTTAGAAGGGAAATACACTTTTTTCTTGATAATTCCTTTTGAACTGTTTGTGTATATACATATACCCACGAGAAGATATAGAACTACACATCAGAGGCGCGTGGTGTAATGGTCAAAGTCAGAGGAAATGGATTCGTCGATCTGAGTTAAAATCCTGGACGAGAATGCATGTATTTCACTTAGCCTTAATACCATTGGAAAAGGTATGCATCCAACTATTTTCCCTCTATGAGTAAATAGTAGGGTAGACTGGAGTTTTAATCTTGGCTATTCAACCAGTCGAAACTCTGAATTCAAATGTTTTCAACTTCAACAAAAAATGTTAGCCACTATTTGCAGTACTCAAAACAACAGACATACGAACACTAACCTTAGCACGATTAACGAACATTTCGGACTAATACTCTCCGGAAAGATATAAACCACTTTGAACCTCGTCTAGCGATTGAATTGTACCTCTACTATTCTTCTGATAATATGGCGTTGGCATTAAATATCTCATGAACGTTGATATATCATTAAACCTAGAAAGCAACCCAAATTATTTCTCACTGTCTTTTCGAATAGGAAACTTTTTCAAGTTATTCGTATATACAATTAAACAATGCGTTACATTTCCCTAATTAGTTAATCTAGTTCTTATTAATTCACTTTGAAAAAAATCTGAACCTGAACAAAAATATGCACTCTCCGAGCATAATTATCTAAGTTTAAGTTTTAATATAACGAAATACATAAAGTAGGAAAACTAAACAAATTAAATAAGAACGCATATAAATTGTACACCTAATTTAATTATATATTAATGGGTTTCTATATAAAATCGTTCATAAATTTCATTTTAATAAGATTGAGAATAAAACTATTATATTAGAGATCAATAACACCAAATAACTATTCATTAAACG
Organism: Doryteuthis pealeii; assembly: GCA_023376005.1. Classification (NCBI taxonomy): domain Eukaryota; kingdom Metazoa; phylum Mollusca; class Cephalopoda; order Myopsida; family Loliginidae; genus Doryteuthis; species Doryteuthis pealeii. Next base: position 41,382,295 of record CM042152.1, on the reverse strand, counting down.
AGGTTTGGATGAAAATAGTATACAAATAAACCACTCTATATATTATGTAAACCTTTACTTGTTAGGATTATATAAAAATACATTGCAGGCTTTTAAACGCACCAGTAAAATTGTCTGTTTTGAGGCAAATCTACCTTTCATAGAAGACATCAATAATGAATCAGATTTATTATATATATATACTAGAAGTGGCTACCCAGCATCGCCTGGGTAGAGGTATGGGGAAGAGATAATCTCGCCGATCCATTATTGTTGAATTGCAAGTTGGATCCACACAGGATGCCCCATTAAAATCCCTATGTAAAAAAAAAAAACTCCTTACGTTGATCCATACACTCCATGAAAAGAAAAATTAATGTCTCCTATTTAAATTATTAAATGCAACAAAAAAAAAAGTCATGCTGTTATCATTTTTATTTTATTATTTTAATTATTTCCACGAATATAAATCAAATCTTCATTATTTATGCTCAATAACCAAACCTTGGTGATATTTAATGTGTATATAATATATTTATTGTTAATTGTTTTATTTTCGAAGTTTACTCGGACATACACATACACACAACTGCCCTTTATATATGTATAGATAGATTAATGATTTTAACTACAAATTAAATACTCTTTAATAAACTTGAGCAATTTCTGAGGTATATTGACGTAAGTATTGACGTAGTTTCGGTTACAGCCGACACACACCTAATATGCATTATAATAAGACCTGGTATCAACAATGCCATTGGGTGAAATTTCTTTCACATATTTACAATGAATCCTTATTGAAGAAATTGGAAATTCAGAACAGACAGACCGACACACAGGCAAGCAGGCTGCCTCTTTACGCAATAACATCATCGACTTCAGTAATTGTCGACCTGGCAAATCCAAGAGTTTTAAAAATCTTTCAGCGGATTCTAAACACCTTAATTATCGTGCACACGCCGTTCGGAGACATTAACACACACACACACACACACACACATATATATATATATATATATATATATATATATATATATATATATATATATATATATCAAAGAAAAACAAATATTCGCTAATAGATGTTTATCAATAGGAATATTTGGATTTCAATAATTAGAGTATTTACTCGGTGCTCTCTAAACGGATTTAAAAAATCAAAATAAATAAGCTGACGAAATAATGGCTGATTATCTAGTTTTGTTTGCCGTCGGCAAACATTATAAACGACGAGTATATCTCATCTATAAATATTTACCCGTCTGATTAGTGGTTGAATGTCAGCAGATTTACAAAGAGAATCAAAAAACTGGTAGATTTATATGAACACAAATTAATGCACATTGTAAAACAATACAAATTCATAGTTAACAAAAATAAAACAATGCTACACAACACACACACATACTCACATACACATACACACTCACATACACATACATGCACACACACTCACATATACCTATATACACACACCCACATACACATACGCACACACACATATAATACAAAGTGTGTAAAAAAGTATCTTAAACTTCTTAACACACCTTGTATCCTGAATTCAGAATACATAGTGTGTCAACAAATTCAGAATACAAGGTGTGTCAAAAGTATCAAGTTTAAAGCTGTATTTACCAAGATAGAAATGAAGAATGAATGGAACGTTATTTGTTTCAGAATACAAGGTGTGTCAAAAACTACAAAGAATCTCAATAGTTTTTTGACACACCTCTTATGTATATATGTTGAAAAGGTAAATGGAAGAAGAATATATATATATATATATTGGTAAGAATCAAATTCATTATATGCCGACTCGAGTATCGACCAGAATTTGCTTAAACATACAGTATTCTATTTACGATTATTTTGAATATTAAATAAAATAGAATAATAATAATAATAATAATAATAATAATAATAATAATAATAATAATTGAAAAATAGAAAATTAAACATTATTCCGGTAGCGAACGTAATAACGCGATTGCAGGTCGAACTCGCTCACTTCGGTGTCCAGCACATTATGAAAGATATGCATCCGATTACTCTCCCTGCTGTTATGGATAAATAGTAGAGAGGGCTGGGCCCTTTAACCTTGGCTAGGTAACCAGTCTAGGAGAAAGACAACTCTGAATTTAAACTTGTTAAACTCCACTTAATAAACTGACTTAGTGTCACATCCTGCCCTATACATTTAATTAACAAAGAGAAAATACTTTTTGGCACCGTCGATCAATAGTCGCTGACAAGGCTGCAATGGGTGTGACAGCTTCTAATTTTTTAACAGTTAGCATTAAACGAATTATAATGAATAATCCGTCTTTATCTCAAAGTTCCAGACAATTTCATTCTAAGAACAGATTCTGGTTTATGTATATACAATTTTGTTGTATGGTCAAAATTAAATTTCTGCACATTTCTCAGTGGATCACCTTTCCAACCCAGTCGTTGTATTAATTTGCTACATTTGCTTAATAGATGGTTGATCGTCTCTTCTTTGTATTCACATACACTACATTTGCTGTTCTGTTGGATTTTATCTTTTTTATCATTATTATCATCTATATATTGATTATTGCTTTAATTGTACGACAGTTTTCACCTTGCAACACCCTCTGATTAAAAATGAGACCGTCCAAATTGTCCAAGATTAAATAAAAAATGTAAATCCTGATTATCTTGTGTTGATTATCCGCTAAATTTTTATTTCCTTGTGTGTCGTCACCTCAGCTAAATAATGGACCATTCCCTTTTTATTATAAAAAAGAAAGGGGAAAAATGATATGCTACACAGAAAAAATACAATGAGAAGGCATAAAGAATGTGAGTAGGGAAAAATAGATGGGGTGATATCGCTAAACTGTTTTAATCGAACATAATGAAACGATGGAAAGAAGAATACAACAATGTGTATATGTGTGTGTGCGTGTGTGTGTGTGTGTGTGTGTGTGTGTGTGTGTGTGAGAGAGAGAGAGAGAGAGAGAGAGAGTTACATCAAGATTATTATCCTTTTTACATATTGAACTATTTATCAATAGCACTTCAATAAACATATGCTATATCCACAGGTCCTGCTAGTCATTATTATGAGTTTATCACACATGTTGTAGACGGTGGTTCACTGGAGGCTGAGTGACAGCAAGTCTCCTCAGGTCTCCAGGACTCCTCTGAGTATTCTAGCCGGTCTTAACAGTGCTGTACTTTGGATGGTCTCGATTATTCGTCTGGTTTCCAATTCACCCAAATTCTTTTCCAGAGATTTAGGGACCGTTCCAAGGGCACCAATTATAATTGGTACGACCTTCACCTTCATTATTATTATTTATTATTATTATTATTATTATTATTATTATTATTATTATTAATCAGCACTTGTCTTCATCTTCATTCATCCAACTCACTTGGATCGTCATCTTTACGACAAAGATCTCAGTGCAGATCGGAAGCAACAATAAAAGAAAGGAAATTATCCTCTATTGTTGCTTTCGGTTGCTGCTGTCATCGGAATAATGACCTGAATGATTGGAGATGAATATAAAAAAAAATGCTTGTTAAAATTGATAATAATGATGGATGACAAATCTTTGCCCGAAAAACTAAATAAACGAAAACGTCTAGGTGGTCAGTGTGATATAAAAATCGATAATTCATCTGTGATTTTATTTAATTTTAAAACTTTAAGCTTGAATGAAAATCATAATGCCTGATATGTTTGACTGCGACATCGTATTACGCGAGTTCAAACTCCAGTCGGGATATTACGATCCCTTTCGGTGAACCCTATATTCCCACACGTGGTCTAATGGTGAGTTCATAGAAATGGACTCGTCGGCCCCGGGTTCAATTCCTGGACGAAGCTGTTGGCGTTTCACATAGCGCTAGTACTCTTGGGAAAGGTATGAATCCAATTCTCCCTCCAGCTATGTGTAATTAAAAGGACAGATTGGACTCTTTAACCATGGCTAGGTAACCAGTCTAAGAGAAGGAAAACTCTGAATTCAAACCTGTTAAACTCCTTTTAAGAAATTGACCTTCGCATCGTATCCTGTTCGTTCGGGGGAGGGGGTAAATATATATATATTCCACCCAGCAATGGTGCAATATGTGGGTTTCTATTCGCTTAATAATCGAAAGGTTCCTGGTTCAATACAGCTCCCCGCCAAATAAGCGCATGAGTAGTACAACGTACTACTATTGTTTATCACTTTCGGACTATTACTCTTGGTATAATTATGACCGCCTCGTCCCCACTAGATATGAGTTAAATATTACCTCAACTTTCTTCTACAAGGAGGGCTTTGACCTTAAATAACCCATGAGGTTGATAACCCGTTAAACAAATGAACCAAACCAAACAATAATCATTTTTCATTATTTTGTGTGACATTTTATAAATCGATTGAAATCAATCTACAAAGCAAACAAAAAAAATCGTTTTTCATAATTATTTTTCTATGACAAATCATTTCGTTCATTAAAAACCTTGAACCTTATGTAATGGCTTCCACCAACGACCACAGCAACCAAGCGGGAGTAGAAGAGACCTCGTGGTGTAGTGCCTAACGTGTTGGAGACCGACATCGTTGTAATAGAGTTCGAACTCCAATCTTGTTTTGTGTTTACTTTCGTTCTTTTAATCTTGGGAAAGGTATGAACCTCATTGTGGCTAATGGCTGCTTCTATCAAGTTTGGTTTTGCTCAGCCGTTAGAGCAGCCGCCAAAGTATTACAAGGTTCCTGGTTCAAGATTGGGTAATCTGTTCTGTGTGGTACAGCGAGTAGCTGACAGTAGATATGGTGCTCCACGACAGCAAAAGCAATCACCTTAGTCTAGCGCTAGCTAAAAGGGGGATAGACTCTCACGCTGTCCGGCTGACACCAACAAATTTACTTCTTTACATTTATTGAGTTTCTGTTCTTCGAATCAGGTCATATTGTTTCTCCGTTGGCCAGGCATCTCTCTCTCTCTCTCTCTCTCTCTCTCTCTCTCTCTCTCTCTCTCTCTCTCTCTCTCTCTCTCTTCTGTCACTCTGTCTCCTCCTCTCCCTCTATCTTTCTGTCACTCTGTCTCCGCCCCTCTCTCTCTCTGAGTTCCATCTTGCGCTGCTATTTTCAAGAACAACACGAAGACATATTTTTATGTGTATAACTTTTATTTCCTCGAATATTTGTCAAACTACATGTTCCTGGCGGGGATGTAGAAAGGTATGTCTTGCACAGCCAGGTTGTTACTCAACAAGAACTTTCCGGCACAACACAGAAGTGAAATAATTGCCACAAAGAACAACCAAAAGGCAACTGGTGACATGTTAGTACCATGCGGCACCCCACCCAATCACCTTGTCAACACATTACCATTTCTCGCCACGCTTGAATAGCGTGAAGAGCTGGAAATTGGATCAAATGTTATTTTGCCAACAGTGCATTCAACACATGGACACAAGAAAAGTTGCAGACCATGACAGGTAAACTATTCTCCGTTTTGTTCTTGGACGATTTCCAACCTGTCACTGTACACAAGCCCATCCCAGTGCCTCAACACTAGAAAGAAGCTGTTAAGTTACAGCTAAATACAGATGTTACACAGCAACATTGAACCAATCCCCGCTAGGACCCCAACAACATGGTGCACCAGAATGATCATGGTTCAAGAAAAATATGTTCAATTCCAAAAAAGGGTATTATCTATTAATAATGGAGATTTTTACTTACTTACAAAACCTCTGAAATTGATTTTTAACACCCCCCGCTCAGGCAATATCTTTCAAAAAATAATTGTACACCGTCTGAAGGGGTATTTTTTCTGCTAGTTTATATCTTATTATAATGGAGATTGTGTGTTTTTCTGTCTGTAACCGAAACTAAATCACTACTCAAGTCACAATTCCCTTAGTTATTGACGTCACATTCACCATGAATTTATCCTTATTTTAACCACAATTATTAATAAAATTGTTTTACATTATTAATACTGCTAACCATATCTACATACTAACAACATGCAATTGTATTTATATATACAACAAAACAACGGTTTACAGTGTGAACGGGAAGGCTAATTTGCATATTGATATTAAAAATGTAATTTTAATAAATATATGCTTAGTATTATTGATTTCTAACTGTTTGGTTTTATTTTAATGAATATAAGCAAAAATCTCTTCCGTTAATCTTAAATGAAATCCATTAACAAGAAAAGATGACTGTCCTTTTATTCTTTACTTCCTCTTTTAACTAAATACTTAAATTAGAAAAAAATAACAATGAAAGACGAGAGTGATGGAAGAGTAAATTTCAGTTGTTCTACTTTTCAATTATATCCCCCTCTGTTTCAAATCTTTTTATCTGCATTCTTATTTAGTTTCATTAGCGTTTCTAAGTTAATACGATATTTCATTACATTAAAACTTAAATACTTGCACCCGGAGGGTGCATATATTTGCTAGTAACTTTAAAAAATTAAAAATCTTTTTTTACCTTCTTTTTAAGCAGCAATGGTGTTGTCTTCGCTAAGTTGAAATAATGTTGAACAGGAAATCATGTTCCATATTATTCTATTAGCAAGAAAAGCCAATTTGTTTAATGACTTAGTTTTAAAAACTGGCTAAACAGTAAATTTTCTGCTCGAAGAGAGGGATTCCCAGTGGAGTTATGGCTTTTTTATGGACTGCGATATCGTAGTTAGCGAATACCAACCCCAGTCTCGCGAGTTAATTCACGTTCGTAATAATACTTTTTGGAAAGGTATGTATCCGCCCATTCCTCCAGATATTGGTAAAATAGTATCACTACTATTCTTCTACAAGGAGTGCATTCACGTTTGTACACATTCTCTTTGGAAAGGTATGAACCCCTCATTCCTCTAGATATTGCTTAAATAGTATCACTACTGTTCTTCTACAAGGATTGCATTCATGTTCGTACTAATACTCTTTGGAAAGGTATGAAACCCCTCATTCGTCTAGATATTGGGTAAATAGTATCACTACTGTTCTTCTACAAGGATTGCATTCATGTTCGTACTAATACTCTTTGGAAAGGTATGAAACCCCTAATTCGTCTAGATATTGGGTAAATAGTATCACTACTGTTCTTCTACAAGGATTGCATTCATGTTCGTACAATACTCTTTGGAAAGGTATGAAACCCTAATTCGTCTAGATATTGGGTAAATAGTATCACTACTGTTCTTCTACAAGGATTGCATTCATGTTCGTACTAATACACTTTGGAAGGTATGAAACCCCTCATTCGTCTAGATTGGGTAATAGTATCACTATTGTTCTTCTCAAGGGTGGCATTAACTGTAAATAACATAGAAAACACAAATCACACCAGTTTGAGGATATTTAAAAAGTAATAGACTTGTCGCCGCCCCAGTATATTAAAAGTTGTCGTTAGAAATATAGGAGAAGTGGTCTTTTGAAGAGACGGGTATTTTCCTCTGTGGAGGACAGCTTTTAACTAGCAATGGAGTTTTCTTCATTAAGTTGAAATAATTTTTAAACATGAAATCACGTTCGATATTCACGGATGTGACACTTGAAAAGAAATTCAGAACCAACCAGAAACGAAAAGAAAAGCGACAGTGATATTCAGACAAGCAAATCATGACATTAAATTTAGTTGAATTCAGTAGTCAACCCTGCTGGATAATGTAACTTGTATAGTCTGTGTTGTGACTTTTTTAGAACAGGGTAAAGAGTAGAAGAAAATGGTCGCAACCTTTTTGTCGAAAGTGGCTGTGCGTGTGTCTCTACGTGTCTTTTGACGAGCCACGAGTGCGCTCCATGGGACCTCAAATTCGCCTCTGGCATTTAAAACCAGCTAATTTGTAACTTTTTATATTTCAGGTTAAAAAAAAAAGTATTATTATCATAGCTCAGCAAATGGGGACATTTTCTGTGTCCCATGCCATTCATATTCAGAGTTAATATGATTATCTCTTATTCAAATTTGACTTTAATTCATGCTCTTTTTTAGTTGTGAATATTACGCAGTTGCTTCTCCATCTTCATAAAAAAAAATTATTCATAAAATAGTATAAAAATAAATGTATAAAGAATGGAAGGTTTCTCAACAATAACTAACAAAAAATAATGTAATTCTAATAATTTATCATGTAGAAATGTTGATATATATATTTTTTTTAATATATGCATGAGAAACATTTAACTGAACTTCGTATAATTGAGTGCATGTTAAGGTAAACATTTATTGCCATTTATTGCAGACTAGAAACGGCTACCCGGCATTGCCTGGGTAGAGGGGGTATTAAAAAATTAGTTTCGTTGATCCATTGATTATTTCCGTCTTACATAATTGATATGTTTATGTTTTCATCATGAACGCCACCAATAACTTTCACTTCTCTTACTATTCAAATCACTTTTTAGCATCTTCAGGAATATCAACCAAATATTTGCTTCTACTCAAATAAAATATATGATAGTGAATGTGTATATATATATATATATATATATATATATATATATATATATATATATTCAAAATATCATGATATATAGATAAAGTATATATGATATCGTACATACTCATAATATATATATATATATATATATATATATATATATATTATATATATATATATATATATATTTAATTCTGTTAATAGTTTTATTTCTAGTTTCCTCTGGACATACATAGCAATAGCATAAACTTTACAGATCATTGCCGTCCCTCACAATCCCATAACTCCACCACCAGAACCCTTCTTGCATGAGCCCTCAAATGACTCATCAAACCTGCTGCAATCCACAAAGTTTGATGCAAATATGACATTGAAAAGATTTTCTTCCCGTTAAATGAGATAATTCAGATGAATCAGATGATAAAATTTGATGCTTATGCACCACCATATGTCTCTTAAGACCAGAAGCCGACTTACAGACCTTGCCACAGATAGCACAAGACACATTGGCATACATACATGCATGCATACAGACATACATGACATACATGCATACATACACACATACATGCATACATACACACATTTAAATTTGTATAGATATAAGTAAATTTTGTGCCAAAAGAGGGACACCCTTGTTACGGATAATAGGCCGCCCCGTCTAGTTTTTTACTCTTTATTTATCGTCTCATGTATTTTCCCATACGTTGTGATAGTTTCCCAAAAGAAAACTTTTTTTTTAAAACAGAGCTGAAAAAGGTTGGGAGACATGAATGTGACAGTGATACGCATCGTAGCTTATAAATATATACTTCTATTTGCTGGAGTGTGTCCTATTGTGGCGTAATGGTCAACAAGTTAGTCTCACAGATCCATTACTAGTGCATACCAACTTCTGTACCCGCTACATACTTATAGCCTTGTGTATCATCCTACCCGTGTCAAACGGGTTGGATAAATGCAAACTTCTATTTGGATATATTCACCTTTGTGTGAGTGAGAGAGGAAGAGAGAGAGAGAGAGAGAGAGAGAGAGAGAGAGAGAGAGAGAGAGAGAAAGAGAGAGAAGAGAGAGAGAGAGAGAGAGTGAAAGAGAAAGAGATAGTGAAAAAAGTGTCTGTGAGAGAGGAGAGATAGATAGAAAGATAGTAGATAGAAAAAGAGAGAGATAGAAGAGAGAGAGGGAGAGAGAGAGAGAGAGAGAGAGAGAGGGATAAGACAAGTGGATATCTCTCTTTAAAGTTTATCCTCTTTGAGAACCTGATCTGAGCTGCAATATTTAAGTGGATACCGAACATGACCTTGCTTTTTGGTTTCTTTTCCCCGACTGCATCTAAAAAAAGGATTGGAGTCTCGTCACACATGATCCTAAGTTATCTTCAAGACCATCAGCAATGTCATCAAACACTTTCTTCTCCCGATCAAACCGATATGAGGATCACATCTAGCTCTTCGAACAATCCTTAATAATTTGGTAAAGAGTTACTTATAGTACCACCTGTTGACCGTGGTTGATGCCACGTGATGCTAAAGGACATAATCCTGGGGTTGAATAGTCCCTGACATGCAACACTCAAATTTGGCTCTTACTTGATCTAGACAGGTGGTCGAAGAGGCTCCCTCCGGCCAATCGGCCTGTCACGTCAAGCCCGGGCATCTATATGATTGTCCTGACCCTGTTGCTTTATGGTAAACCCCCCCATCTTTTCGATCATATGTCTGCTAAAAGGTTGGCCGATGGTTTCGTGTGTTAGTATGACGTTAAACTGCATTTGGTGATGAGGTTCTAATTCTGGAGATCTATGGCGTGTGGAGTACCCCTTCATTGTCATTACTTACAAGGCCATCCTAACACAGAGTGATAGTACCTGCTAGGGTCCCATCTATGGGTTAAATAGAAAAAATAAGTTTTAAAAATGTGTTTATTAAACTGAGATAAAAATATTGAATATCCAACAAGAGTAAATATTACAAAAAAGTATCCGGCTTAAAATAACCCAAGGATTTTAGATGTGGTAAAATCCAACCAACAAATCATACGGGACTTTAGAGGTAATCGGAATGAATAATCGTTTCCTCTGTCGGGTATATCTGATTAGGCTTTTAAAAATAATATTTAAGAAACTATGGAACTGGTATAATAGGTACATATAAAAATGTATGGAAAAATAGTGCATTGACAATTTATAAAACTTCTACACAGTTCATTGCATTATACAATTATTTAAACTGTTAAAATTAAGCAATTTTACTGGAATATTATCCATGGACATACTTATTTGATTAGCACAGTTAGAGAAATTCACATTGTTGTCTTATCATCATCATCATGTCGCACAATTTGCACGGATATCCATGATGATCTCTCGCCAACCTTCCCATCATTCATCGACTCTGGGAGCTCCTCCGCGCAGCAGCCAGTATCCCTACATAGTTGGTCAATGTAGGTCCTGGCTGAGCGGCCCACATTTGCGTGTCCATGTGCTGGCTTCTACAGTAGTACGTCTCTTACGATATCGTCCTTGCTTCTCCAGCAGTGTCCTGCATGTCTAGCCCGTCTTACTCGTATGGTTTGTGGTCAAAAAGGAGTTTAATTGTCCCTATTGGTAATATAAAGTAAATAGTATAGTCTCAGTATTAGAAAATCTGTTGTATTCCTTGAAATCCTAGGTAGAACAAATGTCTATTCCTTGTAGCAGAGAAGTCAGTTGTATGTTCGTTCAATCAGAAAATCCCGCTAACAACTGATCCTATGCAGTTTCAAAAGACCTTAAATGCTCAAATGCTTTCCTGGGATCGTTTCTAACTATCGGGAGTGTCTGTGCTAGTTGGGAAAGTCTATAAATAAAAGTGGAAGTAATGGTTAATTTCATGGGAAATGGACTCGTCGCCCCGCGTTCAAATCCTGGATGTGGTAATTGCATTTCACTTAGCGCTAATACCCTTGGGAAAGGTATGAATCCTACTCTTCCTCCAGCTATGGATAAATAGTAGGTCAGACTGGGCTCTTTGGTTATACAACTGGTCTAGGAGAAAGAAAACTCTGAATTTAAACCTGTTGTACTCCGCTTAAGAAATTAACCTTGTCACATCCTGCTCGTGCGGAGGGGTTGGTAAATATATATATATATATATATATATATATATATATATATAAAATAAAAGTGGTGATTTCTCAAACATCTTATACCCTGCTTTTCGTAGAGCTGTATTTATATCTCTGTCTTTTCCTTTCATTTTAACTCTGTGTTTATTTTTATTTTTTTCTTCCTTCTGTTTTTCTTGTTTCTTTTTTGTTTTTGTTTCTCCCATTTTTTCTTTTCAGTTTTCTTTTTCTTTTCCTTACTTTCTTTATCTTTGTTCCTTTTTCTTTATTTCTTTGTCTTGCATATATTTTACTTATGTGGCGATTTCATTTTTCATTGTCTTTTTTTCATACTGATACTCGAGTATCAGAATTAAAAGAGAAATAATAGGAAGAAACACAGCGAGTATTAAGAATAGTTAACAAGTTTTACTAAGCAAAGATACAGGGTAAACAGAGTAATTAGTAATTGCTAGGTTGAATTAATAAATCGCGTAAAATTTCGTCGTTTTTCTCATCCGAGGTTTCGTCGGATATTACTTATAGAAAACAGACAGATTCCTTTCTCATTATTTAGGTATTATATGGCACACATATTCCTCTGAAGGGCTTGAATAAATATAATTAATTCAAATGATGTATAACAGTTTGTTTAACGTATATTTCATGAAGCCGGAATGTTCAGCTATTAAATAGAATATTTTGTGCCTTTTCTGTTATTAGTTTATTTACTGCAAGCAAACTAGCACAACGGGAGTACAAAGCTAGGCACGAATGGGTTGGTAAGGTGATCCACTGGGAATTATGCCAAAAAATTAACTTTTGACCATATGGTAAAATGGTATATGCATAAAGCAAAATCTGTTCTTGAGAATGAAACACATAAAATTATCTGGGACTTCGAGATAAATACGGATCACCCTATCCCAGCCAGGAGACCAGACCTAGTATTGATTAACAAAAAAAAAAAAAAAAAAAAAAAAAAAAAAGAGAACGTGTCAACTGGTGGACTTTGCGGTCCCAGAAGATCACAGGGTTAAGCTGACGGAAAATGAAAAGATGGATAAATACCTGGACCTTGCCAGAGAATTGAAAAGGCTGTGGAATATGAGATTGAAAGTGAATCAATTGTAGTTGGTGCAGTTGGAACGGTCCCAAATGAACTTGGAAAAAAGACTGGAGGATCTAGAAATCAGAGGAAGAATAGAGACCATCCAGACTACTGCACTGCTGTAGTTGGTTAGAATGCTCAGAAGAGTCCTGGAGACCTGAGGAGACTTGTTGTCACTCAGACTCCAGTGAAATTCCATCACTGATGACGCTGATGTGAAAAACTCAAAAGGAGTGATAATAATAATAATAATAATAATAATAATAATAATAATAATAATAATAATAATGGAACAGTCTCTTACTGTGCACATTCTATAATTCATGCCATGAATAGTAAAGGGTTTTCTAAGACGTTTTCTGTTCTTATTTCAAAGCCAGAGACAATATGAATTACTACTGAAGACTCACTTAGTGGTGTGAAGAATATGTTATCATTTTGGTCAAGGTTTTATTAATATTTTATGTTGGGTAACATTAAGTTTTTTCTTTCATGAAAAGGCTGTTATTTCTCTAAATATGATTATTATTGAATAAAGACAAAAAACATCCCTGCAGAACTCATATATATTTTCCCGCGACGTACACTAAAATATGTGATTTGTCACTGTCCCAAATTGTTCCCTTAAATGGCTGATATTTTTTTTCATATTTGATAGTAGACTGCCGGTCGACGACATAATAATTTTGTCTCGGCAAATTCTAGACCCATCCAGTAGCGCATATGTGTATGTGTGTCTATGTGGGTGTGGGTTATGGTGAGGGTGTGGGTGTTGTGTTGTGAGCTAGTGGTTTCAGACGTATATGAAGACGTTCTTAGTTGTGTGCCAGTTGTAAAACATGAGTTCGTTGCTACTATTTAATTTTGAAGTAGACCTGAACACATTTGTTTAAGCCTGTTGGCTAATAAATATATCCTGTGTGGGATATATAAGAACAACAGTTTACGATTGTTTGATAAGAACAAAATATTTATTGACGGAGAAAAGACGAAATAATAAGTGGTAAAAAGTTTATACATATATATATATATATATATATATATATATATATATATGAAAAGCATTTGTGTCTATGTATGTATGTATGTCCGGGGGAAACTACGAAAACAAAACAATTAACAACAGTAAATATATATATACACATTAAATATCACCGGTTTTTGTGCAACCAGAATGATGATTTTATTTATATTACAAGATATGGGAGTATAAAAAATAGAATTAAATCCGACAGTTTGAGGTAAAGAATAAAAGTAAAAACAATTGTATAAATTGTGCTGACATCATACAGTGTATTCGAATCATTTTATACAATTCAATCCAAATGAAATTATTAAAATAAAAAAATAAAAAAACTATATTATTCCAAGATATTCAAAAACCAAAATATACATAAAAATATAGCATTAGAATTCTACATAAACATTTCCTGAATTTGTAAATCTCAAAGATAAATAAATCAACAATAATTTGTCTCCCCATTCTAACCTTGGTAACCGCTTCTAATTTTGTATAAGTGAGAAAGTTGCCATAAAGTGGATTATTTTTCTGTTGGTTGAAGAAGATTCTTATCCTTCTATGACAATCATTGTAAACAGGAGTGGAATGGTGGAAATGAACGAGACATACTGTATTTTCAATAAAATGAGGTTCGATTTTGTCTGGCATGCAGGACCCTGGTTTGAGATAACGAGTCCATGCCGTTAGCATACAAAGGACGTGAATCCAGCAAGTGACATATGCCATTTTTATAAAAGACCGACCCCTGAACAATCGACAGTCATTGTCTAGTTCTCGAGATGCCATAAGCGAGTCCCTGTGACTTTCAAGTAACAGAAAATGGGTAAACGAGTCCGGTGGCGTCTGAGAATGGTTGAGCCAAATAAACGAGTTCCAGTGTCGTCCCAAAAAGTCAGAAGTGGTCAGAAGTGGAAGCGGTGGTGTACTGGTTAGAGTTGTAAGAAATGGACTCATCGACCCGAGTTCAATTCCTGGACAAAGCCATGGTTTACATAGCACTGATCCCTTTCAGAAAGGTATGAATCCAACTATTCTCCTTCCAGCTATGTGTAAATAGTAGGGCAGACTGGGATCTTTAACCTTGGTTAGTCAACCAGTCTAGGAGAAAGAAAACTCTGAATTCAAACCTCTTAAATATCCGCTTGTGTGGTCACTACTAGAATAGGCTCAGGCCTACTTAGTGATCTATTTCAAATTTTTTTAAATTTCTTATTTGTTATCGCAAAATGTTAAATGCAATTTTTAGATATAAACAAAAAAGTGTGATTTATATGTTATAGTGAGTTCCTATGGAGCCATATGGAAATTCGGTGGATAGAAGGCCCCCTGTCTCGTAGATAAGAGAACTCAAATATGAGTATTACATCTTCGCAGGAACTGTAAAAAAGGGAAAGAATCGATGACTTAGCGTTCTCTAAACACTTGGCATGCCACCTAGCGGCTTAGTAGGTAAACTCGAGCAGTAACTATTGAAGTAAGAAATGTAATTCCTACAGTCCCTTTTATTATTTGAAATGTGAGCTGACACGTCATCATCAAGATAATTGTTTATTAATGTTGATTATCTTCGTATAATATGGCTCCACACTGAATATTTATATAGGCAATAGTCGGTGGTATAACAAATTGCATCTTAAAATTTAACAAAAATATTATCTTGAAATGGTCTTCAAGAGATACTGTTTCTTCAAGAGAGACTTTTCTCTATTCGTTAAAAAAGAAATTGAAGAAAAGAAATACATATACTAATTTACGCTGGATTATATATATATATATATATATATATATATATATATATATGATTCTGTTTTCAGCTGAAAAAGAAGACAACAATTTATTTGCTCTGAAGAAGGCCATATAGGATAAAAGGTTAAGGACAAAGTTGAAGGTAGCGTGGACATGAAATCAACAGTGCATGGTTACTGACAGTTTCTCGCCTAGGCAAAGTGTTAGTAACCCCAAGTTACGCTACTTTAACTTAGATATAAATGCTCTATGCATGATATTGAGCACTATTTAATTATAAATCTAGTACATATCCCTCTAACACACACACACATACACACACACACACACACACACACACATATATATATATATATATGTATATGTGTGTACAAAATGGAAATGAATCCGACAATTTGTTGAGGAATATATATATATAATATATATAATATATATATATATAATATATATATATATATATATATATATACATCGCATTTAAGCGGAAATTAACACTTTGTCTAAGCTTGAAATGGACTATAATGCTAATCCCGAATCTTTTGTTATTTCTTTAATTATATAATATATATATATATATATATATATATATATATATATATATATAAAATATCAATATCAATAGTCAATGCAGTAATTTGCTAATTTCAAAGGATTGCCATTTTATGCGGGGATGGCAAAATCTTTAAATGCGAGCAAGATATGCTGGGGTGTAAGACGAACTCTTAAGCGACGTTCTCTTATGGACCCCTACTGATGAATAAACTATCTTTGGATGACCAGCAATAATTTACAATCATCTGCTCTGTGTGAACACTGGGTGCCGTCTATAGGACTTACCAGGAGCAGATGGCGAAAGAAAGTCAAAGGAATACGCGCTTTCGGTACGTCTTGGAAATGAATTGGAACCTTTATACTCGGACAGTCTTTGTGTTTGAGAACTCTAAGTAAATAGATTGTGAACTACTGACAATATACCATCCTGTCGGCTGGACGTTAGAATTCATCGACTGCACCTGGGGCCTCCTGTTGGTCTGGTGACCCGTGATGCTTAAGGATCGAACCCAGGTGGCTGAGCAGTCCATGACTTGCACTATTCCACTTTAGGCTTTTATTGGGCTAGACGGGCGGTAGGAGAGGCCCCCTCCGATCAATCGGCTGGCCACGTCAACCTCTAGCACCTATGATTACCCCAACCCTATTGCCTCGTGGCATTCCCAATCCTTCTTATCATATGGGTGCTAGAAGGCGGTGGTTGAGGGGTCAACATGTCCTGGGAATGACGTTAAACTCTATCTAGTGGTAAGGTTCCAGTTCTGGAGGTTTGGCGAATGTAGGGCACCCCTTCATCACCATTGCTCCCTGGTCCACTCTGACCCGGAGTGGTAGTACCTGTTAGGGTCCCATCTATGGGTTGAATAGAAAACACGAGTTTATAAACAAAATCGTATTATGCATTTAGAATGAATCTATTTTAAAATTTTGTCGGCATTAAATGACCCACCGAGGTTGATATGCCGTAAAACAAAACAAACCAAACTAAATCAAAACTGACAATATAGATAATAAATGCTGGTTCTAGAATTTCGAACGGCTCAGAGTTTCAAAGGTGTAATATCCCATAATCACTTCCAAGTACTGCTCTAATATTACATGTTCCCTCGTCTTTCCATCTCGAATTCCTAATACCAGATTATGTTTTCCAAGTGCTTTTACACAAAATCTACAAAAGCAGCCACATTGTTTCCCCCAACAATTCTCCCCAGAGTCCCGCTTTGAATCCTATAGACGCCTTGAAATTTAACCCACAAAATTGGAGATGGAATTTTAGTGTGTCTCTCAGGGACTGTCAATTCGTTGAATCGGATTTAAAATCCTCTTTTCTTCGTGTCTGTCAACTTCTAGGAGTTGGAATCCGATATTTGTCATCTTAATGTAAGTTTCAAACTGGACACTTGGTCAGTCGAATAATAAAGGGTTGGGTATTCACTCATCTGGTAAACATGTTGCAATTAAACTGTTCTTCTTGATTTTTAGTTGGTGACTTCCTGTTCAACGTATGCAGTCGGGTTTCAAATTCCTGGAAACAACTCTGAGATTTAAGCTCATCTAAATCTTATTCATGTTATCACTAAATAATAATAATAATAATAATAATAATAAACTAGCAGGACCTGTGGATATACCACAGTATAATAAGTTAATTATTACAACGTTTGATACGTTTACTTAAGAGCTATAGCAATTGTTCAATATGTACAAAGTTTAATAATCCTGATTTAACAAGCTCTCTCTTTTTCTTTCTTTGCTTCTTTTCATATTTTAATTATGTTCGATTGAAACAGATTAGCGTTATCGCTACCGTGGACACACCACCTCTCTTTATCTTTACCATACTATCTTTCTGTCATTCTTTCTCTTATATTTTTCTGCGTAGCATGTTAATTTTCTTCCCTTTCTTTCTTTATAATAAAAACGGAATGGTTCCTTATTTAGCTGAGGGGACGACACTATAAGATGTAAGAATTCAGCAGATAAGAAACATCAGATAATTACATTTTTGCATCTCATTTATGGACGATTTAACCGGCCTATTTTTAACCAGAGTGTGTTGAAAGATTATAATGGTCGTACTTTTTAGGAACACGTGTATTAATATATAGAATGGATGATTTTAATGGCATATTGACCAATCTAGATTATTTTGTGTTGGGCTGTTAGGGAATTACATGCATATCTACATTTTTGTGTAGTTTACGACAAGGTTGTGGGTCCGATACCGGCCCTCGTTAACTCAGCGTATGAGTGATACAGCTTTAGATCTATGTCGTAAAGCGAAATGCTGATCGTTGGGGTAACACTCCACCTCAGAGGCAAAAGCAATCTCATTTGTCGAGAGGTTGTGAAAAGATGATAGACTCAATCTTTTTACGCTGGATACCGAAAATAGGCCAGCCTGCCGAATAATTTACGATTTAATTATTTCTTTACAGTTTTGTTTTGTTTTGTTTTGTTTTGTTTTATTTTTATTTTTATTTTTTTGCATGCGGTCTAATCAAATACGAATCATTAGTAAGCAGATCTATTTGACTCATATATGGGATGGAGGCACGTGGTATAATGGTTAGAGTAATCGGAAATGGACTCGTCGACCAGAGTTCAAAAACAGGACGAGGCAGTTTACATTTCACATAGAACTAATACCCTTGGTAAAGGTATACATCCAAATACTCTTAACCATAGCTCTTTAACCGTGGCTCGGTAAGCGGTCTAGGAGAAGAAATTGAAACCTTTTAAACTACGCTTAATAAATTGACCTTGTGTCAAATTCTGCGTTCGGGTTGGTAAATATATGTGTATGGTATGGTAACAGGTCTACCCATAATGCATTGCAACTTTTGTTTGGCTATAAAAGTGACCCATTTTTGCCTGAAGGGGTGAATCGCATTTGTGTTCTTCGTCAGAGTGTCTAGCAAGAAAGAGAAAAAGAATAAGAAGGAGAAATAGAAATAAAAGCTGGTGAACAATCTTCAATATATGCCTTCTGTCCGATAGTAGTTAAGATTTATTGTAATACATATACAGTCATACCTATATTTACGTCGTTCCGACTAACGTTATGTTCGAAACCCGTATCTTTTCAAAATATTGAAATATAAAAATTCTTAAAAGCTATATACAATGTTATAATATTTACATCCTCTGTAAAAATAGCTGTATTATTCCTACCGTATGATACCGTTAAATCCGGTCTGTATCGATTGTATACGCTTATAATATACAGAAATATACCGATTACTTGGGCTAAATTTAAAAAAATAGGCTAGGCTACCGGTAAGTGTCATAGGTTACCAAAATTTACCAATACGTAGGATAACATAAAAATCTAGGTTAGGCTAGGCCTAGGTCGGATGATTACATCTAAATAATTGTTATTTCGACTTAAGTCTAATTAACGACGTAGGGTGAGTTATTATTGTATCTGCAAATGTATAAACTATTTTGAAAAATGGTAGTAAGTTTAAATAGTAAAACTAATATACTTTATATGAACTAATCCTCTCATTACGCTGTTGTAGTCGCAAAGTTTCTGATTTTGAACTTACTTGTCTATCGTATTCGGCAACCTTATCGACATTTCACACCAAACACGTTGGTTTTCCTTAGGGAAATAATTCTTTTTAACTAATTCTTCTGCGTTTCTACTGAACAAAATCTATGGATTCCAAAGCCTCACGCATGAAGAATATTAACAAAGAACTAATTAATGCTAGGGGAGACACACACACAGAGAGAGAGAGAGAGAGAGAGAGAGAGAGAGAGAGAGAGAGAGGGGAGAGAGAGAGAGAGGAACATTGTATAACCTCGCTGCGTGACACTATACGTTCTTCTTTCCACAAGTATACATATCTAGGTGCAGTAATGCACATCCCTGTAGGTACGAACGTAACTCTATGAGTAAGTATATGTATACGTATAGCAAATATGTAAATATCTGCCTGCAAATGGATGTGTTTAGAGTATGAGTGTAATGTTATATAACGTGGTAGTTACAGGTGGGAGGTAAACGTGGATTTCAAAGATGTAAGAAAAAGAGATGGACTCTTTCAAAATTAAAAGAGGATTTTAAAAAAATGTGTAACAAACTTGAGGCATCAGCGATAGTAAAGGTCGTTAAGTAAGATTAACAAATCTATGTTAATGTATTTAGTGGTTGGGTGGTTGGAATTTATTTATTACCATACAGTGGCCATCTTTAACCTTCATGGAAGATCACTTTACAATGGAGATCCCATGTCTTCCTTAGTGTTTGGTAGATTCCTTCGGTTCTTTCTGAGAGACGAATTCGTGGTTGTTCCTTAGTGTTACGTAGAAGCCTTTGGTTGTTCCTAGGTGAAGAATCCTTGTGTTAGACAGAGTCCTTGGTTGTTCTTTGGTGGTAAACATAATCCTTTGGTTGTTCCTTACTAACTACATAGTCGAGGTATTGATTGGCTGGCTTTAATCCACCGCCCACAGCGTCTATAAGTTTAAGTGGTGGGCATAGCGCACCTTATTAAAAAAATCCAACAGCTGTTTGGGTGTTTGACATGATTTTTATATTTTCGGGTGACAGAAATATAATTGGCGTTTGGGTTGTTTGAATATCTTTGGTGTTTTTGGAGGTTGAAATTTATTTATTTATTTTGTGGTTGAAATTATTTTGTGGCTTTACTGATTAAAAGATGTTTGGTAATTGGGTACTAGAAATACATTTCGAATTTTTTTTTTTTTTTTTTGATGTTCGGGAAATTTGAATGCATTTGGTGGTTGGTTGGTTGGATTTAATTTGGTGTCTGAGTAGTTGGAAGTTGTTCGGTGGAAATATATTTGGTGGTTGGGTGATAGGAATTTATTTGGTATTTCGGTGGTTGAAATGTGAAGAGTCTATTTTGATGTCGTTAGACTTTATCGATCTACGGTGTTCATAGATTCGTCTGTCTAGGTTTCGTTGAATTTCCCCGGTGTATCTTTTGTCACAGTCATTACATGGAACGATGTAAATGCCTGCGTTGGATATGTGAGAGGTGTTTGTGTGTTTGGAAACCCACAAACACCCCCTCACATTTTCCTTACTGTCAATGATGTTTACACGATTAAAAAGTTGGAACATGAATCAATTTTTCCACATAATAGCCGATTCACTCAATGTATTCTGTAGTAGTCTGGTTTATCTAAGTATAAGAGGGGATATGATTGAAGCCTACAAATATACACATGGTTTTTATTCAACGAACTCTGACCTACTAAACATTGCTCAAAATATCAATACCAGGTGTCATAAATTAAAACTCCTAAAAAAATTTAGTAAAGCAAACGCAAGACAAAATTATTTTAGTAACAGAATGGTGAATACATGGAATAAACTACCATCTTCAATATTGAATGACCCACCTCTAACTCCTTTAGGGCAATGTTAGATAATCTGTGGAATGAGTATAAATATTCTGTGGTATTAAAATGAATGTTTATAACGAAGAGCTGACAGGTCCAGACCTAAAATACTAACTGAAAAGATATTATTATTATTATTATTATTATTATTATTATTATTATTATTATATTATTATTAGTAGGCGTAGTAGTTTTTGTATGTCCATTTCATATCAGCTTGCCGCCATGTTGCTGAGGAGGCGTTGATCTCATGCCATACAAGCCTCGCCATAAACTTACGTTCATTGGCAATAATTTCAGTCGGGTAATGCGTTTTGCCCCAAAAACCGAATAACTAGGTGAACCACTGTGAAAGTGGCGGTAGCATCAATAAGGAATTCCATCAGAAATGACTACAAAACCAAAACTGAGCGTAGCAGTGAGTCGTACGCAGGGGGCAAGCACATGCCCATGCACAACAAACACAAAAGGGTTTCCAATAGTATTAGGAACAGTTTCCCCCGCCCCAGCGCTTTGAAACCATACTTTTGAGATTACGGTTGTATATATACATATGACTTTTGTCTCCGCTCTTAACAACATGGAATATAATCAAGCTCTGATAACGATTTTCATAAAATCGAAATATTGTTCAATATCAGCGAAGTTATAAAATGTTTTCACTTTAACAGCATTTTGTGGTGTTTTCTTTACCAAATATATTGCTCTGCTCAAATTCATTGAACATTTTGCTCTCAACTACAAGCAGACTAAGTTCAACCTTCCCTCGTTAAGAAAGGCCCACACTCGAATGTTCTTAACACCTATATATATATATATATATATATATGTGTGTGTGTGTGTGTGTGTGTGTGTGTGGTCAGAAAATTTTCGGATTTGTTGTCCTTTTTGACACCTTTGTATTCTGAAAGAAAAACGTTGCGTTCATTATTTTTTTTGAGAATTTCATGTGTTAAAAAAGTACCATGCTTAAAACTGTATTTACCGAGATAGAAATGATGAATGAATGGAACTTTATTTTTTTCATAATACAAGGCGTGTCAAAAATTACAAAAAATCTCGATATATTTTGACACACCTTGTATATATATATATGTGTGTGTGTGTGTGTGTGTGTGTGAAGTAAAGGAAGTGAATCCGACGGTATGTAGTATATTAAGAAAAATTGAAAAAAAAATACAGGTTTAAATGAATTGAGTGGTAAGTTTATTAGCCGACGCTGTAGTGATTCGATTTATTGATATATATATATATATACAATATAGATGTACATATATATATATGTATATATATATATATATATATATATATTATATATATATATATATATATATATGGAGGTGTTTGTGCTTTGCTATATTTGTTATATAATTTCGCCCACCTTCCGACTTTGTTGATATGTTACAAGTTACGGAGCTGCTCTGTGAACCCGGGATATTTTAAAACAAATGTAACTGTCTCTTTGCTTACTTTTATTTAAACTATTTGAAATCATTTGTAGCCCGAAAGGCGTTCGTGGTAGACAGCCCAATTGGGAAGAAAATGGTTGTATCAATAAAATCTAAGAACATTACCCAATGTGACAATCATCCAAAGAATTATACAATGGAACAGCCTATGAAATATTGCGACTATAAAAAGCAAAAGAGGGGAAGCCGGTTCGAATAAATCAGTGTATAGGAATGGTAATATTCAATCTAAGAAATTTGGAGAGAATCAGTTTGTTCCAAATACGCATTTGCAGTCTCGTATTGGCACCAATAGAGGGCGCCTCTGCTGTCGAACTGCTAACCTGATTAGCAGACAGAATTGGTTGACGGAAAACGAGGGAATCCGGCAGTGTGCGCAACGCAAGCGAAACAATAAGTGACAGATGCACCGGGAGATTTGATTACACCTCGCATGCCATTACGTCTTCAGCTAGATGGCGCTAATAAGGCACTGTCGTCAATTAGATATAAATGGACATTGAACGTTTCTCAGGTAGATAGATGGTACTTAATGTGCTCTATATAACTGAACATTAGTCTCTACAGATAGCAGTAAAGTTCTGATTTTAACGACAATTCATTTGGTTGGTTGGTTGATTGGGTTTTACGGCATGTCAACCCATTGGGTTATTTCATGCCGCAGATGTTTATTTTTAACGTTCTTGATGGGTGCACATATTTTTGTAAATACATTTTTAATGGTACTTAAGTTATCTATATAACTGAACATTAGTCTCTACAGATAGCATTAAAGTTCTGATTTTAACGACAATGTCTAGTTGGTTGGCTGGTTGGTTGGATTTTCCGGCATGTCAAACCATTGGCTTATTTTATGCCGCAGATGTTTTGTTTTATACATTCTTAGTGGGTACACAAATCATTTGAAACACTTGATTTCTATTTAAACCATAGATGGACCATAACAGGTACTACCAGTCCGGGTAAGATTGGAACTTGGAACAATTGTGATGAAGGGGTGCTCCACATTCCCCAGTCCTCCAGAACTGGAACCTCACCATCTGATGGATGTTAACATCATACTCAGGACATGAAGACAGATAGATAGGTTGTAACTAAGGTGCTCTATATAACAGAACATTAGTCTCTACAGGTAGCAGTGAAATTCTGACTTTAACAACAATTTATTTGGTTGGTTGGCTGATTGAGTTTTACGGCATGTCAACCCATTGGGTTATTTCATGCTGCAGATGTTTTGTTTTTATACATTCTTGATGGGTAAACAGATCATTCTAAACACATGCTTTCTATTTAACCCATAGATGGACCCTAACAGGTACTACCAGTCCGGGTGAGAGTGGAACTTGGAACAATGGTGATGAAGGGGTGCTCCACATTTCCCAGTTCTCCAGAACTGGAAACTCACCATCTGATACATGTTAACATCATACTCTGGACATGAATACAGGTAGACAGATCGTACCTAAGGTGCTCTATATAAA
>CM042152.1:41320537-41348037 GCA_023376005.1 Doryteuthis pealeii | reverse complement strand
ATCATTGTTTGTTTGTTTGTTTTACGGCATATCAACCGCAGTGGGTCATTTAAAGTTTTGAAATAAATCAATTCTTAATGGATAATACAATTTTTTTTAAAATACATTTTTCTATTTAACCCATAGATGGGACCCTAACAGGTACTAACACTCCGGGTCAGAGTAGACCAGGGAGCAATGGTGATGAAGGGGTGCTCCACATTCCCCAAACCTCCAGAACTGGAACTCACCATCAGATAGAATTTAACGTCATTCCCAGGACATGTAGACCCGCAGCCACTGCCTTCTAGCACCCATATGAAAGGGGGTTGGGCTTGCCATAAGGGCAATAGGGTTGTGAAAATCATATAGGTGCTAGGGCTTGACGTGACCAGCCGATTTATCGAGGGGGCCTCTCCGACTGCCGTAAGCCAAGATAGGGCCAAAGTGGAGTATTGCATGTTATGAACTGCTCATCCACCTGGGCTCTATCCTTAAGCATCACGGGTCACCCACGGCCCACAGGTAGCCCCATTAGGGAGTCTTTCCCCTCTGCAGAGGTGCAGTTGGTGCATTCTAACGCCCTAGCCGACAGGGCGGTTAAATCTTTCTCCCGTTCGCACTGACGAACAGGAAGAAGAGGTTAACTTAAACAAGCGTCAATCATATTTCCTGTGTTTTTCCCTAAGCCGTTAGTTTTTAATATTAGCTACTTTACAGTGCATGATTAATAGGCTACCAATCAATTATGTAACACCAGTTCCTAATTGCTTGTTGAGTTACAGTAAAAATAAATGCTTTCGCTTTTACATTGAAGGTAAGAATTACAAATGTGCCTTTATTTGTAATTGGAAAATCCGATATTCGTTGCACGTGTTATTTGTAATTATGAACAACTGTGAAGAGTTCAATTGATTTTTAATTATTGAGTGATGGTTAAATAAAGACGTCTGAAAAATATTAAAATCTATGTGTGTGTGACTAAAAACAACAACGAGATGAAGATGTCCTAAAAAGTCCCAAGGGAGCAGACTGGAAGAACTAAGAGAAACAGCACATATACCCAGATAGATCATAGCCGACTGAGGCAGTATTAAATCGGCCACATAATAGGATAGCGAACTGACCAAGAAGATAGATTAAGATAAGTAGAATTTGATACTGTTGGATTATTTTGGACGTATAAGGTGTACTGTAGTTCAGCATTTAAGGTTATAGACTCTGCGTGGGTGTGTAGATTAAAGCTAGCCAATCAACACGATCGAATACGTTGTTAGTTAAATTTTTAATCGCCGATGTTGAAAGCCGTTCATTTCGACGTATTCGACACGGACGAACGGATATGCAAACAAAGGATTCTGCCTAACACTGAGAACAACTCTGCTTAGCCAAGGATTATTCACTAAAGAACAACCAAAGGACTCTACCTAACATCAAGGAACACAAAGGATCTCCACTGTAAAGTGCTCTCACCTGCAGCCTAAAATAGCCACAAAAATCGTAACAGATACGTAGAAGGAAAAAGCTATACACAAATATCGAGGTTCTTTCAGAATTTCTTGAACCATCTGGTTACAGTAATGTCCCTTCACCTTTCGCACAATGAATGTTTTTGGCTGATTGAGCGGCGTCACCACCCAGTTCAACACGCAAAGCCTATGTCCCTGGATCAGTGTACGTTGCATGTTTATCTGGTCGAATTTAAAATCACCCAGGAAATGAAACAATACACAACATGCCAGTGCACTAACTACCACAATATTTCAAATCACGGCAGTTATTGTGCTAAGTTGGTGAGGGTCGGTATCGAACCCGGGACCCTTGTGGTCCCAAGGCGGATGCACTACCGACATTCTTATCTAATACAAAGGATAAGCACACTATTATATGATTTCAAGGTTTGGTTTCGTTGGTTTCGTTGGTTTCTTTGTTTAATGGCATATCAACTTTCCTGGTTTATCTAATGCCATCTTTATAGAAGAACAGTTATGGTACTATGTAACCCTTGCTGATTATTTGTTTGGTTTGGTTTCTTTGTTTAATGACATATAAACTTTCCTGGTTATTTAAATATTATGCCATCCTTGTAGGTGAACGATAGTTATACTATTTAACACATAGCCAAGGGATGAGAGGCTGCACACCTTTCCCAAACGTATTAGTCCAAAAGTGAACGTAATATCGTGACAGGAATTCAAACTTGCTTACTACAATGTAACAGGCCTATTTATTTAATATTTAATATTTGTGACAGAGAACACGAGGTGAGTGGCGAACGTCAGGGCCTGCCGTATTCTCGAAGGAAGCGGGCTAGGCTTTGCCTGACATGTCGGACTGTAGAATCGAACCCGCTTCCTTCAGAATGCAAAATTGTCACCGAAGTCTAGAAGCTACAGTCCCGGGTGTAAGCGCCAGGTGCCCGGACGATGGCTATGATGATTCCGGCGGTCGGGTTTGGCTCGAGAATCTCGTGCGTGGGGTGCAGACACCCGGATGTTGAAAGAAAAATTGTATAAGTAGAAGTCGGGTGACGACAGCAGCAGTTGCGATTTTTCAGCTGCTGAAGATGTTTGAGTTGGTGGTTTTGCGACGACGACGGATTTTGTGCTATAGATTTTGTGACGGCGACGACATTGTTGACCCTTTCTTCAACAAGTCGAATTTATTTTTCCACTCTATTTTCTTTTCTTTTTCATACTAGAATATTTTCAATCACGGCGGATATCAAATACAACTTCAATTGCTTCGCTTACAATATATATACGAGGTATATCAGAACGGTTTCAGGACTGGTGTCACATAAGATCAATTTCAAACCCAAACTACAAACTACTAGTTTTCCTTTCAAACTATTTCTTCTGGAGTTTGTAACTGTGATCTCAGCTTTCTACATCCATTGAACTCTCTTCCACATGCTTTTTTATACATATTCTCTGTTTCAGGTCGCCAAGCAATGATCAGAGAACAACGAAGAAACTTGAAGTTTCTGGTCCAGTTGGGGAAAAATCAGTCAGAATCACTGGGATTGCTGCAGCAAGTGAACGGAGATGAGACGATTTCACGCTCACGTGTTTTGAGTGGTGCAAGGGTTTAAAGAGGGACGTGAGGACGTGAAGTGACCCAGGAGTGGAAGGCCTTCAACGACCAGCTGAGACTTACGTTGAGCGTGTCAGGAAGATGGTGCGTAGCGATGAATAGAGACAGTCTCTGGAAGATTATCACTGAAGATTTGTACATGCGAAAAGTCAGCGCAAAGATAGTATACTGCAAAACTTTAGACTCACTTGTATTTAGACTGAATATTATATTATGATTAGCAGAGCTACCTATTGTTGCTTGGGATTTTAAGAATTAAAGAGAATATTTTAGATTTAAAATATTTAGATAATAAGAATTATCTTTCTATATATAACTTTTATCATCTTGTATTCTTAATATATTCTTGTTTTCAAGTCGAATGACTGATAGGGACCGTTGGTGAGAGAGAATCACTGGAACCGTGCTGACAGCACTCTGATGATGTTAATAATCTGGCATCTGAGGGACTCACATTCACCTCGTGTGTATCAGCCTCTTGTTTGTCCTCCAACTTCCGAGAATCTGACCAGTATTATGAATCAATTCCATTGTATGGCATATAATAAATCATTTTTTATTATTTATTTCAGGTTGTCATTACAGTTGAATGATATACGCAGACATAATTACAATATATGAATTATTTCTGTTGGCAAATACTTGACAAATGGGAGCTAATAAGAAGAAGACATCGACTACGAGAATAACCGGAAATTTAGACGGAAGTATCCACCGCTCGTTCGCGTACTTCCACGTTCGTCAGTGATTACGGTCCGAAGCTCCAGACTTGCTGGTTTACACATATTTCTGGCCTTGTGTAATACAGTATATATAATATATATAATATAATAATATATATATATATATATATCTGTGTGTGTGTGTGTGTGTGTGTGTGTGTGTGTGTGTGAGAGTGTTGGTGTGTGTGTGTAAAGAGAGAGAAAAAGGAGGGAGAGAGAGTACTTGCCAAGGAATCACAATGTTCCTCGATTGATACCGGCTCTCGCCCACTAAGCGTATGCGTAGCAGAGGGATATATGCGGTAAAGTGAGGAACTGATGTTAGGTGTGACGCTCCCCCTCAGATTCAAAAACAATATGCTCCCCATATCCAACAGAAAGTGGCCAAGATAGGGAAAGGACCATCGCAGGTACGATACTTACCAACTTTACAAGGACTCAGTTAAATGGAATTGTATTCGTTATATTTATATAATTAACTTTTACCCGCAGACAATACCACTACGCGTAATTTTTTTGATTGTGAAAATGTATTATTACATGTTATTTGAAATTCCATGTTTTCTTCATGTCTTTTCTGTTTCTAACTCCTGTCTGTTTAACAACGTAGTAAAGTAAATCAGCACAGTAAGTTAATTATTGAGAAGACTCTATAAGTAATGTTAAAATGTGTTGGTAAGAATTAATGTTTACAATTTATACGTTTTAAATTATATTCTTTGTTTTATATGTAATGCTTCTTTATAGACATATTTGATGGATGTTGGAAATTCAAAGTGGTAAATATTCTTTTCTTTTTAATCTTATTTTATCTGAAAACTCGTTGTCTATTATTACTTACATTTTAATAGAGCTTTCATCAATACAGACACACTTTCAAAACTGAATCGGCATTAAATGACCCACTGAGGTTGAAATGCCGTAAAACAAAACAAACCAAACCAAACCAAACCTATACAGACACACAAAAAATCCTTAGAATCCACACTCACAAAAAAAAAACTGTAAATACAAACCTAAGCACATTAAATGAGTACAAATGCTTCCACTATCATAAATTCCACACATGTTTCTACTATAAACGTATGGCTGGTTTAGCACTTACCTAGAAATAACAAGATTCCTGGTTCGATGCCGGCCCTCGCCAACTCGGCATATAAGTATCACAAGGATCAGTGCGGTAAAGTGAGATACTGATGGTAGTCATGGCGCTCCCCTCAGATACAAAAACAATCTCATTGGTCTAGTGCTAGTGAAAAGAGATAACCTCCCTTACTGCCTGACTGATACCGATATTAGGCCACCCCACCGATTTACTTTACTATAAATGTAGTAGTTCTTAAAGAGTTGAAAGCTTGGCGAACAAGAGTGACTTCCCCCTATTTCCATTGGAGTCATGAATTACCAGACACAAGGCATTGAAAAAACATCAAAGGCAACCCGACGACAGACCACTTAAATGACACGTGACCGCATAAAACAGATAATTTAAAAATCTACAAGAAAAGATAAAACAGAACCCTTTGAAAGAAGGTGGACAGACACCTGTAAATTAGGATTAATAAATAAGATTAAATATAACATAATATTCATCATTTTGAATTTTGGTAATTAGTCAATTCTTATATTTCCTGTTTTTAATACAGCCAAGCAATTCATCAACACACACACACACACACACACACACACACACACACACACATATATATATATATATATATAGGTTATTTTCTATAACTCCAATATAAAAAGGGAAAACTCTCATTGACGTATAAATTATTTATTCATTTATTGATCTACTAGGAAAAATGAAGACGGGGTTAGGCTTAGGCTTAGTCTTAGGCTTTAAGGTTAGGGTTAGGGTTATGGTTTAACGTTTAGGATTAGTTTAATGGGAAAATAAATAAATAATGTATCAATCAATCATAGTTGTTGCCCTTTTTATGTTGGATTATAGGAATAACCTATATATATATATATATATATATATATATATATATATATATATATATTAGCGCTAATACGTTGGGAAAGGTATGATCCTACTCTCCCTCCAGCTATGGATAATAGTAGGGCAGACTGGGCTCTTTAACCTTAGTTAGGCAACCGGTCTAGGAGAAGGAAAACCTGTTGAACACGCTAAAGAAATTGACCCTGTGTCACATCCTGCTCGTGCGGAGGGGTTGATATATATATATATTATATATATATATATATATATATATATATATATATATATACTATTTATCTGGGTCCCGATCTACGAAAAAATACGAGAAGACTTTAAATCTACAACTGAAGATCATAAAGAAGATATATTCCATGGTCTTTAAGAATACCTGCCAAAAATAATAACTTGCTGCCAAAATCCCAATAATTTTAATGATGAAGAAGTAGACTGAAGGAAATACATGTTGCGTGAATGGGTTAACGATGGGTTCTACAGAGATTTAAGGGAAATCACATGGATAAAACATCTCCCGTCACGTGGAAGGCATCCGATCATTTTCTTTTCTGACTAAATTCGCTAAATGACTTAGGAATTGTTTAGAAAAAAATATATCACTCGTAAAAATGGACACAATCTTACACTAACACGCTCGGCTCAATTGTTATTTACTGTCTTATCAATTTATAGACTCAATTATAGTCGGGAGTTATTATTAGACAGTACAAATATAACATTTATAGACTAGCACATCGCAATAATATGTAATGATTTGTGTCCACCAGTGACAGAAATGGCTTTCGCAGAAGGTTCTATGTAGAGTTTTATCGATTTCTCAATGCGATAGTTTCCGCCTCTTGTGACAAATATACGACTCGGCGCGTAAAGTGATTATCCATAGGTTTCAGTCAATACATATACGAATTACGTAGAAGTCTTGGTTAACACATTTACAGCCACATTGCGTGTTGCCTCTACGATGTGACAGTGTTGTAAGAGAAGATATTACCCCTAGAAAGTAGTTGGACTCGTCCATACTTTATCACTACATTGCGTGTTGTCTCTACGATGTGACAGTGTTTTAAGGGAAGATATTCCCCCTAGAAAGTAGTTGGACTCGTCCATATCTTTATCACCACATTGCGTATTGTCTCTCAGATGTGACAGTGTTG
Source organism: Doryteuthis pealeii (assembly GCA_023376005.1). NCBI lineage: Eukaryota > Metazoa > Mollusca > Cephalopoda > Myopsida > Loliginidae > Doryteuthis > Doryteuthis pealeii. The sequence continues at coordinate 41,341,120 of CM042152.1, read as the reverse complement.
TAAGGGAGGATATTCCCCCTAGAAGGTAGTTAGACTCGTCCATACTTTATCACCACATTGCGTGTTGTCTCTCAGATGTGACAGTGTTGTAAGAGAAGATATTCCCCTAGAAGTTTGTTGGACTCGTCATATCTTTATCACCACATTGCGTGTTGCCTCTACGATGTAACATTGTTGTAAGGGAAAATAATCCCCATAGAAGATAGTTAGACTCGTCCAACGGAACACATATAAAGATACGAATACGCGGTTATTCGTAGTTGAGTTACGTCGTAGTATGCCTAGTTGAGTCACTACTAGTCGAGTAGCAATCATGTTGTTGGAGAACTGCGCGTTGACTCAATCATTTTTATTTCTATACAAAAAGAAATAAAATCTTTTCCGGATTTTCAATGTTTTATTTCATTAGTTCAGGCACAATACTCAGTTATCAAAACAACAATAAAATTCGAAATGGTTAACAATAAAGTTTTCTAACTTTGTACAGTAAAGTAATACAGAGAATAGGAATAGGAAGGAAAATGCTTAGTTCTTACATAGCAGTAATAGCTAATGTGTCATCGGCAATTGCTAGCTACGAATACTCTCGTGCAGTCAGTATCTTCTTATTTATACCTTTTGTTGGACGAGTCCAACATTGACTTGCAAATATTCTTCCTCACAACACTCTGACGCACACGTTCGTCAATTTTACGGCTTTATAAGAATAACAACTTTGTTGGTGTGCTGGGCATTTTTGCGATTTTTGTGGACATTTTTAGGCCTCAAGCGAGTGCACATTACAGTGGGGATCCCTTGTGTTAAGCAGAGACTGATCCTTAGTGAATAATTATTTGGTTGTTCTTCGGTGTCCCTTATTATTGGGTAATATCCTTTGGTTCTTCCTTGGTGTCCCTTACTGCTGGGTAGAATCCTTTGGTTGTTTTTCGGTGTCCCTTAATGTTGGGTAGAATCCTTTGGTTGTTCCTCGGTGTCCCTTATTGTTGGGTTGAATCCTTTACTTGTTCCTCGGTGTCCCTTAGTGTTGGGTAGAATTCTTTGGTTGAGCAGATCCGTTCGGCCGTATCAAATACGTGCCAATTAGTGGCTTCCAAGATCGGCGATTAATAGTTAACTAACCACGTATTCGAGTGTGTTGATTGGCTGGTTTTAATCCACACGGCCATGCAGAGTCTATAAGTTTAAGTGCTGAACTTCAGCAAACCTTATATTACGAAAATATTCCAACAGGTATAACGTTAAACTACATCTAATGGCGGACTCCAATGTTTGATCTCTGGGGAGTATGGAGTAGTACCTGTTAGGTTCCGTTATGGGTTAAATTGAGTTAAAATAAATGTTTAAAATATTGCGTTAAAAAATTGAATGCCCATCAAGAACGAATAAGATAATATATCTTCGGCATAAAAATAACCCAACAACGGTTTACCATGCCGTAAAATCTAACCTACCAACCAAACAAACAAACAGGAACTGTATTGATATTCTTCTACTTAGAAAAGTAGTATATACCCAACACCTCCCCAAGCGCAGGTTTTGACACCAGGTCAATTTTTCAGCGGAGTTTAACAGGTTTCAGTTTAGAGTTTTCCTACATCTAGACCGGTTGTCGTGCGGAAGTTAAAGAGCCCAATATGCCCTACTATTTACTCATAGCTGGAATAAGAGTAATTCGAGGCATACCTTTCCCAATACTATCAGCGCTATGTGAAATACAAGCTGCTGTAACCAGGATTGTAACATGTGTCGCCATTTTCTACGATTATATAACCATTACGCATCAGTCGCCTCCAGCAACTTATCATGTATTGATATGAGCTGTGAAAAGGTATATGCGAAACTATCATAGAATAAATTATTTATTTCTGTCTTTTTTTTTTTGGGGGGGGATCTTACGGCATATCAACACTTGTTTGGTTATCTTATGCCGAATGCGTTTTTGTTCTATTCATTCTTTATGGGTAAGGAATTCTTTTTTAAAACTGCATTGATCCCCGTTTTGCGAATGAAAAGAAAACACAACGTGGGCAGTGAAAGGATCGACAGAGCAACTAACCGGAGAAACGAGCGGTAGTCACGGAACTAAGTCATCTCATCAAGTACCGTGACTAGCATAGATTAACTAAGTTTAATTGAGAAGAAACCCATCAAATATTTTGAAAGAAGAAGAAGAAGAAGAAGAAGAAGAAGAAAGAAGAAGAAGAAGAAGAAGAAGAAAGAAGAACGGAAGAAGAAGAAAAAAAGGAACGGAAGAAGAAGAAGAAGAAGAAGAAGAAGAAGAAGAAGAAGAAGAAGAAGAAGAAGAAGAAGAAGAAGGAAGAAGAAGAAAAAAAAAGGAACAGAAGAAGAAGAAGAAGAAGAAGAAGAAGAAGAAGAGAAGAAGAAGAAGAAGAAGAAGAAGAGAAGAAGAAGAAGAAGAAGAAGAGAAGAAGAAGAAGAAGAAGAAGAAGAAAGAAGAAGGAAGAAGAAGAAGAAGAAAAGGAAAGAAGAAGAAGAAGAAGAAGAAGAAGAAGAAGAAGAAGAAGAAAGAAGAAGAAGAAGAAGAAGAAGAAGAAGAAGAAGAAGAAGAAGAAGAAGAAGAAGAAGAAGAAGAAGAAGAAGAAGAAGAAGAAGAAGAAGAAGAAGAAGAAGAAGAAAAGGAACAGAAGAAGAAAAGGGACAGAAGAAGAAGAAGAAGAAGAAGAAGAAGAAGAAGAATATTTTTTTCTAGATTATAACGGTCGTATTTTTTGGGAACAACAGTATAAATATATAGATAAAAAAAACTTTCTTACATATCGTTTCAAGTAACTACGGATATTTTATCATTCGTTTTCACACATTTGTATGATTTCACATAATCATATAATATACATACATTTCAAAAAACACTTATTTTACACATGGATGGAAACCTAACAGGAACTAACATTACTGGTAAAAAAAATCTTCTATCTAATATAGAGGCAAAAAAGGAAAGAAATGAAGCGCCGTATTGTTGGTTGGTTGGTTAGTTGGTTGGTTGGTTGGTTGGTTGGTTGGTTTTATGGTAACCCATTTGGGAAATGACATGCAATTCCAAATATAATTGTGTCTGCATCGCATACTTAATGACATATTAACGTCAAAATAAAGCGCATGTTTTTCCCTCATATCTCTCTATAATGAACAGAATAAAAAAAATAATTACTTTTAGATAGTTACAATTATTTTTATGATATAGAAAATGTAGACGGGCAAAAATATACATGGTCTCCTTATTGCATACTTATTATACGTACCTCTGTGCGACTTCTTGTTTTCTCCCAATAGAAATTCATCTATAAGACAAAAAGAAAAGTAGGTCTCGTCTTCATAACTATGTTTAATGCACTGAATAAAAAAAATAATTACTTTCCGATAGTTTAAATTAGTTTTATTAGATGTGTTTATTAGATCAGTTTTATCACATACATTTTACAATCTACGTGGGGCTGTAGAATACGCCAATTGCACCTTTGCAGAGTGGTAAGACCGCCAATGGGGTCTCCAGTTTTCAGTGGGTGGCTACCAATGATGCTTAAGAACGGAATCCTGGTGACTGTGCAGTCTATGACCAAAGATATTTCACTTAGGTACATAATTAGGCTGGACGGCGGTCGAAGTGGCCCCTCCGATGAATCGGCTGGTCACATCCAAACCTATAACTATACGATTTTTTTCGTATATATACCAGAATGCGGTGGATGAGAGTCTTAGTGTCCTGGATATGACGTTAAACTGAATCTGGTGGTGAGGCTCCTATTCCGGAGTTCTGGGAAGTGTAGAATACTACTTCATCGTCATTACTCCCAGGTGCACCTTCATTAGGAATGGTAGTGTCTGATAGAATTCCACCTATGGGTTAAATAGATGAAAAATTAGTTAAAAATAGTGTTTAAAAAAAGAATAATAATAAACAAAAATAAAAGAAAAAATCTTCTTTATAAACCAAGGTTGTAATGTATAGAGTATTTAGAGAAATAAAAAAACGAAAATACTGTACACATCAGTCTTAAGTATTCACATTTAACGGGGGTAAGTAAAATAGGTAGAGTGACCTATTATTCGTATCAGCTGGACAGCGGGGGAGTCCATCGCTTTTTCACTAGCCCTTGTCCAGGGAGATTTGTTTGTGTGTGAGCATGGTTACCATTGAGAAACGATGTATGTTTTTTTTCTGTAAAATCCAACCAGTCAACCAACCAAACAACTGTTAATTAGTTAAAATGACGTTTATAATGATTTTCAAAAAAGAAAATCGTATTCTGCATACAATAACCCAAGGGTTGACATACTGTAAAATTCAACCAACCAACCAACCAACCACCAACCAATGAGCCAACCAACAATGAGCTAACCAGCCAACCAACCAACAACCAACCAACGAACCAGCCAACCAACCAACCAGCCAACAATGAGCCAACCAACCAACCAACCAACCAACCAACCAACCAACGAGCCAACCAACTAACCAACCAACCAACCAACCAAAACCAACCAACCAACCAACCAACCAACCAACCAACCAGCCAACCAACCAACCAAAACCACCAACCAACCAACACCAACCAACTAACCAACCAACCAAACCACCAACCAACCAACCAACTGTATTAGATTATATTCTATTGGAAAATGGATCTGGTAATTTTTCTACATTTTGGTAAAACGTGATAAATTCTAATTGTGATTATCCAATATTAGTTAATTGTTAATAATTCCATTGACCTGAGAGGTTATCGTTAATTATCAATAAATCAATAAATAATTATTGCATCATAATGATGATACAAGAACAGCAAATTAAGGAAAATTAAAAAATCTGCAAACTGTAACTACATAATCATTATGATGATGTCGTGCTAAGAGCATGTATCCCTATTACTTTCTCTTTTGCTTTATCTACTACTACTACTACTACTACTACTACTATATTCTAGGTTATATATAATATATTATATATATTCTTTAGCGATAACCGTTTCTTATTGTTCTATGAAAAGTTCCATCTATCGATTTATCTACCTTTTTTTTCTATTCTTTCTATTCTTATATATTTATGTATTTATTTCATTCTATTCAAATCTATCAATTGATTTATTTTATTATATATAATATATATATATATATATATATATATATATATATATATATATATTATATTATTATTATTATTATTATTATTATTATTATTGTGTATGGTTGGACTAGAAAAAGTAATAGTAATCCAACGTACAGTGTTATTAGAAGAGTGCTCAATATCTGTGATAGAGCGTTGGAACTTTTCGTCTTACCCGATGAATGCTTTCAGCAAGAAACCGCTGGTTGTAATACCGTAATTAAATAAATAAAAAAAACTTTTATTTTCTTTTGATTTCTCATTGAACTTATATATATATATATTATATATATATATATATATATATATATATATATATATATATATATATATTCAGGGTGTTCGGGAGAAATTTGACAGTTTCATATGGAATAAGAAAAAGTACTTGCTAACTACAGAATGTAATGGATTGTACAGAAATTCAACAGGTACGGAAATTACACTATTGTCAACAATTTTCACTCAAAATAACCACCATTGGCGTCGATCACAGCCTCAATCCTGCTCAAGAACCTGGAGCAAGCTGATGTTACAGTTTCCCTGGGATCGGTCTCAAAAACTACCTTAATTCTGTCGATTATCAGGACTTTGGTAGTACTGGCACTTGGTGTCTTTCTCAACAGTGCCCCATACATAATATTCCATTAGGTTAACATTGGGACTGGTGTAGTCATAAAAATTCACCAACAACCATTTTTGACTTTTCCCAGATGTGTGGGAGGGGGACCATAACCTGCTGTTATACATATGGCCTACTATTGGCTACCCTTGTTATCAAGGGCTTGACTACAGTGTTTAGCAACTCCACATAGGCATGTGAATCAGCTTGATACCCTTTCTGCAGACTTTCGAGGAATACTGCTGTACGTACGCAATCAGATCGTCTGTTATGTTGCTTTCTTCTAGTCACAGCCTCGTAGTCTCCATTAAAATTCTCCAGTTCATGCATGATTGTTCTTACAGTGTTCAGGGAGTATTGGGCAGCAACCATAGTCTCCTTATTTTGATGGCCGGCGCAGATGAGCATCATACAACCCTTTCTCTTCCATGATTCAGGTAGGTTCCAGTCATCCATTCTATCAGTCATCACGTATATGAATGAAGAGGGATCCAAGCTTTTAAATGATGCGTACTGTTTTTCAATACCTATATATATATATATATATATAGAGAGAGAGAGAGAGAGAGAGAGATAGAGAGACGGGGGGAGAGAGTGAGAGAGAGGGAGATGGAGAAATAGGTTGATTTTTAGTTATTATTCTATGGGTATTTCTTATTCATATACCTATATATATACCTACACACACACACACACACACACACACACACACCCACACCCACACATATATATATATATATATAATATATATATATATATATATATATATATATATATTGGTTGATTAATATCGGTATTTCTCATAAATATAGAGAGATGGGTTGATTATTAGTTATTATTATATATATTTCCGAGACAGACATATAGACAAATAGAAAGATAGATAGATGGATATATAGATAGATATGTTGATTATTAGTTTGCTATCTGTGTGTCAATAAACAATATTGGGCCAAAACTCCATTCTGAAAATAACTCCGATTCTAGTGAAAATATCACCTGTGCGTTTCTCTTTTATTAGTCTTGGAATTCTTTCTGTGCCATTCCTCGTGCGAACAATGGCACCGTGCCAGTGTGTTGACATTGCGGCTTGCTGAATTCTGGCACAATGACAACGTCCAGCCTTTTCGAAAAATCTCCCCCCCCCCACACACGTCACTTGTTCCTTATATTTACAGACCGCTTGTGATTAATTGCATTTGGGCGATTCTAGTCCGGAAATCGCAACAGTCCAAACCAAAATGAATACAATAAGCAATCAGTCACATTGATACTCCTGCTTATCATCTACTCTGTCCAAGTAAACTTGCTAAGAAGACAAAGTTTACTTAGACCAAAGACGAGAATATACGGTTTTTAATTTATATAGAAGCGGAGAAAATATATATGATTGGGCACCCCTCAATAATTAGACGTAAACCATTCCCAAAGTTGGATACGTATCCAACTCATTCGCTACGGGTAGAATTTGGCAAAAGAGAATGGAGGATCCAGGGAGGATCGGAATCGGTATTCAGTAATAATGGATCTTCGAAACTAACTTGCAAACCATTAGAACACAATGGGACGCCCGCGAAGAATTGAATGTATAGCACTTACATATTATAGAAGGGGGGAAATATATGGGGCGAAAGAGACCTTCGAATCAACAAGCTCCCGCCGAGGGGGAAAAAACAAGCGAGTTCACCGTCTTCTCACAAGCCAGACCCTCTGTTGGTCAACACATTCTTCATCTAGCAGCTGGAAAATCCGTTGTCGTAGTCGAAATAATCTTTAACAGTTCAAAATCACATTTCCTATTTAGTTTTGTTTCTGTTCGACTAAAATCCATTTCCTTACTGAAAAGCGTTTCGTCGTCAACTGCTTCTGCTGCTGCTGACTGCCCAGCGCTCGACTCACTTGTTATTTTATGGGCATATTATCCGGGCACATCAGTCGGACCGCGCGTCCGTCCAGTGCCCAAACGCGAGTTCGATCCCGGCAGGCAAGACAATGTCTTGCTCTTTTTCCTTTCTCGTTCTCCGTCACAATTTATTAGTATTACTAGCAAATTGTTGTATATATCAATACAATTGCATGTTATTAGTCTGTAGATATGGCAACAGTCTTAATGATGTATAACAATTTTATTAATAATTGAAGTTTAAATTAAAAATAAAATCATGGAAAATGTGATGTAAATCACTAAAGGGAATTGTGACTTGTATAGTAATATAGTTTAGGTTACAGACAGACAAACACACAATCTCCATTATAATAAGATATTGTGCTTTAGCGTTATGGTTTGATCTGCTGCGCTCAAATGTAACTTGAAGTGGACCAATCAGTTCTATCATTAGCTAAGGCTAAAAGTTTTTTTTTTAATCTAATATCAGCAATATAATAAAAATTAATCTTATTATAATGAAGATTATGTGCCTGTCTATCTGTAACCTAACCTACGTCCCCACCAACGCCACAATTTCCTGGGTTATTTACGTTATTTAGGGGCCGTGTTAGCTCAGTCGGTAGAGCGTTCGGCTAGAAACCAAAAGGTTCCTAATTCGATACCGGTCCTCGCCAACTCAGCGTATGAGTAGCACAGGGATCTGTGCAGTAAAGTAAGGAGCGGATGGTAGGTGTGGCGCTCTACCTCAGACGCTAAAACAATCTCCTTGGTCTAGCGCAAGTGAAAAGAGGATAGACTCCCTCGCTGATTGGCTGATACCGACTTTAGGCCACCCCGACGACTTTACTTTACTTTTTTTATTTACGTTATATCCTCAATGGTTATTAATGAAATAATCCTTATTTAATCTCAATTACCATCTTATTCATAAAGAAAGAAAGAAAGTAAAAAATAAAAATAAATAATTAAACTACCCCAGAAAGTAAGGATGCAGCAGCTGTATTTTAAAAGCGAGTAGGCATACGAGTGTCTGCTTTACATAAAAACGAACCCCGGCATCCATTGGGGTGTAAGGGTTAATTTCCACGACACATTGTAGGTGGGATGAATTCATTTAGGTGATATTTCTACAAGAAAAGCGGTAGAGTTACGTTAATGTCTGTATTAAGGTATAGCTGAGATAGATTTGCCTTAAAACCGCCCATATTATTAATGCATTTAAAATCCTGAAATGTTATATATCATTAAGAAATTCACATAGTATATGTTATATATCATTAAGAAGTTTACATAGTATATGTTATCAATAATTTGCATACTGAGTAACAAAACCGTGTTTAATAAATAATTAGTTGATGTTATTTAATTCTTGGACCGAGTAACAAATAAGCACCCCAAATCATCAACTTAATGAAAGGTTCATATTTCAACTCATCACTGGTAAGTTCCGCTCTCAAATGTGTGAAAATAAACGAATAGACGATTTTTGCAATTATATTGTATCTGAAAAAAATAAATTTTACAAATTCTGTGATGCTTTGTAAGCATACAAATATTTTGTAAATAAAAACTGTATTTTTATTTAAATAAACAGAATTGCATTTCTCTTGTTATTAAATAAAAACCATTTCAGTATAAAAACGTCTTTCGTCTTGTTTTAAATTATCGTAAATGTTGAAAAATATTCATAAATTTCTGATTAAAAAGATTTATTTTTAAAAGGTTTTTGCAATTGAATTTTAATTTGTTTACGTGTACCAACGGACTATTTATTTAATTTATTGTGAGTTCAACATCTCCATAAACTTCTGATTAAAATCATTTGTCTGCAAAAATTTGGAAGCGGAAGTTACCGGAGATGAGTTAAAACATGAACCTTTCATTAAGTTGTTGATTCGGGGTGCTTATTGGTTACTTGATCTGAATTCTTATTATTGTTTTATTCTCAAACGTATTAAAAGCAATCATGCGTATAATTGTAGATGGAAATCAATTAAAATAAAGTAAAAGTAAGTATAATTGTTTGTGTTCATATTTAATTTCATTATTCTTTCTCTTTCTAATATAATAGCGAAAGGGGAGTAGACTCCCTCACTGTCCGGTTGATACCGACTATAAGCAACTCCGCCAACTTACTTTACTTACATTCAAGGAATGTTTAAAAGCAACACGAATTACTTTTGAGTGTAAGTGTGTCTTCATAAAACAAGATTTGGGACAGACGTTAAAAGTCCATGAAGCTTTTGTATTTGAGAGATGATGCTAAGTGCTTGATCTATTTCACGGTCTTCAGCGGTAAAAATTGAGATTTATTTACTATTCTCTTATCTAAAATACTGTCCATTGTAGCGTAATTAAAACTGTCTATGGAGAATTTGGATTGAAAAGAAAACGGTAATCGGATTTCTGGGTAAAGAGAAAAGAGAGAGAAAAAAAGAAAGAAAGAAGAACAAAAAGAAAATAAAGTTTAGATTCTAAGCACTCAACGTATGTCAGTCAGTGACCGGTCAATGACCGTTGAATCAGATTTAAAAAAAAAAAACACACACACAAAAAACAAACGGAAATCTAAGATTTTCTGCAGAAGAGCGGAAACGGATGTGTCTCTTCCGCAATCCGGGGCCAGAAACGGAAGTAAAGGAAACTCGGTCTTTTTTCACTAGTCTCTGTCTGGGGCGTTTGTTTCGGCTGGCCCCGAGCTATGCGCATAGTGGTAACGAATGTAATTTATGATAAAAAGTTTGACCTTCCTATTTCTCTCTGAAAACCCACGAACCGAGAGAAAAATAAACAAACCATTTTTTACTCTGAGACACACTATTCTTTCGTATATTGTTTTTTTTTAATGAATATAATTGTCTGTCTTTTACTCATGATCTAACCCGGTCTACTACTACGCAATTTGAGCCTTTTATGGCGTTGTAACCACGTTACACCATGTTGTTTTATCATTGTCCTTACTGATGAGGCATAATAGGCCGAAATGTACATACAGAGATTGACTTTTTCTCGATTTGTTTAGCCTTAAATTTGAACAGATGTGCCCGCCTAATTCATTAATTATTAATTAATTTTCAAAATTAGGTATGACTTCAATTAAGCACATATTCTCCCAAAGATTGTCGGCTATGGCCATATCAAACACATCTTGGCAAAAATCTTGTAAAGCTGCAGAAAGGAATGAGAGGGTGTTACAGGATATTGTAGAGTTTATCTTAGTAAGTGATTGGATTGTTTTTGTTTTTTTTATGTTTTTTTTTTGTTTTTTTTTTGGGGGGGGCTCGCTTTGTGGGGGAGCTCGCTTACTTCGAGGATCACTTTTGGTTTTTTAATAATCCAAGTGTTTAAGGTGTGATGGTTTCATGGATATTGGTGAGTGAAATTGTTTGATTCTTCGAAGTAAGGTTTCCTCCTGAGGCCAAAAGCTTTTATCGATTTTTCTTCTTTTTTCTCGAGACACAGCTAGTGTCTATTTACCAACACGAGCAGGATGTGACACAATATCAGTTTATTTAGCGTGAATTAACAGGTTTGAATTGAATGTCTTCCATCTCCTAGACTACCCTATTATTTACCTATGGATGAAAGGAGAATAGTTGGATTCGTACCTTTCACAAGAAGATTAGTGTTATGTGCAATGCAAACAGCCTCGTCCAGGAATTGAACTAGTGTCACCGTGTCCATTTTCTTACAACGGTAACCATTAGATCACAAACACCTTGTTTGTATGTTGGATTGAAGGGAGAGTCATAAGATATTAGTTGTTTAGTACTGGAGCGCCAGTGTTTCCTATCCTAGTTGTAGGGGTGCTTCAAAAGCCTCAATGTATTGGCTGTCGGTGGGAGAAATTGTGAGGGCTCCTAAGAATATTTAAGGCTTCGTGGTCAATAGGGTCGAGCTTTTTGAGGTAGGACTTCCTGATAGATCTGTAGACAAAACTCGCATAATCAAGTTGTGAGAGGATAAGTGATCTGTATAGTGTAAAGAGCGTTTGTAAGACGGCTCCATATTCTGTATGATTGGATACATAAATACTCTCTGAAATTTGATGCCAAACAAAACTAAATAGAGGATGAAAACCTAACAAAATAAATTCATTTAAATAATTTCTTAGCGATTTATAAAACATCAAATTCAGAATGGGCCATTACATATCAGTTATGTTCTTATCTCTCAAGCCTAACATAGTCGGACACAGAGCGTTTCGAAAGTTTGATAAAAAAATATCTTCGCTCACATTTGTTTTGTTCTGTTCAATTAGCTTTCTAAATATTACTCTAGACGGCATTTAATAAATCCGTCATAAGATTTATCTCTAATAATATGCATTATATATACTAGCAAATATATGCACCCTCCGGGTGCTAGTATTTAAGTTTTAATATAATAAAATATATTAAATTAGAAAGGCTAATGAAACGAATACAGATAAAAAGATTTGAAACACATGAAAAATGGAACAACTGAAACTTACTCTTCCATCACTCTCGTCTTCATTGTTATTTTTTCTAATTTAAGTATTTAGTTATAAGAGGAAGTAAAGAATAAATGACAGTTATTTTATCTTGTTAATGGATTTCATTTAAGATTCATTGAAGAGATTTTTGCTTATATTCATTAAAATAAAATCAAACAGTTAGAAATCAATAATACTAAGCACATATTTATTAAATTCGATTTTTTAATATTAATATGCAAATTAGCCTTCCTGTTCACATTGTAAAGAGCTATTTTGTTGTATATATAAATATAATTGCGTAGACATAGTTAACAGTATTAATAATGTAAGACAATTTTATCAATAATTGAGGTTTAGATAAAATAAAATCATGGAGAATGTGATGTCAATAACTAAGAGAATTGTGACTTGAGTAGGAATATAGTTTCGGTTATATATAATAAGATATATATATATACATATATATATATATATACCTTTGAAAAAAAGGAAAAAACTCAATAAACCGTCATTCCGTAATAAATTTATTTCGACCAAAACTTAAGGGGCTTTAGGAATTTTAAGACAGTTTGGAAATTTCTTAAAATTTCTAAAAGCCCCTTAAGTTTTGGTCGAAATAAATTTATTACGGAATGACGGTTTATTTAGTTTTTCCTTTTTTGCAAAGGTAAATATTGCTCTGTATTTAATCTAACATATAGATTATTATGCATTGAGCACTCTCTAGGGATATCAAAATCCTTTTATTTGCACCTACTAACATGCAATATATTATACAGTGAGATTTTGAAGATCCCATACAGAATGATCACTTACTACCAGTTTTGGATACCTTACATTTATATATATATATATATATATATATATATATATATATATATATATGAGTATGTGCGTGTGTGTAGACTCACTAAAATATATATACATAGATATGTGTAACTAAATGAATGTGAGTGACTATATATATATATATATATATATATATATATATATTATATATGTGTGTGTGTGGTGTGTGTGTGTTTGGCTGAGTGTATATATATATATATATATATATATATATATATATATATATATATATATATATATATATATATATATATATATATATATATATATATATATATATATATATACAAAACCTATATACATATATTACAAAACATATAGAGCCTTTGTGGCTTTAGTACTTATGCTACTACAATGAAAACGTGGTAGTAACTTTTTGAGGAATATATATATATATATATATATATATATATATATATATACATATATACACATACACAAACACATACATACGCGCACACACACACACACACACACACACACACACACAACCTTGAGGTTTGTTTCGCTGTCGTTTATCGCAAAAGATTTATAAACACACGTGGAACCACTGACCTAAAATTGGCAGAATACTTTCTTTTCGATACACACACTTACACCGTCCCATACTCACACCGTAAAAAGAATATTTGACGTCATATTTCAAACCGTCTCCTTTTTTCAAACCTCAAATGTTAAACAGACTGAATAACAAGGACTACCACTCGCTTTTCTCGTTATTCTGTGATAAAAATGTCTTATTACCTTCCATATACCAACAATTCCCTGAAGATGATCTAATTAATAGATCGAAACACTGCAGCGTCGGCCAATAAACTCACCACTTAACTCATTTAAACCTGTGTTTTTTTTTCATTTTTCTTAATATACTACATACGTTGATTCACTTCCTTTTCTTCATATATATATATATATATATATATATATATATATATATATATATATTTATTTATTTGTGTGTGTGTGTGTGTGTGTGTGTGTGTGTGTGTGACAATACCACATTTGAACCGACTTGTATAATCCGCGCGGGAAAAGCAGTTGACCATTATCAATGTCAGTTTTAAATTGAGCGCACGAGATCAGTCTTGAAAGAAACGCCTTCAACGTTATAACCTCTTCATTAACATCTACCACAATATGCATGCTCAGAATAACCGACAATATAATAGTTTTCAAAATGGTGTCCAACTATTTCGATACATTTGGGCCACCTTCCAACGGACTTGTTAAATCCACTCCTTTTAGGAATGTGTAATCTAACAGCTGTTGTTGATAGCTTTCCACCCGAGGGCTTTTATTCAACACTTCTTTACATATATCTAACCCCACATTGCATCTTCACACAATAATATCAACAATTGTCGTCGAAAAATAGGAATTACTATGTCCCCTCTGAATATTGGTAGGACGCCTCCTTTACAGCCGTTTTGTTTCAGCATCACACACACACACACACACACACACACACACACACACATAATATATATATATATATATATATATATATATATATATATATGTATGTATGTATGTATGTATATCATAGGAAGGAAGGAAGAACTCAACACCGTAATTCCATAATAAATTTATTTCGACAAAAATTGGGGCCTATATAAATCTAAGTTGATTTAATGATAAGGGTGTTGAGTTCTTCCTTCCTTTTTATGATAAATATTGCTCTGTATATAATCTAAAAAGTGTATTATACATTCTCTCTTTAGTGATTTAAAGATTCGCTATTTTTATACATACTGGATCATACGATATTAATACAGCGTATCTTAGAAATCACATATAGAATCATCCCTTACTACCAAGTTTTGGATAAATCTTATATGTAGATATATATGTATATTTATATATGTATATTGAAGGCGACGGTCAGGTTATGGTTATCGTCGCAGGAACTTCGGGTTTAGATTTCTCTTAATGCCGATAGTTTAGCGAAAGATAAGAATCTATCAATCCCTTCAGCTATGGGTAAATAGTTGATGGGACATATGGATTCATACCTTTTCTTATTATTATTACCGTAAAGTGAAATGCAAATAGCATCGTCCAGGATTTGAACTCGGCTCACTGCCTTCATTTCAGACGACATAACCGTTACACAACGAAGCTTCAATGACGACAAATATGTTAGGGTAAAATAAGTAAGTAAAAAAGTAAAGTCTTCGGGGTGGACTAAAGTTTGTATCAGCCAGACAGCGAGGGAGTCTATTCCCTTTTCACTAACGCTAGACCAGGGATATAGTTTTGGTCTCTGGGGTGGAAGGCCACCGAGCACAGATCCATGCGCTATTCATACGCTGAGTTAGCGATGACCGGTATCGAACGTGGAACCTAGTGGTTTCGAGTCGGACGCACTATTGACTGAGCTAAACTAAATAGTAATCAATAGTGTAGACAGAGATTGTATATCTTAGGGTAACATGGACATAAAGTCAGAACTTGGTTTGGAAAATGGTGCATGAAACTGTCAGTAACGAAGAGCCGTTGACTTTATGTCCACGCTCCTAACTAATATATATATATATATATATATATATATATATATATATATATATATATATAAAGTAATTGGTTATTTGCTTGAAGCATTGTTAAGTATGTTATAATATATTAATGATTTGAAGGCAATTACAATGCGTATAAAAATAAAAACAAAAAGATGTTATTTTTGTCTTATCGATTTCAAAGAAACTTTATCTACAGAGACGAATATCAGATATTTCTGATATTCATCTCTGAAAATAAAGTTTCTTTGAAATCGATAAGACAAAAATAACATCTTTTTGTTTTTATTTTTTTATACGCATTGTAATTGCCTTCAAATCATTAATATATATATATACATACATACATATATATATATATATATATATATATATATATATATATATATATCCTTATTTAACATCATGCTTAATACCATGCTCTACTCAGACGCTGAGTTGGTGGTTTCTAGTTGGACGCTCTACCAACCGTGCTAAAACTGTCCCTAAGGGCAAAATAGTTAAAGTAATATTTTCAATACAAGCCTTGTTCCTTTCCTTGTTCCACTCTATTGTTTTCGTTATGATTCAGACATGCAGATATTATTCTGTCACTCGTGAAGATTAGACTACATCGGAATTTATCTTTAGAATGTATTAATCATTAAAGACATTGTAGGAAAAAATGAAAGAAAACATTGTATTTAGATAAAATCTCATGACTGATTTATTAACTGCCTTGTAGAGTAATATTTAGCAAGCTAATAAAACGCAACAAAACAAACGTTAAGGAAGATAAATCTTTACCAAACGTTCCAAACGCTTTGCGTCAGACAATGTCAGACTTGAAAGATAAGAACATAACTTATGTATTATTGTCTATTCTGAATTTGATGTTTTGAAAATCGCTAAAATACACATTTCAAGGAATTCATTATATTATAATTGTGAAAAGGACACATTGAGGAAAAACTAGTCTATTTCGGCTGCACCAGCACGCCCTGGCAATTTCGTTTATACAATCAGAAAAAAAAAAGAACTTTCTAAAGATTTTTGGAAACTAAAGAAAAAACTCAAAACCCACAAATAACATGGCAAATAATAAAAAGGTCAACGACACCGACAAAATTCAAAAACAAATGCTACCTTTTTCGGGGGTGGGTTGGGGATAGCAATGATAAAATTCAAAAACCGGAAGAAACTATTAAATACAAGAAAACAAATCACGTCTCGGTCCACAGAAGAGATTATTGACTATCAAGTGGACAGAGCGAGAGAAGTGAATTCGACCAGCTGAGAGTAAAGTTTGCTGTTGCGGAGAGAATTCAAATGGTCAATTAGGATATGTTTTGTTCTCGCTCATCTTCCGAAACTGCAAACGAAATAAATACAGCAGTGAAGGTGAAATGTCTTACGTTTGCGTTCGTTGAATACTAGTGTGATGAGACAAATCTCCTTTATCCAGAATAGAACCGGAAACAAGTTTACTTTTCAGGAAAAGAAAAAAAATCATGAGAAGAACTC
Source organism: Doryteuthis pealeii (assembly GCA_023376005.1). Classification (NCBI taxonomy): domain Eukaryota; kingdom Metazoa; phylum Mollusca; class Cephalopoda; order Myopsida; family Loliginidae; genus Doryteuthis; species Doryteuthis pealeii. The sequence goes on along the minus strand of CM042152.1, from coordinate 41,324,167 downwards.
AGGATTATGAGTTGAACGTTGCTTTGCGTATCTTAGCATCCACTCCCCGAACAGTCCCTTGACATAACAGCCTGACGCTGTTAAGGCAACATACGTTTATCTGCTCACAAGACAGACGGCTATTTGTACCTGTATTACTACAAAGCAAGAAGTAATACGCTGACAATCATAGTGAACCCGGCAAACGTTAAATACGCCGTTTGAGTTGCTCGTTATAGCGACAACTCTACAGAGGACATTTGAATCCTGTGCCTGCTACGACGCTGATCACATTACGTCGAGTGTGGCGCATTGTACATCGTCATCAATTTCCTTGATCTTTCGTCATCAGCCTGATTTCCACCCTTGGCAATTTTAATAGTTTTAATTTTGCCTTTAGTAGAGACTTTAATGTGTATATTGCGTAGTAATTTGTAAGGTGTCTGTATCTTCAGACTAATCAGCCCAGTGTGCGAATAATACAATTTAATTCACGGAGAAATTTACACAGTTGAAACGGTAAATGAAGAGACGTGAATCTTTGCGAGATGCAGATGTTTGATTTGTATAATTAACTGTCTGGGACTACACAATAGAATAGATAAACACATTTCCCGAGGCCAGTTGCCAAAAACACATCACACTTTCCTCTATAGGGTATTAAAATACCTAACTCATTATTCCCCAATGTAGTGACAAGGGAAGCTGCGTAGCTGATACATGAGCATTTATTCTTGCAAGACGATACAATTTCGCCAAAGACAGGATGCCTCATCTTGGCGTAGTGGATAGCAAGCTAATCACGAAGATCCTCTAATGAATACTGAGTTTGATCTTTCATTATTCGCACAGAGCTAATAATGTAGGTCTTTGTTGGTCAGTCTACATTGGTGTGTCCATAAGTAGGTGTCCATAGAAGAACGTCATTTAATAAAATGATATTCATAATATATAGAAAGATTGATTCGATCGTAAAGTACGTAAATCAGGTGGAGTGGCCTATTGTCGGTATCAACCGGACAGCCAGCGAGTCAATCCCTTTTTCACTAGCCCTAGACTAGGGATATTGTTTTTGCGTCTGAGATGGAGCGCCACGACTAACATCAGCTCCCCATTTTACTGCACAGTTCCAAGATGTGCTACACATACGTTGGGAGCGATATTGAATATCAATATAGAGTCGGATTCTCTCTAAATATTCACTTTTTCTCATATACATATTTACCTATAACTTCGCTGAGTAGGATATGACACAGGTTTTATTCTGGATTTCCCCTCTCTAAGACTGGTTACCTAACCAAGATTCAAAAGCACAGTGTGCACTACTATTTACCCATAGCTGGTGATGGAGTATTTGGATTTTGACCTTGCCCAAGGGTATTAGCACTGTGGGAAATGCCACGAGCCTTGTCCAGGATTTGAACTCGTGTCACCGTGTCCCTTTCCTACGACCATAACCATTACATCAACCTCATCCACTTTTCTTGTTATAGCAGCGAAGTAATTTTTTCTCAGGAAAAATATTGTAATCTAAAATGCGAAAACCATATTTTAAAAGTCACTTTAGTGCCAATGATATGACACACTATGTTTCTTGGTAGGGTATTAGTACTATGGGAAATGCAAACAGCCTCGTCCAGGATTTTAACCCGTATCACCATGTCTATTTTCTAGGACTGTAACCATTACATCAAGCGACTCCACTTTTCTTCATATAACAGCGATGTAATTTTATTTTGGGGGGAAAAATAACGTAAACTAAAATGCGCAAACCATATTTTGAAAGTCACTCTAGTGGTGCCAAAAATCTGACAAACTAAGATATGCTTATTGGCACAGCGTTTTCTCTAAGAGTATGGCCAAATGTCACATAAAACATCAAAGTCAGAAAACTGCTTTTTTCTGGAATCTGAAGAAAGTAAAAAAATATGTATAAGCTCAATACAAGCAATGTCTTGTGGTGTTAGTATGAACATATAAACAACATAAGGATAGAAAATTAAGGAACAGCCACGAGATACAAAGACAGACAGATCTAGATAATCATATATATGGATGCTCTTGTTCCTTAATCTTCCGACTGTTATCATCTTGCAACACACTCTGGTCCCAGATGAGACCGTCCAAATCGTCAAAGATGAAATGCAAAAATGTAAATTTTGATTATCTGTCATCACCTCAGCTTAATGATGGATCATTCCGTTTTTATTATAAGGAAATAAAGAGACAGAAAAGGGCATGCGATAGAGAAAAATAAAATAAGAATAAGAAAAGAAATACACGTATCTAAGTAAAGAAGACAAGTATATCTGTCTGCAGCCAAAGGTATACATTATACACTTATCAATAGTGAGTATACATCACATGGTCTTGTAAAAACTTCTACAATTCGGCTTCATTTTTTTCTTAGCATTTTTAGCAAAAGTTGTCAATGTGAGATTATAGCATTCCTGTAAGCTATGCAATGCTTATGCTCAAGTATGGTACATGGATAATTATATTTAAATTGGATCAAAGGGAATCCCCGGAGGCACATGCTCCCTACTGCCCTTTTTATCCCTTCAATCTAAGTGAAATTTAAACAAGGGGTAAATGACCAGAAATCATGCCTATTCACAAAATACTAGCAAGACAGTATAGGATGGTTAAACCCCCATATATTGAAAATTTGCGGTTTCTATGACCAGGGTTTTTGCAAATAGAGCCCATAACTATATATATATGATAAGTCTCCCAAACTTCTCTATATATAGGAAGGACGTCTATATTGTTAGCCATTGTTTTGTTGTTAAATAAACATTTGGAATTGAACTAAGTTATAATTTATTTATTTGTTGTTGTTAGTCTTAGAATACATGATAAACAAATACGATAAAAGATTATCTCTTAAGAAGTTTCCACTTGAAATTTTGGAGGGAACATGTTTTTTTAGGTATCACCCACTCCCCCTTAACACATTGGCTGCTAATGCAATACCATTCCTGGCGCCATATTCCATCTTGTATGATTTCAGTACCAAGCCAGATATCGGAGTGAAATGATTTTTTTTCTTTTTTAAAAAATTGAAATACATCTAGTCCTGAGCCTATTCTAGTAGTAACCACCCCAAGCGGAGATTTAAGAGGTCTTAATTCAGAGTTTTTCTTTTACTAGACTTGTTCCCTAACCAAGGTTAAAAAGCCCAGTCTGTCCTACTATTTAGTCATAGCTGGAGGGAGAATAGTTGGATTCATACCTTTCCCGAGGGTATTAACGCTATGTGAACTGTGGCTTCGTCCAGGATTTGAACTCGGGTCGACGAGTCCATTTTCTACGGCTCTAACCATTACATTACGCACCTCGAACTTTAAGTAAAGAAGATATGTATACCTGTTTGCAGCCATGGGTATACATAATTAACTATTTCTTAATAGCTAGTATACATCACGTTGTTTTGTAAAAAGTTATACACATCGGCTTAATTTTTGTTGACATCTTTAGCAAGAATTGTCAATGTGAGATTATAGCATTCCCGCATAATACATATTTTTAAAAAAATTCAATGCTTGATGCTCAGGTAGACCACATACAAAATTACGGTATTGGCGTTAGTATAGAATTTAATTATTAGACTAGCAGCAACAAATAAATGAATTAAAGATTAGTTTAATT
>CM042152.1:41275537-41315537 GCA_023376005.1 Doryteuthis pealeii | reverse complement strand
AGTTAATAATTGCGTGCAAGATTGTATAATCCATACGATGCTATTCACATACGCTGCGTAAAAAGATGTAAAAGAAGAAAGAAAAAAAAAGAAGAAGAAGAAAAAAAAGAAAAAGAAAGAAAGGAGTATGCTATCATTAAGGAGTCTGTTTTAACTAAAATGACATATGCAAAATACTCAGAGAGTCGTGTTAGTATAAAAGCATTCTTGGCTTTGTACAAAACAACGAATCCCTTGGGGAGAAAAAAAACCCTGGAAAGTTAGCCTCAGGATGAATTCAAAACCTAACTGAAGATATTCACAAAACAAAGAGTTATTGTTAAACGAAAAAAAAACTAAAATAATAATAAATATATATTAGGCATCATCAGACTGTCTTGTTGAAACGTACCACATCTCCTCGGTACGGCTAGAAACACGACCAGTTCTTCACCTGTCAGAGTCAATAACCATCGGACCATCAGCACATCCCTCAACGGTAGATATAAATAAATACCCTCCTGAGTGCTCAACCTACCAGGTGTGGGGATCAGGTATTTGGTCATCGGAAAACATTCCTGTTTCGGTGTATAACGTCTCCTCGTATGGATAGACAAAGCAGTCTACCTCCAGTCGGTATCGAATATATATATATATATATATATATATATATATATATATATATATATATATATATATATATATAACAAAGGAAGACATTTAGCAAATACATCTATTGCCCTGTATATAATTCACTAATTATTCTATATTGACCTCTCAACGTGTACTATATTTATTTTTATATTTCAACGTAGAAATTTAGTTGGTTGGTTGGTTGGTTGGTTGGTTGGATATTACTGCATATCTTCTCTTGGTTATTTTAGGCTGAAGTCTTTTGGTTTTATTCCTTCTTGTGGGGTATTCGATTTCATTTTTAGAATTCATTTTTTAATCAAAGTTATTTTTTTAAAATTATGAGATGTATAGGTCTTTTTTCTATTTTTAGATTTGATGAAGCAATTGGATGATTGGTTACATATTGGTGGATACTTTAAAAATATTCATGGACTAAACCTCTTTTTTTTTAAAGCTATGATTGCTGTCATGGCACATTTATTTGTGGACTTTAAAAAATAATTTATTTTTCATTAAGTAGTTTATTTATTAATCTATTAATAGCTTATGATTAATGTTAATTTTATTCTTTTTTTATGTACCTAAGATATTTTTTTCTATTTAACTATGATATCACTTAATCTTTGTTTCAGATGTATCAGATACAGTTTATTTAGATTATTTGTTAAATGTTTATCAATTTCAAAAAGAAAGAAAGAAAGAAAGAAAACATTGATCAAGGCCCAAAAATCAAGCCGTTTTTTTTATCTTTAACTTATAATGTTTGTCTCCTTTTGAGGAAATTTAGATGGGTGCATTTTGCGAATTAATTTATTTCATCGCCAGTTGAAGTGGCTAGGATATCCCGAAATATAGCAGCAAATATTTTTCTGACTTTTCATATCCAATGTCCTTTAATTGTAAATACATTATAATCTTTTCAACGCTTACTTTTAGTTATTAACGTGAGTTAAACATATAGACCGTGCCATATCATATTGCTACGATATTAACTCATTTGAAATGGCGGGTAGCGTGCTAGATTAACTGCCAATCTTTAGAGGGTTTGATTCTTGTTTGTTGCCACATAATTATTGCTGGATTGTTTCGACATATAAGGTGTGCTGAGTTCCACCACTTAAACTTATATACACTGCATGGGTGCGTTGATTAAATCTAGCCAATCAGTAGTTCGAATACGTGGTTAGTTAACTATTTAATCTCGATTTTGAAAGTCGTCCATTCGACATTACGGACCTGAAACTAAGGACTTTGCTCAACCAAAGGATTCTACCCAACACTAAGGGACACCAATGAAGAACCAAAGGATTCTACCCAACACTAAGGGACACCAATGAAGAACCAAAGGATTCAACCCAACACTAAGCGATACCGAGTAAAACCAAAGGACTCTTCAGTAAAGTTCAGCATCTGCTTAACACAAGGGATCTCCACTGTAAAGTGCTCTCAGTTGAAGCCTAAAAATGACCATAAAAATCGTAACAATTCTCAAGGCCAACAACGCAACGATTATCATCTGAGAAAAAGAACTCGATGAGAAGACTTCAAATTCAGACGAATTTGCGTTTCCCATTGCGATAATCGCCTTGGAAACAGAAAAAAAAAACTATTACGTCACTAGAAGAGGGAAAACTCTAAAATTGACTTTGTTTCGCATATTGTCGTTAGTGGAGGGATTGGGTAAAAATATGATGAAGCCTAAAATGACCACAGAAATCGGAATAATTCTAGATTTGTGTCACGATCGATTTTATTCTGGTCTCTTTGTTTAAAAACATACCAAACTTCAAGTGTTGTCTAATGCTAGATCCCCCTTGGTAGAAGAACAGTAGTGGTACTATTTAGCCCATTGCTGGGAGATAACTAATTCATATCATTCACAATGGTATTCAGAGATGGCTGATAGGTACGCCGCCTGTGTCACTGACGCATACAAATCTAAAAGGACGCAGAAAAACTGTATCCATGCGTCCAGTGGTTTTTTCTTCCCCCACCATTTCCAGCTAACTGTAAATACATATCAATATTTTCTTGGAAACGAATTACACTGTATGGGGTACAAGGTAAGGCTTAGATAGCTTTAGTTGTTCATAGATTAAAAAAAACTCTGCAATTTATTAAGTAACTTCTGTTGGGACCCATCAGATTTCCCGGGGACTCATTCAAATTAAATCCATGCGTCCCAGGACTCACTAAATTAAAAAAGCTATCAGCATCACTGGTATTAATACGAAAGGTAACTTAATGTCTTGACTAGGGTTCGAACTCGCTTACTACCGTGTAGTTGTTTACTGACATCCCACCATGACAGTTGAGCAAAAAGTTCTATTAACGTGGAGAGTCACGTACAAACCGAAGCTCATGGCCAGTGTTAAAAATGTTGTGCATCCCTTCTGCATTCCACTTTTGATGGGCCTCAGGCACTGGTCAATAAACTAAGCCCTGTCCCTTTTAAACGAAGGGAATGGTTTTGTTCGGGTGGATGGCCACCTGAAATCTCGCTGATATCAAATATATTACTGGTTCAATGGCTGAAGCCATTGTATACATGTTCCAAAGAACAAATTACTCGCTTACTACCATTTATGTAGCAGTCAATTACGTTAAATTTTGCATTTACCTAGGCTAGACTGGCAGTTGGAGAGGCCCACTCCAACCAATCGGCTGGTCACGTCAAGCCCTACCATCTATGGGAATGTCGCAACCCAACTGCCCCCATCACCGGTCACCACCCTTTTTATCATACGTGTGCTAGAAGTCAGTTACTAAGTGTCTTTTGCCCTTATGGCAAGCCCCAGCCCCTTTTTATCATATGGGTGCTAGAAGGTGGTGGCTGCGGGTCTACATGTCCTGGGAATGACGTTAAACTCTATCTGATAGTGAGGTTCCTGTTTTGGAGGTTTGGGGAATGTGGAGCACCCCTTCATCACCATTGCTCCCTGGTCCACTCTGACCCGGAGTGGTAGTACCTGTTAGGGTCCCATCTATGGGTTAAATAGAAAAATGTATTTATTAAAAAAATTATTATCCATTAAGAATTGATTTATTTCAAAACTTTATCGGCATTAAATGATCCACTGAGGTTGATATGCCGTAAAACAAAACAAACAAACAAAAACTAAGTGTTTTGGTGTCCTGGGTATAAAGTTAAATTCTATCTGATGGTTAAATTCCAAGTCCGGAGCTTTTGTGAATGTGGAGTTCTCTTTGATCACCATTACTACAAGGTCTACTCTGACCTGGTGTGGCAGTGTCTGTTAGGGTCCCTCAATGCAAAGAGTCAACCCTTTTTATCATACATGTGATTGAAGGCAGTGCCTGTGTGTCTTGGTTTCCTAGGTATAACGTTAAATTCTATCTGATGGTTAAATTTCAATTCTGGAGCTCTAGTGAATGTGGATTTCCCCGTCATCACCATTACTACCAGATCCACTCTGAATCGGAGCGCTAGTACCTGTTAGAAGGGAATGGTTTTAATCTATGGATTAAATAGAAAAAAATTAGTTTTAAGAAAATGTGTTTAAAAAATTGAGTTCGAAAAAATATCCATCAAGAATTAATAAAACATAATGTTTTGGGCATAAATTTACCCAATAAACCCAATAACCTTAAAAACCCAACCAACCAACCAACCAACCAACCAACCCATTAACCACTTCGGCACAGGGAGTCTATTGTTAAACTTTGTAAATTATATGCAACTCTTTAATGATTTATATTTACATAACATGGTGGAGAATTCGGTGAATATTAGATTTTCAAAACTATTCACACTAAAATTTCATATCTTGGATTATTTAATATAACTCAAAGATGACTGGTTTATTACTGTAACGTGTAGCATTTCCGTATCATGTAATATGTTAGCATCAAATAGAAAATGAAAAGCAGTTGCTATTAAATTGGTCAGGCATATTTCTTTACATGAAAAAATCCTTTATAACTAATCGGTTTGGACTAGCTAACGTTGTAAATTAGTTTTGACGAAAATCAAATAAAGTAATAATAATGCAAGGACTTGAACATTTATTACTTTATAAATATTATCATGATGTAGTAAGCAATAAAAATTCGCGAATCATTTTTATAAATTGAGGTTGTGGGGAGATGGGTAAAACGAACGGCAACCTATTTATTATTTGTTAATTGATATATATACAAAGACAACATATATCTATCCAAACACAGAGAGAGAGAGACAGGCAGACAGACAGAGACAGAGACAGAGACAGAGAGACAGAGAGGGGGGAGAGAGACATAGAGAGAGAGATCCATATTAAATTGTAAGAATTTGTTTGCCTATGCTTCATATATTAGATGCCAAGTTTATAAAATATAAATATACAGGACTTTTTTGAAGCATGAACAAATAGTTAAACTAAATATTCAAATGTGCTGACAGCTGACTTACCCGTTTCGTTCGGACTGATTTTGTAAATTATACTAATTATACTAATCTAAGGAGAGTTATATAGTAACTGTTCTTCCTCGACTTCCGGTTTTGAAAGTTTGGTAGCTAATTTTCAGTTGATACAAAACATTTTTGAACAGAATGGATTTTGATTAGAAAATGATTTAGATAATTATTTACTATGGAGAACTATTAAATGGTCTTATAATAGTTTAACTAAGTGAAGTTTAGTTGTATCTAAAGTGAGAAAGAAGAATCCCTTCTGATAAAACTAGAAGAAACTAATTAAGATCTATGTCTTAGTTTCTGTGCATGTGAAACCCATAGAAAGCTGAGAGGTGTGCGACAAATCTAAAAAAAAGACAGAAAAAAGACAAAAAAAAGATACAATCATTATCAACATAATAATAATCAACAATATAAAAAAAAAGATTTAAAAAATTACAAACAAACAAAAACCATTTCTACACACATCGTATACAACCGTAAATGCATGTTTATTGTTTAGGCACGAAAAACATCAACGATAGAATACGTTGTGTCAGGTGAGGGGGTAGAACAAGACACCAAGAGGGTAAAAAAAGTGGGTTTGAAAACAGGAACAAAAATAAGAGGAATAACCAAAAAACAAAAAAAAAGTTGTAAAAAGAATTTGGAATTAATACAAAAATATAATATTTGGTTTTGTAATACTCTGTGATCATAATTAAACAACATATCTTATTATAATGGAGATTGTGGGTTTTTGTCTGTCTGTAACCGAAACTATATTACTATACAAGTCACAATTCCCTTTAGTTATTTACATCACATTCTCCATGATTTTATTCTTATTCAAACCTCAGTTATTATCAAAATTGTTTTACATCATTAAGACTGTTTACCAAATCTACAAGCTAATAACACGCAGTTGTACTTATATATACAACAAAATAGCGGTTTACAGTGTTAATGGGAAGGCTAATTTGCATATTGATATTAAAAATTTGATTTTAATAAATATATGCTTAGTATTATTGATTTCTAATTGTTTGGTTTTATCTTAATGAGTATGAGCAAAAATCCCGCGGATAAATCTTAAAAGAAATCCATTAACAAGAAGAAATAACTGTAATATTATTCTTTACTTCCTATTTTAACTAAATAGTTAAATTAGGAAAATTTACCAATGAAAGACGGGAGTAATTGAAAACGATGGAAGAGTTAGTTTCAAAGTTGTTCTATTTTTCAATCATACCCCCTCTGTTCCAAATCGTTTTATCTGCATTTTTATTCAGTTTTATTAGCCTTTCTAATTTAATATGATATTTTATTATATTAAAAGTTAAATACTTGCACCCGGAGGGTGCATATATTTGCTAGTTATTAATAATAAAGATACATTGTCGCGTAAAATAATTCAACATCCAGTTATCAACGATAAACAAAACATACACATTCAAATCGAACATTAAAAAAAAATGATTTCCCTGAAAGCGAAAATTCTTCCAACCCATAGTTGTATCAGTGCTACTCTATGGCTACACCACCTGCAACCCTGACGAAAAGCCTACGGAATAAATGAGATGGTAGCTGCACAAGAATGCTGTGTGCGATCTTAAACAAATCGTGGAAGCAACACCCTACAAGACAGCAGATGTATTGCTGCTTGTCCCTTATCACACAAACCATCCAAGTGAGACGAGCAAGACATACTGGAGACTGCTGGAGAAGCGGGAACGAAATCATAAGTGATATTCTCCAATAGAAATCGGCACATGGGCACACCAGTGTGTGCCACCCAGCAAATATCTGCATTGAACAGTTCTGTGCGGATACTGGATGCGCAGAGGACCTCCAGAGAGCAATGGGGACAGTTGGTGAGAGATAGTCAGGAATATCCGAGTTACTAGCATGATGATGATGATGATGATGATGATGATGATGATGAAAAAAATGGACACATTTTTAATTCTTAGCTTTTTTGTAAAAACGAATACATTTTCTTTTATTCTAACTCAATAAGCAATGAAGAACAGAATGAAAATGTTTGTCCAATAAGGTCTTATTTCTGAGCACAGTGTTATATAGCAGCTTCAAATTCACGCTGCTAAATCGTGTATGTTAGTAGTCGTTGTGATATATATGGTCACGTAGCGAAGTATGTAGTAGTCGGACTTAGAAAATCACAACACATGGGTATTGTAAAAATGACAATGACTACTAGTATTGTTGGGATGACTGGCGATGTTGAGGTAAAGGGGTGGCTGGTGGCGTCTCACCGCCCTTGGCCGCGATTAACCGTGGGCGTCGGTCACTCACTGTTCTCTGTTCGCCTTCCGCAGTCTAACTCTTGTCGGCTCGAACCCTCAGGCCTTTTATATTGATAGGTACCCCTACGCATCTTTATATTTTGATCTTTATATTTTGATCTGATAACGGGCATTTGTTATGTATTTCTTTATCTTTCCCTGCTTCTTTCACCGGAAAGCCCCACTTCCGTTTTCCCCTTTTTTAAATATATATTTTTATATTTCTCTTTGTCTTTTTGCCGGAATCTTCGTTTTCCGGCCGAGGACAATACAAAATTAGAATATACACATTTTTAATCAGTTTAGCACAAAACTTGTTTTAAAAATAAATAGAATAAACGAATAATTCTCATTTGAATTAATACGTGAAAATTTCCACATGCAATTAAGAACATACGTGTTCATAATTTGCTTCATTTTTAAGGATAATGAAAAAAAACATGAATAATAAGAATATTTTCATCACGTTAACTCAACGAGCAATTAAGAACTGAATTAAAATTTTTGTATGTTCAAAAAAGATAAACAGTTTTAGAAATTATAATTGTTTCACCATACTCACGTGTTTAGGAAGGGTTTTAAAAATAATGTTTCAAATGTAAACAATAATAAAACAATTCCTAAAATAAACGAAGGTTGTAATACACCAATTCCTAATGATTTTTCATTATAATGATAAGAAATTTGCTGAATTATTTTCCCCTTATTCCTTCTCTCTGCCTCTCTTTCCTCTTTATCTCTTACTCTTTGTGTTTCCTAATACTTCCACTCCGGTCATTGACAAGGTATATATATATATATATATATATATATATATATATATATATATATATATCCCTGTCATAATATGGTATATGTGCACCCTGCATTCATTATTCTATATTCTGTGAGCATTAATCTCACGAGGCAGGCTCAAAATAGTTGGACCGGAACTAATTTGATTAGATGGTAGAAAGTGAGTTTTATAATCCATGGAAATTTGGTGATAAGAATATGTTTATCATACAAGGAGGGTTGATGATTCTGTTATATTTTTATAGTTACGCATGCGATTAACAAATTATTTTGGTTGGAATTATTCATCATTCTAAATTATATATATATTATGGACGCTCTCGTCGATTTTGGACACATGAGGGTTCATACATACAATGGACACCAACACAGTGATTTGTTTATAGTGGTGAAGGCTTCTGTTAGAACATCCACACTTTTTGGCACAGTCGATAGGAAAGAATTGATGCATCAAGGGTTGCCACAAACCCAATCAACAACCGACCTCAGGAATTTTGAATTCAGAGTTATCCCTCTCGTAGACTGGTTACCTACCCAAGGCTGAAAGACCCAGTCTGCCCTACTATTTAAACCATAGCTGGAGGGAATTTTGAATTCAGAGTTATCCCTCTCCTAGACTGGTTACCTACCCAAGGCTGAAGGTCCCCGGTCTGCCCTAATATTTAACCCATACCTGGAGGGAGAATTTATGGATTCATACCTTTCCCAAGGGTATTAGCGCTATATGAAAAGCCAACAGCTTCGTCTAGGAATTGAACTCCATTTTCTACGACTCTAACCATAGCCACGCGCCTCCATAATATATATATATATATATATATATATATATATATATATATATATATATATATATATATATATATGTGTGTGTGTGTGTGTGTGTGTGTGTGTATATATATATAGAGAGAGAGAGGAACACACAAAACACACATACATATATATATATACACACAAACAAACATACATACATATATGCACACATAAAAAACACACATGCATAGACACACGCACACACACACACACATACACAGACACACACCACAATACACACACACACAACACACACACACACATATATATATATATATAATATATATATATATATGCGTATGTATCAACTATTAGCAGTTCTTGACAACGTAACTAATTTTAGTGAAAACCGACATTTTATTCAGTCCCGCTTATTATATCAATAACGTTGCAATGACAAAATTGGAATAAGACATCAGCTAGACTGAATTATCTCCGTGCACAGGAGTATGATATTTAGTAATAAAAAGTATTTGTCAGAGAAATTTGTATTTTTTTCATTTGGACGGAGATTTAATAAAAAGAGAACTTATTACAAGAAAATAGGAAATAAGTGAAGTTTAACGTTCATGTATGCGGCTGTTTACATTTTCCATACCCCTATTATCCTTGGGAAAGGTATGAATCCAATTATTCTTCCTTCACCAATTGGTAAATAGTAGGGTAGACTGAATTCATTAACCTTAGTATGGCAACCATACTAGATGAAGGAAAACTTTGAATACAAACCTGTTAAACTCTGCTTAAGAAATTGTCATTGTGTTACATTCTGCTCGTTCGGACGGATCAGATGAACTCACATTTACTCATAACCTTCGGGAGTTCCTCGCGTCACCATCTAGTATCAGCACAAAGATGGTATTTACTGGGTGGCCCACATAGACGTACCCATGTACAGATTTCCACGGGAGAATGTCACTTATTAGCTCGCCCTTGCTTATCCAGCAGTGCCCAGCATGTCTTGTTGTTGGCGTTTTCTGGATATAGTTATTTACTAAGCGTAGCTTAGATGTGGCACAAGGCCAGAAGCATAGGGCGCCCAATAAGAATCGAACTCATTAATATGGTCTGCAAATCTAGCTTGCTAAACATTACACCACGTGAGGTGCGTTTTCTGGATATAGTTATTTACTAAGCATAGCTTAGGTGTGGCACAAGGCCAGAAGTGTGGGACACCCAGTGAGAATCGAACTCACTAACAATGGTCTGCTAATCTAGCTTGCTAACCATTACACCACATGAGGTGCGTTTTCTGGATATAAGGTGTGTGCCAGATGCCCACTTGTACTTATAGACTCGCTGACAATCATGTGACCAACTTCTTGGCCAATCACTGGCAGTACTCTGCTACTGTTATAATATTTATACAGGCTGTTCGGATCTTAACTACACTCAATTGCCTTCAACCTTCGTTGACGACGGAACATAGGATCATATCACTGGACCTTTGACACTACGTAGGATTCCATAAATCAGGACTTATTCACTTACCAAAGGATTCTATAACTCAGGACTTACTTACTTTAAGTCCTTTTTAACTGGCCAAGGATGGCGGGCAGAAACTTAACACTTGTTCGTGTATGAGTGATAGGTGGCAAGTGGCTGTACAGCTGCTTTCTTGCTGGTTGTTCTTTCCACGATTTGTTTAAGATCACACGCAGCATTCTTTTGTAAATCCCTTCCAAATTATTCTCTTGGTGCGTTGTTAGGGTCTAGGTGTTGCAGTCTGACGTTAGCTATATATAAAAATGAATATAATTATGGAGAATTTCTGGACGCACAACTGGTGAGGCCTAAAGTCGGTATCAGCCGGTGAGGCCTAAAGTCGGTATCAGCCAATCAGCTTTTCACTAGCGCTAGACCAAGGAGATTGTTTTTGCGTCTGAGGTGGAGCGCTACACCTACCATCAGCTCCTTACTTTACCGCACACATTCCCTGTGCTACTCATGTACTGAGTTGGCGAGGGCCGGTATCGAACTAGGAACCTTGTGGTTTCTAGCCGATCGCTCTACCGACTGAGCTTTGGATAATAAGATTGATTCATACAGTAGCCCCATATATTTCGAATAAAGCGTAGTTGTAAAAATCGAATGGAAAAGGTCTTTTATACTCGTACGTTGATTTTTATTTTATTTTAATATACTTACATACTGTCAGATTCATTTCTATTGAAGCTGAAATATAATATAATATATATATATATATATATATATATATATATATATATATGGAGGATATGTATTTAATTGAAGTCATACTTAATTTTTGAAAATTAGGTATGACTTCAATTAAGCCCATATCCTCCAAAAATTGTCGGCTTAAAGCCATATAAAAATAAACACATTTGTTGGTTTACTTAACCTCATATATATATATATATATATCATCATCATCATGTCACGCTGTCAGCACGGATATCCATGACAATCTCTCTCCATGCGTCCCTATCGCTCATCATTCTCGGAAGGGTCCTCTATGCAGCATCCCGTATCCGCACAGAGCTGATCAATGTACGTCTTTGCTGGTCGGCTCACACTGGCGTGTCCATGTGCTGGCTTCCACAGGAGGACGTCGCTTATGAGTTCGTCCTTGCTTCTCCAGCAGTGTCCCGCGTGTCTTGTTCGTCTTACTCGGATGGTTTGGGTGATATGTGGTAGGTGGCCGTACAGCTGTTTTCTCGTAGGGTGCTGTTTCCACGTCTTGTTCATGATCACCCGCAGCATTCTTGTGCAGCTCCCATCTAGTTTATTCTCTAGTCGCTTAGTTAGGGTCCAGGTGGTGCAGCCATACAGCAGCACCGACACGACAACGGCCTGGAAGAACTGTCTCTTTAGCTTGTCTGTGAGATTGGACCTCCCATCCATAGACACATTGTTTCGATGTTTCACGTCTCTTCAGTTTGGCTAAACACAGCAAGTACTTATAGCCGGGAGTGAACCCGTCTGACTCTTCATTAGTCAGGTTTCTTAATCACTCGGCCGTAGGCGGCTGCCAGTAAGGTGCAACTACTAACCGGGTGCGAAACCCGACTAATTTCCTCAAGCCGGTTCCTTAACCCCTCGGCCGTTGGCAGTTGCAAGTAAGGAGCGAAGTTTTAACTGATAAGTACATACATCAGTGTATATATTTTACGATCGGTAGAGAGCTCGAATCTTTAAACAAAAGACGAGCCTGGATTTTTTACCTTAGCGGTGAAAGTCAATTAAAGTAATAAACTAGGGGATTCTACGGGGTTTTGGGAGCATATATATATGTATATATACAGGGTCTTCGGGATAAATTGGACATATTTATATGTGGTTATTTTTATTCGTAGGTTGGGGGTATTGACGCACAGTACGCATCATCTAAAAGCTTGGGCCCTTCTTCATTTATATACGAGATGACAGATAGAATGAATGAATGGAACTCACCTGAATCACGGAAGAGAAAAACTTGTATCATGATTATCTGTACCGGCCATCAAAATAAGGAGAATATGTTTGCCGCCCAATGCTCCCTGAACACTGCAAAAATATTCAGGCATGAACTGGGGAATTGCAATGGAGACTACGGGGCTGTGGCTAGAAGAAAGCAACATAAAGACGATCTGATTGCGTTCGTACAGCAGAATTCCTCAAAAATCTGCAGAAAGAGTATCAGGTTGAATTCAGATGCCTATGTGGAGTTGCTAAACACTGTAGTCAAGTCCTGAATAACAATGGTAGCCAATGGTTAGCCATATGTGTGGCATCAGGATTCGATCCCCTGCCACACCTCTGGTAAAAGTCAAAAATGGTTGTCGGCGAATTTTTACGACTACACCAGGCCCAATGTTTGGCCTTCAAACTTCCTAGATCTTAACCCCATGGATTATTATGTATGTGGCGCTGTTGAGAAAGACACCACTCGCCGTGTCAGTACTACAAAAGCCCAGTTAATCGACAGAATTAAGGTAGATGTTGAGACCCTTCCCAGGAAAACTAATATCAGCTTGCTCCAAGTTCCGGAGCAGGATTGAGGCTGTGATCGACGCTAATAGGGGTCATTTGGAGTGAAACTTGTTGAGAATAGTGTAATGTCCGTGCCGGTTGAATTTCTTTACAATCCATTAAATGTTGTAGTTACCAAGCACGTTTTCTTTGTCCTTATCGAACTGTAACATTTATCCCTAACACGCTATATATATATATATATATATATATATATATATATATGAACGCTGAGTAGTCAGGAGAATGGACATGTTTTCTTCGCAGCTCCAAGAAGTAGCGATTTATTTATTGTTTTAAAGCATATAAGTAAAGTGACAATTATTATTTATTTATTTAGTTTTAATTTATTTATATACTCGTTGAAACACATCACTTCATATGCGATTATATGTATTTAATTATATGAAAATCTATGCTTACTGTTCATCATTGCATTATTCGGTAATGTCACATTTCATAACATTTAATAGTAATAGCTTTTTTTTTAGAGTTTTACTTTGTTTTATCAAATTGTATTTATTTATTATTTATTTAAATTTCTGTAATTTTGTATATATTGTGAAATATCTGGAATTCTTTTTTTTTCTTTCTTTTTAAAAATCAGACAACGTTAACAGAATATATATATATATATATATATATATATATTATATATATATATATAATAAAATTCGAAGGCAATACAATGCGTAAAAAATAAAGACAAAAGATGTTTTATATGTCTGATCGATTTTAAAGCAAAGCTTTATCATCAGAGTGTAATTTCAGAAATTAAACTCTGATGATAAAGCTTTGCTTTGAAATCGATTAGACATATAAAACATCTTTTGTCTTTATTTTTACGCATTGTATTGCCTTCGAATTTTATTATTTTATAACATACTTAACAATGCTTCAAGC
The DNA here is from genome assembly GCA_023376005.1 of Doryteuthis pealeii. NCBI lineage: Eukaryota > Metazoa > Mollusca > Cephalopoda > Myopsida > Loliginidae > Doryteuthis > Doryteuthis pealeii. Next base: position 41,301,740 of record CM042152.1, on the reverse strand, counting down.
AAATTACCAATTACTTATATATATATATATATATATATATATATATATATATATATATATATATATATATAATATATATATATATATAAAGATTTATTTTAAGAAAAATAAGGAAAAAAATAACATTTAAATAAATATGTTTTTCAACATAAATTTGCATTATTTTGCCTTGCCTTCAAAAATATCTTATTACATTTTATAATTAATGCTTCAAACACACTATAAAACAAAAAGAAATCTTTATTTCAATATGCCCGGAGCGGACCCTTATTATTGTTTTTATAGTATTAAAAAAAAATTTAAAAAATATATCTTAAACTTTCCACAATACACAACAGATGCACGGGACTTAACGGAATTTGACGATCTTTGCCGAACTTTTAAATCTCCATCAAATTCAACGGAATAATACCACAGTTGATTTTAACAAACACAGATGGAAACTTTTCAACTCTCAGAAGAATCTCTGAAGATGGACTTTGCTCCGAAAATATTAAGAGAAAAATAAGGAAAAAAAAGAATTAAATAAATATGTTTTTCCACATAAATTTCCATTATATTGCCTTCAAAAAATATCTTATTATATATATATATATATATATATATACATATATATATATATATTATATATATATATATATATATATAAAATAATAAAATTCGAAGGCAATACAATGCGTAAAAAATAAAGACAAAAAGATGTTTTATATGTCTAATCGATTTCAAAGCAAAGCTTTATCATCAGAGTGTAATTTCAGAAATGACGTGCTTATGTTTTTGTTTTTTTTTTATTTGTGTGGTTATAATTTCTCTTTTATTTCCTTTTCCTCTCCTTTTTTTTCCTCTCTTTCTTCTTCTCCTCCTTTATGAATAGGCGAATAACTGTAATTTCTTATTTCTCTCTTTTTTTTTCTTTTTTAAAAGTTTGTTGAGAATAAGGCTGACCGGATGTCAGCCTTGTATGATGTTGCAATATGTTGCGACCGTGTGATGTCAAAATTTTTTTTTTGAGAACAAAAATGAACAAATAAATAAAAATAATATATATATATTGTGTGTCTGTGTGCGTGTGTGAGTTTGTGTGTGTGTGTGTGTGTGTGTGTATGTGTATGTGTGTGTGATCTGATATACTAAATGTTTGTAAGCACAATAACTGTTTCCTGAAAAAATTGCAGCTTAACTACATGTTCCTGATTCTTCCTACTTTTATGGGAATTCCTGCAATGTTTTTGTATTTATGTATCCGTCTCTACCAACCACTTCCTGTAAAAACTATACTGGAGATCCCTCGTAAAACATCGGTTATTAATTCCTCTCTCTGTTTATGTTCTCTAAATAGGCTCTATAACTACGTTTGAGCACTTTACAATATTTACCATTCAGACTCATCCGGTTTCTGTTTTTGTTTTTCACACATACAGAATTGTGACTTATTCCACTTTATCTGTTGATTAATTATTTATCTCCAAAACTTATATATATATATATATATATATATATATGTTGTGTGTGTGTGTGTGTGTGTGTGTGATGTATATATATATGTGTGTGTGTGTGTGTGTGTGTGTATTGGGCGCCATCTGATTCATTAATTTTCAGCGGGAAACTGGTGGGACATATTGCTTGTATACAAACTGACACATTATTTCTTGTCGAAACCTTTGTTGCCTAATTAGGAAATCATAATATGGCAAATAGTCGTTCATCAATCTAAGCCTGATCTGACATTTTCAATAACACAAAGGATGCCAAATCAACTTAACTTGAAATGCCAATATAAACACTGCTTAATTGTGTGTGGAATCAAGTTTTACTAAGCCTTATTACACACACACACACACACGCACACGCACACACGCACACACACATACCCACACACCCACACACTCACACACATACACACATACACACACACACACACACACACACACACACATATATATATATATATATATTTATATATATATATATATGTATATCATATATTTAAATTTAGTTAGGTATCACTTTTGTTCTTGTGAACGTTTTCTGTGATATCAGGAAGCGTAGAAAATATATAAAAGTGAAAAAAAAAAACAAAAAAAGAACAACAAAAAATGTTTTTTTTCCTTGGTTTGCTTTATTTTTCCAATATTCCAGGTGAACTTCACCCTTTGTCAAAATATTTTTCACAACTTGATATAACAACATCATACACACACACGCACACACATACACACATATATATATATTTATAGAGAGGATTTCGTTTATATTGAATTAAAGGAAAATAAAGTGCTTGTTAGAGTTGTATATATATTATTTTTATAATCTATACATTCAATGACTTTTTTGTTACTGCTGGTTTCAAAGCATTAGATGCGTTTCATCAGACAAATTACCTTGAAATAACATCGAAATGAATGTTTTATGACGTTGAGATTTCTCGAACATTGATACTTTGAAACCAGCGGTAATAAAAAGATTGTATCATATATATATATATATAGAGAGAGAGAGAGAGAGAGAGAGAGAGAGAGAGAGAGAGAGAGAGAGAGAGAGTGTGTTTTCATTAGGGGTATGACGTGTTTTTTGAAGCTGCGTAAAACGGATTTTTCTAACGGATTTTTTAAAACCATTTTAACGTAATTCATCGTAATTTATTTAAAATTTTTTAATGTAAACATTAATTGTAAATATCATAATAATTTCAATTTCTATTTCAATGCATAATTTTATGAATATAGGATAAATTTGTTGTAATTTGATATATTTTAACATCCAGGAAGAATAATTTTAATGTATAATTTTAATATATTGATGCAATAAAAATTTAATGTAGATTTAATTGTAATATATATCACTCAAATTTAATTCTTAGGCATATTTATCCTTTATTATCCTTAGCGTTATAAATTCATTAAATATAATGTTATCCATATATTTAATTATTTGATTTAATTTAATTATTAATACAAATTCATACGGGAAACACCTCAGTGTTGATAATGTTTATTACTGTTCACGTTATATTCAAAGCCAAAAAAAAAGCAAGAAACCAAAAAAAATTACATTACATTATTATAAAGTAGAATTAAGTATATAATTCAATAAAAGTTATGAATATTCTTTTTCATTTAATCATTCCTAATTATACTGTATTTGAAATGTGAAATATAACTACGATAAAATCTGTTCAGAAAACAATTATAATTTGATATAATTTTATCAATACTCAAAGTAATGTTAATGTAGGATTTCTACAATTTATTGTATGAATTTATTATAGTTAAACTTTAATATAGCATTGAAATCTAAATAAGAGTAATTATTTCTAACTATTATTATCAATATAAATTTCTTAATTATAGCCTTATTCGTTTATCTCTCTATTGTTTTACTTGTCCTTTTATTATTAATTCTAATTCAAACGAAAAATCTGTTTTTAAAGTTCAGGGCTATTCATTTCGGATCCAAAATAATAAAAAAATTTTTTTTTTAAATACCGTTATATTTAGAATAGTCTTATTAAGTAAGTAATTCAATAAATGTTATTCGCATTTATTTTATTATTCATAATTATATTCCGCCCTGTCGGCTGGGGCGTTAGAATGCACCGACTGCACCTCTGCAGAGGAGTAAGACTCCCCCAATGGGGCAACGTATTGGTCGTGGGTGATGACCCATGATGCTTAAGGATAGAACTCAGGTGGATGAGCAGTTCATGACTTGTAATACTCCACTTTGGCCCTATCTTGGGTTAGACGGGCGGTCTGATCAATTGGCTGGTCACATCTAGCCCTCGCACCTATATGATTGCCCTAACCCTATTGTTCTTATAGCAAGCCCCAACACTTTTTTCATTTTGGGTGCTAGAATGCAGTGGCTGAGGGTCCTGGGAATGACGTTAAACTCTATCTGATGGTGAGGTTCCAGTTCTGGAGGTTTGGGGAATGTGGAGACCCCTTCACCACCAATGCTCCCTGGTCCACCCTGACCAGGAGTGGTAGTACCTGTTAGGGTCCCATCTATGGTTGAATAGAAAAACATAAAAAATTGTATTATGCATTAAGAATGAATTTATTTCACAACCTTGTCGGCACCAAATGACCCACCGAGGTTGATATGCCGTAAAACAAAACAAACCAACCAAACCAACCAAACATAATTATATTGTATTTGGAATATGAAATATTATTATGTTAGTGATTGTTTAGATGAACATTTTTTAGCCTCGGAACGGAACATTGTACTTCTTTCTAGCTCACTAATATATGGGAGGACAAAGACTGACAAAGCCAGATGTGTGACAACTTGTGAGATCTGATGTATACACGAAATACTTTCGACCAGTCACTGAGATGCTGATCACGTTCTGGACATCCCTTACACTTTCTCGGTGGAAGAGAGGAGCGTTCAAATAAGTGACAAACCCTTGTGCATCCTAAACAAAATTTGCCTGCTTTCCACTGGGAAATATGTACTCCAACAAAAATAAATACCCATACTGGCCGGACATTGCCCAGAGTAAAAAGGTGCAAAGTTACAAAGATCTTAAACTTGCGTCATGGAATATCTGTACAATGCTTGATAGACCCAGCTCAAATAGACCAGAAAATAGGAGCCCCATAACAGCCAAAGAGCTTTAAAAATACAGCATCGACATTGCCACTCTGAACAAAGTCAGATTCGCTGAGAATATAAGCATCAGAGAGGAGACGAGTACACCATCTACTGGAGCGGAAAGTGTTCAACTGACAGAAGTAAATCTAGCAGTTCTTTTGAGGTCAGAAATGATCTTTTGTCAAATATGTCTGAGAGTTTTAAGCAGTCAGTGATAAACTTATTACTTCAAGCTTAAGCTGGTCAAAGGCAGATATTGTTCTCTGATATCTGCTTCTGCCCCGACAATGATCAACAGGGCTGCAAACATAAACACCTTTTATTACCAACTTGACCAGACACTTCGTGCTATTTCAAACTCTGACAAATTCATTCTTCTGAGAGGTTTTAATGCTAGGGTTGGTAATTCTCTTTAGGTTTGGCATGGGTAAGGCCAATACCAGTTGCAATCTGATAAAATCTATCTGCATAGAATTCCACCATCATCTGTTTCAAACACAAGGAAATCCATATAAACTCCTGTGTGCATTCAAGATCCAGGCACTAGCATCTCAGCGACGACATCATCACACGTCAGTGTGATTTACCAATTTTTCTGAACAAGAGATTGACTGAGGTAGCTCTAGGTACTGTAAAATAAAAATAAAACAGGATTAAATTAATTGTCTGTGAAGTATCCAGAGACAAACTCGGCACTATAAAAAAGAGGCACGAGAACTGGGAGTTCTGGGTTGATCGAACCAGCTCGGAACTAGGAGAAACCATTGACAAAAGGAACCTAGCCAAGTTTAACATGTTTGGGAGGATGACTATGACTTCTAGGACCAGATATGAAGCCTGTTGTCAACTCTACTAGCGGAGATACAGAGAGCTATAAATATAGTGGATGATGAACTCCAATGTCTCGCAAACTCAGGCGACCCCAAAGGTGTTTATCAGAGCATAAAAGCTGTATGGGGTCCAGGAGTGAACCACCCATACCAACTGCTGTCTCTTGACAACAAACCGCTGCGCACAGAGAAGGGCGACCTTCTCGCCAGATGGAAGAACCACTTTTCCACATTGCACGATGAACCGTCGACTGTGGATCAACATGGAGCAGACAACGACGAATCCAACAATGAATGAGTAAATGTCCGGACATGGATGAGGCAAGAATAGAAATCACCATGCTTTGCACCAAGTTCCCTGATACAGAGGGACTCCATCCAGAAGTCATAAATAGAAGAGGTATTCGACTCACCGAGGTGCTCTACACCATCGTGAAGGATACCTGAAAAAACTTGAAAGTCCTTGCAAACTGAAGGGATACCCAATACGTCACGATTTTCAAACGGGGAGACAGACGAGCCTGTAGCAACTACCGTGGGATCTCACTTTTATCCATACTGAGATTAGTGTTCGCCCGTATATTGCTCAACATACTATCAATCATAGCGGATCAATTTTTATCTGAAGCAGAGTGTGGGTTCCGTGCAAACCAGGGAACTACAATATGTTTTTTTCCGTCAGACAAATCCGTGAGAAATGCATTGGACAGAATATGCTCATCTACATGGTTTTTGTTTACATCACAAAAGCTTTCGACACAGTGAACAGACAAGCACAATGGGACATCCCATGGCGACTGGGGTGCCCCGACCACTTCACCAAGCTCGTATCTGCCTTGCATACAGGAATGAGGGCATCAGTATGACGGAGAACAAGAAAGAAAAAAGAGCAAGACATTGTCTTGCCTGCCGGGATCGAACCGCGTCCTCCCGCATGCAGAACATACCGAGTTAAATGCTTTTAGCAAAGATAGGGACCTGAACGAATTGGCAAGAAAAGCAATGATGGTGCTGGCCATGAACCAGCGGTAGTTCCGACCACCAATGCAATTGTTCATCCATAGACAATGGTGGTCAAATTTGTGAATGCATTTCATACAATAACAACAATGAAAGGACGTGACGTGGACGTAAACAGCGCACATTTGACAATACCTATGTTGGTGTCCGTTAACTATGATCTCCGCTTTTTTACGGATCGTAGCAAAGGATTTCCAAAGAGATAACATGTTATCATTGTAGCTCTCGAGCCAGATGGGGTCCGCCGGGTCGACGAGACTGACGATTAGTAAAGCGGTAAGCAGAGTCGTGCATAGAATTACGGAAACGCCTAGCACGTAAGGGGGACACTTAGAGTCATTTGAAGTTGGGAGCGGAGTGTAACATGGATGTTTTATTGCACCCACTACGTTCTCAATTTGTCTCTTTATCTGATGCATTCACTAACTCCACCCAAAGAGTATGGATACAGACTAGACCGGAGGCAAACCAGTTCAATATCAAACAATTCAGATCTGCAAGAAAGATTAAACGCGTCTTGGTGCGTGAACCCATGTATGTAGACGACACCTGGCACGCAACCACCAAGACGCCCAAGAAATAATCACACGATTCGCGGACTCTGCATAGGCATTTGGGATGAAAATAAACTTTAATAAGACGGAGGTTATGTATCCCACCCTCCGACATCACACGACGCTGGAAAAGACATATTGTCAGAGGGTGAGGTTCTAGCTCAGGGAAGTACCTTCATATATCTGATCTCCAGAGTTGCCATCAACAATAGAATCAATGTAGAGCTTGATCTCCGAATTTCAAATGCTTCCAAATCATTTGGCCGGCTGAAGAAGGGGATGACAGACTGTCAAAGCAGATTCTGTAGACTCAGCTGAGAGAATGGTCAAGTGGAATCGGTAGACCAAAGTTCAGGTACAAATACAATATCAAGAGAAACCTGGAGGACTTGAACATCCCAATAGACAGTTGACAAGACGCAACCAAAGACCGAATCATTTGGAGGAAACGGATTTGCATGGTGTCATCATCAAATACGATATACAATATATAAATACATATAATCCATATATACGCATATCCACATATAATCATACATATATATATATATATATATATATATATATATGTGTGTATATATATATATATATATATATATATATATATATATATATATATATATATATGTCTATGTATGATTATATGTGGTTATGCGTATATATGGATTATATGTATTTATATAATGTTTTAATCTTCTTATTTTTCTAACATTAATATTCCATATAAAATACGTCATGTCTTTGTTAACTTTTCGTTCTCCGCCTATTCCCATTAATGCATGCGTCATTATATGATGTTCACCTTCCATTTTTGTACATGTAATGATCATCTCATTGGGTTTCGTAAACAAACGCGCATATAAAAATTAATGGTTAATAGTATCATATTCACACAATCACTAAACACTTAGCATCTTTAATTTTGGCCCTCACACAAACATTACTTGACAGTGTCCTGAAGATGGTACAATATACCGAAATGCTTAAGTATTGACACTAAAAATTGTTTCCTGATCATAACATCCTGCGTTTGTTATATTTTTAAAATATTTTCTTCTCATATATATATATATATATATATATATATATATATATATATATATATATATATATATATATATATATATATATATATATATAGTTTTTGGGAATTTAAGGTACATAGGGCATTGCTGTTCTTTTCTGATGTACTGCTTCCAGGATTCGTTGTAGACGCCACGAAGTAACCTCGTGTGGTTATCATTTTTTCAACTGTTCCCTTAAATTCCAAAGTGTGCAGCTATACAGCATTACTGATACGGCTACTGCTTGGAATTATTTAAAGGAGACAAGATTTCCATATAATCGATAATCTATCAATTGCATGTTAATCCTGTTTCTATGCATATATTGACATCACTTTGTGGATGAGATATTGATAACTAGGTATGTGAACTGGTCTACTGATGTGGAGATACTATGCTCTCATTGTCACAATAGAGTGATGACGTGTCAACGCCTGTGTTACGTTATGGCTCTCAATTCGAATGGAGTGATGATGTGTGAATACAGAAATGATTTAATTGTATACTTATTTCTGGATAGGTACTACATTGTTGAGGCTGCAATCCTGGTTGCTGGACTGCTGTTCAAATAACTGTCAATTCTTGAATGTTTGGAGTCTCGAAACCACCTTGGGGTGCTGAGGGATATCGTTCCTTATGACATTTCGAGTGTGTAGTAATAACTCAAGGCTATTTCTATTTCTCATGAAATTTATATTTTCCCCAAAGTCAAAACTGCCGAAAACCAAAGACCACGTCTTGCTCACAGCACATTATTCCAATCCCAATTCACATTCTGACCTCTCATTCCTCCTCTATCACACCTCGCCACGTCTCCTCACTCGTCGAATTGAAACAAAGCTAAGTGGCAATGACGATTCACCCTTAAACTTTTCCATTCTCATCTACCACATAATTTTGCTAAAAACTTTTCCGTGGTAATTTACTTGTGATATTATACTTTTGGCTCCTCCTCCATTTTGTTACAATAGCAGAATCTTGTTTAAAACAAATTAAATATATTTTATCTGAGATCATGTGCAGGCCAATAACTCTTGCTGTTTGCTCCAGGCTATGCAGCAGAGATTCGGCTTAAGCAGGTGCATCTGTAATTGCTTCAGAAAAATTGATATTAATTCCTAACCTGATAACTTGTCCTCGTTCAGATGATCTCACATTTTAACATGGGAGGAAACGACTCAAAATTCCATGTTTAAGATTTTTAATATATTTTCCTTTGTTTTTTCGAGGTATAAAAAGGCTATTCATCGGAAGAGAAAAAAGTGTTACAACATTAAAAATTGAATTTTGAGTTGTTTCTAATCATGTTGTTAAATGATCCCTTGAACAAAAATCGATGCCAGTCCTCGCCAAATCATAGTGTAAGTAGTATAGTTTGGATATATGGAGTAAAATACGGATCTATTAGGTTTAGCGCTTAACCTCAGATGCAAGAAACTCTGGACTTGCGTTAGTGGAAAAGAGCATCGACTCCCTCACTGTACTGGCTGATACTGACAATTGGCCACACCATCTATGCTTATTAGACTATGAAATTATATAATTTTTTCCCGAAAAACCTTGTATATCTCAAATATCATTATTTAAACTACAACATATATATATATATATATATATATATATATATATATAGAGAGAGAGAGAGAGAGAGAGAGAGAGAGAGAGAGACAGACAGACAGATAGACAGACAGACAGACAGAGTGTATACTTTTCTCATATATGTGTTATAATGTGGTGGCAGGGGTCTTAGTGTCTGTAGTTACACTGCATCGAGTGGTGAGGTTTCCGCAAGTATATTTTCAATATGTTTAAAAAATAAATTTGGAACAATTTGAGTACCCAAAAAGAATTCCTATTAATTAAGAAAATAAAAAATGTCTTCGACTTAAAATAACCGAACAAGTGTTGACATGCTGTCAAATCCAATCAACAACACCGTATATAATAGATATAGCCTGCCGATAACAGTTTCTTTAAGTCCTAAACAAATAATTCCCCTTTTATTATTGACTAGCCGGACCTGTGGATATACTACAGTATGATAATTTAAGTATTACAACGTTGGATATGTTTACTTAAAAGCTATTTCCAATACTTAAATATGTAAAACGTATAATAATCTTCATTTAACTATCTCTCACTCATTTTTTTTCTTTCTTTTCATCATCGAATGAAAAAGATTTACGTTATTATTTTCGTGTTGTTTACCCCGTCTCTCTATATCTCCTACTCTATTTCTTTCTTCCTCATTATATTTTTCTATGTATCATGGCCCTTGTTTTTTTTTTATATAATAAAAACGGAATGGTCCTTTATTTAGCAAAGATGACGTCACTCATAGGAAATAAAAATTCCGCAGATAAGCTACACCAGATGATCAGTATTTACATTTTTTTCATTTCATCTTGGTCGATGTGGACGGTCTCATTTTTAAGCAAAGGATGTTGCCATATTATAACGGGTGGATAATTAAGGAACGACATTATTAATACAAGGTGTGAAAAAAGTACCAAGTTTAAAGCTGTATATAAATGAAGAATGAATGGAACGTTATCTTTTTAGAATACAAGGTGTGTCAAAAAAGTACCAAGTTTAAAGCTGTATTTACCAACATATAAATGAAGAATGAATGGAACGTTATCTTTTTTAGAATACAAGGTGTGTCAAAAAAGTACCAAGTTTAAAGCTGTATTTACCAACATATAAATGAAGAATGAATGGAACGTTATCTTTTTTAGAATACAAGGTGTGTCAAAAAAGTACCAAGTTTAAAGCTGTATTTACCAACATATAAATGAAGAATGAATGGAACGTTATCTTTTTTAGAAAACAAGGTGTGTCAAAAAAGTACCAAGTTTAAAGCTGTATTTACCAACATATAAATGAAGAATGAATGGAACGTTATCTTTTTTAGAAAACAAGGTGTGTCAAAAAAGTACCAAGTTTAAAGCTGTATTTACCAACATATAAATGAAGAATGAATGGAACGTTATCTTTTTTAGAAAACAAGGTGTGTCAAAAAAGTACCAAGTTTAAAGCTGTATTTACCAACATATAAATGAAGAATGAATGGAACGTTATCTTTTTTAGAAAACAAGGTGTGTCAAAAAAGTACCAAGTTTAAAGCTGTATTACCAACATATAAATGAAGAATGAATGGAACGTTATCTTTTTTAGAAAACAAGGTGTGTCAAAAAAGTACCAAGTTTAAAGCTGTATTTACCAACATATAAATGAAGAATGAATGGAACGTTATTTTTTTCAGAATACAAGGTGTGTCAAAAAAGTACCAAGTTTAAAGCTGTATTTACCAAGATAAATGAAGAATGAATGGAACGTTATCTTTTTAGAAAACAAGGTGTGTCAAAAAAGTACCAAGTTTAAAGCTGTATTTACCAACATATAAATGAAGAATGAATGGAACGTTATCTTTTTCAGAAACAAGGTGTGTCAAAAAGTACCAAGTTTAAAGCTGTATTTACCAACATATAAATGAAGAATGAATGGAACGTTATCTTTTTAGAAAACAAGGTGTGTCAAAAAAGTACCAAGTTTAAAGCTGTATTTACCAACATATAAATGAAGAATGAATGGAACGTTATCTTTTTAGAATACAAGGTGTGTCAAAAAGTACCAAGTTTAAAGCTGTATTACCAACATATAAATGAAGAATGAATGGAACGTTATCTTTTTTAGAAAACAAGGTGTGTCAAAAAAGTACCAAGTTTAAAGCTGTATTTACCAACATATAAATGAAGAATGAATGGAACGTTATCTTTTTAGAAAACAAGGTGTGTCAAAAAAGTACCAAGTTTAAAGCTGTATTTACCAACATATAAATGAAGAATGAATGGAACGTTATCTTTTTTAGAAAACAAGGTGTGTCAAAAAAGTACCAAGTTTAAAGCTGTATTTACCAACATATAAATGAAGAATGAATGGAACGTTATCTTTTTAGAAAACAAGGTGTGTCAAAAAAGTACCAAGTTTAAAGCTGTATTACCAACATATAAATGAAGAATGAATGGAACGTTATCTTTTTTAGAAAACAAGGTGTGTCAAAAAAGTACCAAGTTTAAAGCTGTATTTACCAACATATAAATGAAGAATGAATGGAACGTTATCTTTTTCAGAATACAAGGTGTGTCAAAAAAGTACCAAGTTTAAAGCTGTATTTACCAAGATAGAAATGAAGAATGAATGGAACGTTATCTTTTTTAGAAAACAAGGTGTGTCAAAAAAGTACCAAGTTTAAAGCTGTATTTACCAACATATAAATGAAGAATGAATGGAACGTTATCTTTTTCAGAATACAAGGTGTGTCAAAAAAGTACCAAGTTTAAAGCTGTATTTACCAACATATAAATGAAGAATGAATGGAACGTTATCTTTTTAGAAAACAAGGTGTGTCAAAAAAGTACCAAGTTTAAAGCTGTATTTACCAACATATAAATGAAGAATGAATGGAACGTTATCTTTTTTAGAAAACAAGGTGTGTCAAAAAAGTACCAAGTTTAAAGCTGTTTACCAACATATAAATGAAGAATGAATGGAACGTTATCTTTTTTAGAAAACAAGGTGTGTCAAAAAAGTACCAAGTTTAAAGCTGTATTTACCAACATATAAATGGAGAATGAATGGAACGTTATCTTTTTTAGAAAACAAGGTGTGTCAAAAAAGTACCAAATTTAAAGCTGTATTTACCAACATATAATGAAGAATGAATGGAACGTTATCTTTTTCAGAATACAAGGTGAGTCAAAAAAGTACCAAATTTAAAGCTGTATTTACCAACATATAAATGAAGAATGAATGGAACGTTATCTTTTTTAGAAAACAAGGTGTGTCAAAAAAGTACCAATTTAAAGCTGTATTTACCAACATATAAATGAAGAATGAATGGAACGTTATCTTTTTTAGAAAACAAGGTGTGTCAAAAAAGTACCAAGTTTAAAGCTGTATTTACCAACATATAAATGAAGAATGAATGGAACGTTATCTTTTTTAGAAAACAAGGTGTGTCAAAAAAGTACCAAGTTTAAAGCTGTATTTACCAACATATAAATGAAGAATGAATGGAACGTTATCTTTTTTAGAATACAAGGTGTGTCAAAAAGTACCAAGTTTAAAGCTGTATTTACCAACATATAAATGAAGAATGAATGGAACATTATCTTTTTTAGAATACAAGGTGTGTCAAAAAAGTACCAAGTTTAAAGCTGTATTTACCAAGATAGAAATGAAGAATGAATGGAACGTTATCTTTTTCAGAATACAAGGTGAGTCAAAAAAGTACCAAGTTTAAAGCTGTATTTACCAAGATAGAAATGAAGAATGAATGGAACGTTATCTTTTTCAGAATACAAGGTGAGTCAAAAAAGTACCAAATTTAAAGCTGTATTTACCCAGATATAAATGAAGAATGAATGGAACATTATTTTTTTCAGAATACAATCAGTGTCATAAAGTACAAAAATCTTGATACTTTTTTGACACACCTTGTATATGGATTTTTAATTAAGAATGGAAAGACTGGGTGATGAAACCTACTTAAATAACTGAGCTGAATATCAAACGATTCGGTATTTACTCAACAATTGACTTATTTTCAGACGTATAAAATTTCAAGTGACTAAAGCTTAGTGAACTGATAGCTTTTCACCTATGTGATTTTCAAACCAAGTGGCTGTGTGTTTGTTTTTGTTCTCCTTTATATACTGTAGTATGGTGCTTTATAGGGGAGAGGAGTCTCGTTTTATGATTTTGAGGAGGTATATGTTCCTCCTGTCAACATAGGTTTAACATAGCACTAACGGACTTAAAGGACTTTTGGGGGACTAAGGTTAATTGGCCTTTAGGATATATAGAATAAAACAAGCTTAAATCAGGCGAATAGATATTTCATTAGCCACGTAGAGGAAGCCTGTCAGAATTATAAACTATTTAAGGGGAGATAATCCTTTTTAACTGACTGACTGTTAAAACAATTTGCCATATTCTGCTAAAAACATTTCTGTATACACTTCCTTGTACATTCCTTTAATTTTTATTTCTTATTTCGTTTTTAGACAAATATACTTTTCTTCTTAAATCTAATTCAAAATATTTACCGTTTAGGAGGAATAATTCTCAAACATAGGACTCAAAATTGGAATAAATATTATAATACTCATGTTCCTAAATCTTTCGTCCGTTATTATCCTGCAACACCCTCTAGTTAAAAATGAGACCGTCCAAATTGTTCAAGATGCAATGAAAAAAAAATGTAAATCCAGATTATCTGCTGTCGCTTAATCACAAATTTCTTATTTGTGCCATTTCATTTCACCTAATTTTAAAAATAAAACATTCCAAATGGTATTGCATCGTTTAAATGCCAAACGTAAAATTAATACGAATTTAGAAAAACAAGTTACATGTTTGTTTTATTTGTAATATAAAAATTGTGAATTCCGGAATATATTTTGATAAATTGGATCTCATGTCGTGCCAGCCTCCTGCCCTAATTTACGCTATGTTTTAGCGAGCCAGCATCAGGCAAATTTTCAGTGCAAGTTATATACTTTCCGACTCATGTTTTTGTCACTTTTTTGTCGGTAAATTAATGTAGATATTCTAAACTCGTCCCCCAGATTTTTCACAGTAAATATTTCACAAACATCCTTTCAAGAAAGATTGAGAGAGGATTACATCAAGATTATTATACTTTTACATATTGAATTATTTGCAATAGCTATTAAATAAACATATCAAACGTTATAATAATCACATTACCATACTGTAGGTATATCCACAAGTCCTGATAGGAATATATCAATACTCATGTTACTTGTAACACCCTCTGATCAAAAATTAGATCTTCCAAATCATCCAATATGAATGAAATACAAATCCTTATTTTCTGGTGTCGCTTATCCGCCGAAATCTTATTTCTTAGGCGTGTCGTCACCTCAGCTAAATAATGGACTATCCAGTTTTTATTATAAAGCAAGAAAGGCCAGAAAAAGGACATGCTACGCAATAAGTATAATAAGAAAGCAAGAGAGTAGGGAAAATATATAGAAAGACTTTGAGCACGCGGAAGCGACAACATTAATCTGTTTCAACGGAACATTATGGAAATATGAAAAGAAGGAACGAAGGAACAAAGAGTGAGTGTATGTGTGTGTGTGTATGTGTGTGTGTTTGTGAGAGAGAGAGGGGTAAATTAAGATTATTATACTTTTTACATATTGGACAGTTTATAGATAATACATACTATAATAAATGATACTATATCATATATGATAATATCAATTATGCGTGATATATAGATAATTATAAATGACATACAGGTGGATATGATGTATAAATGTAATATATATATATATATATATATATATACATACATATAATATGGATATAGAGATCTATATAGATATTATTACTCACTCAATCCCCATAGTTCCAAAAATCCGCGTTAGTATAAAGAGTTTCAGATAGTCTATTGTCGAAATAATCTAAAGAAAAGCACAAAGAAATAAGACTGTTATTCATAACAGTGAAAGTATACTTTTAGGTTGTTTTAGACATACATTTACGATTGTTTCTTTGTAGCAAAACAGAAGAAATTCTTTAAATAGTTTTAATTTTTGATTTAAATATAAATATACGTCGTAGATATTCTCGAAAACAGTTCGGATTTCTGTTCGTATCTACTGTGATATCAGGGAATGCAAACACTCTATTATGAAAATAAATTACTCTGAATCTAATATCCCGTGTATTTCTATACTCTCACACTTCTCTGTGCACTACCTATTGTAATATCCCGCCCAGTCGACTGGGGCTGTAAAATATACCGGCTGCACCTCTGCAGAGTGGTAAAATCTTCCCAATAGAACCATCTGTTGGTACTGGGTTGCAACCCGTGATACAGCGTCAAGGACGGACTTCTAGTGACTGAGCAGTCCACGATATGCAACATTCCGATTTGACTCTTACTTAGTCTAGACAGCGGTCGGAGTGGCCAAATCCGATCAATCAGCTGGTAACCTCAAGCCATAGCCCCCATATGATTGTCCCATATGGGAAGCCCCAATACTTTTTATCATATATGTGCTGGAAGGTTGAGGTTGAGGGTCTTAGTGTCCTGAGTGTGACGTTAAACTGCATCTAGTGGTAAAGTTGCTTTTCTGGGAAAGTGGAGTACTCCTTTATCACTCAGGGACGCCCTAACTCGGCGTGGATAATGGATATTCCACATCCCGAGCTCTAGAACTGAAACTTGAGCATCAGATAGAGTTTAACGTTATACCTAGGACAATAAGACCCTCAGCCACTGCCTTCTAGCACACATACGATAAAAAGGGATGCGGCTTGCCATAAGGGGAATAAAGTTGGGACAATCATAAATGTGCTAGGGCTCGACGTGACCAGCCCGTTGATCGAAATGGGCCTTTCCGACCGCCCGTCTAGCATAAGTAAGGACCAAAGTGAAGTGTTGCATGTCCTGGACTGCTCAGCCACCAGGGTTCCTTCCTTAAGCATTACGAATGGGCATCCACGACCAACAGGTGGCCCCATTGTGGGGTTCTTAACCTTCTACAGAGGTGCAGTCTGTGTATTCTGTAGTCCCAGCCGACGGAGCTATATCTGGGGGGAGAATAATTGGAAGTAGGTATTTACCCAACCCGTTCGGGCAGGACAGGATGGGACACAAGTTTGCACATATTGGACATACTGAGAGGATCGAACTAGATGACTAACCAGTAAACCCTGATTGGGCACCCCTCAATAATTAGACGTATACCATTCCCAATGTTGGATATGTATCCAACTCATTCGCTACGGGTAGAATTTGGCACAAGAGAATGGAGGATCCAGGGAGGATCGGAATCGGTATTCAGTAATAATGGATCTGCGAAACTAACTTGCAAACCAATAGAACACAATGGGACACCCGCGCAGAATTGAATATATAGCACTTACACATTTACCCGACCCATTAACCACCTGTAGGATGTGAGAAAGGGCATAAGTTTGATCCTTGTTGGATGCGAAGTAGTAATGGATCAGCGGATCCATTACAACATATTAGGGTGCCCGAGAATACCGTGTTTATCCGAAAATAAGACCTACTGCCAAAATAACACCTACTGCCAAAATAAGACCTTCCCTGATTTTTTAGAATGATTTTAATATAAGCCCTCTCCGTAAAAATAAGCCCTAGTTGAGAGCGACAGACAGACGAAAGTAGCAAGCTTTTTTTCACAATCACATCTTGCGACGCAAACACTCAAAATCTCCTGAAAATAAATCCTAGTGTTATATTTAGGAGTTAAAATTAATACACCCCTCTTATTTTCGGGAAAACACAATAGTTGTATAATTTTGATATTTCGGACTGTTGTTCTCATCTTTATTGTGTATAAATATAATGTTCAGACTATTGATACCTCGAGCTCTGGTTTGTTTTGTTTTTTAAATACCTTAAAATAAGTTCAATTTAATTCAGGGTAACCGTCTAAAGATGTATTATTGTAAGGTAATTAAAAAACACTTAAGCAGAACCCGTGGTCTAAACATTGTGTTTATACACAATATTTATGAGTACAACAGTCCGAAATATCAAAATTATTCATATCAAGTCATCTCCTAAATAGCAACATGGTAGTTAGATGTTTACCATTTCCAATGGTATTAGCACTGTGAAATGCAAACCACTTCTGTCTAGGATATGAACTCGGTGATCCGATTTCATTTAAGATGATAACCGTTACATGAACAATGCATCTATAACTATGAGCATAATCATACGATTGAAGTTTAGTTTTGACGTATCTGTTTAATAATTTCTATCCATGATACCCCGGATGATCCGATTTCATTCAAGATGATAACCGTTACATGAACAACGCATCTATAACTATGAGCATAATCATACGATTGTCGTTTAGTTTTGACGTATCTGTTTAATAATTTCTATCCATGATACCCCGGATGATCTAAACGTCCACAATATTAAATATTAAATAATCATAAGTTTCTGAAAAAGTTTAAACGCATCCGTATTCCATTGTCATTCGTATTTGTTTTTGTCTGTTTCTCCCTTGTGTACAAAACAGTTCCTCATATATTTAGAATGATAACAAAAATAATAAAAAAAAGAGGAAAGAAAAGAAAAAGAAGAGAAGAGAAAAAATGAAGAATTAGAAAAAGAAGAAAATGGGTCTGATCGTGTTCCCTATCTGTCTGTTTTGTTTCTGCGAATGTTTTCGCCGGATTTATGCCAATTGGCAAACTATGAGTTGGTGTGGTAAATAAAAGTTTTGTCTATTCTTGGAGACTCAACCAAGAAATGTGATCTATCGCCTTCAATGGACAGCTGGCGTCGTCTTTAGAGGCGGTGGCGTATTACAGTCCTTGGTGAATCGAAAGTTGTGTAAGTGTGCCTATCTATCTTAACGGGTTTATGAATTTAGACAGATGTGTGTAGACCGCTGTATATGATTATACTATTATGAACATATCAATATTATGAATATATTAAGCGGATATTTTAATGTAACCGTAGTGCCCTCATAAGCAACGGCGACTGCACATAGCAAGAAACACACAGAAACCCACACACACACATACACGCAAACACACAAAAACACAACAGAGACCTGCACACATACGCAAACACTCACATGTACATTTTAACACACACACACACACATATATATATATATATATAGTATATATATTATATATATATACATATATGTATATACATATACACATCTATATATATATGTATACATATATATACATGTGTATACTTATATACACATATATATGCATTCATATATATACACTTATATAAGCATGCGTATATATTCATATAAATACGTACATGTACATATATTGATATACATTTATATCTATACATATCTACATATATATATATATATATATATATATATATATATATATTTATATATATATATATATATGTGTGTGTGTGTGTACTTACGAACACATGCACATACACATATATATATATGTATATAAACATACATATATATATTCATATATATATACATATATATATATATATATATGTACTTACGAACACATGCACATATACACATATATATATGTATATAGATATACATATATATATATTCATATATATATATATGTGTGTGTGTGTGTGTGTGTGTGTAATTTAATCTGACATGAAGACAGTTGTAGTCATTTTTGATGTTATATATTAGAAGTCCGACGATTAAGAAAAGTTAGTGAAAATAGTTTAAAACTTATAATCCTCGTACATATATATATAATATATATATATATATATATATATATATATATATATATATATATATATATATATATATATTGAATTTCATCAGTCCTCATGAAAACAGATGTGGAAGTTTTCTAATAAATTCCTTAGTAGTTCAACGGTTTAAAAAATGAGCGACTAGTTCCACATATTGTGGAAAGTAACAAGTACTTTGCACATACATGCATACACATGCCCATGTGGGGGAGGATCTAAGATAATAATTATCGTCCTATTACATGTATCGGTGACCCAAGTTCCAATCTTAGTCTATACTGATTAATTTGTTAATATTAATACATAATAATATATAAGTATTAATACTATAATTAATATAAAACATAATTTCTTCAGCAAAAAATAAGCCAACAAGGGTTGACATGCCGTAAAATCTAACAAACCAACCAGGGTATAATTTACAATGTATGTTACTTTTAAAACGTTTTAATTGTCTTCGAAATAATACACCGTCTATACAGACCCAATATTAGGTTGGTTGATTGGTTGTATTTTACGGCATTTCAACCATTGTTGGGTTATTTTATGCCGAATATGTTTTGTTTTATTCATTCTTGATGCGTATTAAAAGATTTAAACTCAACTTTTTACAAACTCATGTTTTGTTTTTATTTAACCCATAGATAGGACCCTAACAGGTATTACATAATTGGTTTCAGTAGTCCCTTGACACTGGTTACGGTGCACAGGTAAATATATTTTCCCAATTTTCCCGTAAATTTCTGTGATTTGTAAGACCCCTTATTGTAAGTTATTAGTTGTTGTTTAAACCTTCTTTTATTTAAGTATTTCCCGTTGTTTCGGACGTACAATACAATTGCTGTTCGAGTCTTGTTTTTCATGACCAGAAAAAGCATCACGGAGCCGCTACACTCAATTGCAGTGGAACGAGTACAAAACATTATGAAGGTGGATTAACTAAAAGGAAATATCCGAGGAACATAGTTAGTAAGACGAGAACATTCCATGTGGATTGAATAAAAAATCCAATTTGAAATTCTTAGAATGTTACCAAATACAATAGATAGCTGAAGAAGGCCAGAGAGTACAACGATCAAAATGTTATGATCTGACTGGATGTGGGAGTAATGATGATGAAAGTATACTCCAAATTCCACAGAAGTCCAAAATTAGCACTTCACTAATATATGCAGTTTAACCAATACCCAGCTCACTAAGAACCTCAGCCACCGCCTTCTAGCAGATATATCATAAAAAGTGTTGAGTGTTTGTGGAAAAGGCAATTGGGCCGGGACAATAATATAGGTGCTAGAGCTTGACGTGACTACTTCGACCACCCATCTAGCATAATAAGGGCCAAAGTGGAATGTTGGATGTCAGGGACTGTTCAACCAGAAGGATTCCGTACACGAGTCGCCACCCAGGGCTAACAAGTGGCCCCATTGGGGTTTTACCCCCACTGCCTAGGTGCAATCACCATATTCTAAAGTCCTAGCCAACAGGGCGGAGACACGTGACACCCCTTTGGTCATTCTAATTCTGTGTAAGTGTCCCTATCTTTACGGATTTATGAATTGAGACAGATATGTGTAGACTGATCTATACAATTTTACTATTCTGAACAAATCAAGAGTTCGATCCTTGCTGGATGCCTCTTACTCCCAAGTCCACTTTGTTACAGACAGACATACACACCATCTCCATTATAAGACTGGACTCCTAAATAATGGCTAAAGTAGAGTGCTGCGTGTCACGGACTACTCAGACACCAGGGTTACGTCTTTAATCCTCATAGGTCGCAACCCACGATTAACAGATGGCCCTATTGGGGGATTTTACCCCCTCTGCGGGGTGTGCAGTCGAGGTATTCTACAGCCCCAGTCGGCAGGTGAAGCACTGGACAGAGCATCATCTACTTCTCGCCATTGATATTGAAGATTGTAATCAGAGGTTTCACTATGATAATCAGATGCGTCAACAATTATGGATGGATGCACTTTGTACCAAAAACAGGTAGCCCATTTGCTGTAGAAACCACTAAAGCTAAAGCTAAAGAACTATAAAAGACAGTGTACAAGAAACTTTAGTCTGTGAAGAAACAGACTTAATTATGACTAAAGATGATGAACATATTGGAACAACAAAACATTAAAAAAATAAATGTATATATGAGCATATATAGCAATATATATATATATATATATATAATATATATATATTATATATATAAAGCAATCTACAGACGCGCATTTCGGGTTTACCCCTCATCAGTGCAGCTATACTTATATATATATATATATATATATATATATATATATATATATATATATATATTAAAGATGGGTTTATCAACCTTCACCAGCTAAAGGATTTTGTTCTAGATACAGTAATAATATAGAAAATATCCCAAAATATTACCTAATGATAAATCTGATTAATGTTTGAAAAAATCTCATTTATTTAATTCTAATTAGTCGTAATTTATAATTAAGTCTAAAACCAACCAATCTCTGTCTGTAAGTATAGCATTTCTCTACCCCTCTCTCAAAACATGTAGAACACCTTAGTATGAGGAGCAAAAAAATAGGTAATGGGACGGGGCATTTCTCTGACTCCTGACTTCTGACTTTGCACCCTCTCTATATATCTACCTTTCTCTCTCTTAGCTTTGTAATAGCTATACTTACAATCGAGGGAACGAAAACATAAGAAATAAAATTGTTTTCTTGCTGTAAAAAAATAAATAAAATTAATGTGATGTTTTAAAATAGATTTTAAAAAATTCTTTAATTATTAATTTCTAAAACTTATAGGTTCAATAATTGTGAGTGAAAATGTAGGAAGAGTATTGTTAACAGAAACCTAATTTTATGCTTATTTTACCAGCCTCGTCAATCAAGTAAAACTCCTTTTACACAAGGTATTAGAGTAGATGATTATTTTACAAATGTAACAAAAGTAACGTTACCATATTCAACACTGTCAACAGTAAGTTCTGATTGTTATATATTATATGCTACACCGGCAATGGAAATTAAACAAACTACAGCAACATCTCATCTTTTCAGGAACAAAATTTTATTTCTCTTTATTAAGTGGGAGATACATGTAGATGTACTGCAAACGAATAAAAGAAGGTAATGAAGAACTATTTGCTCGTAAATTCCTACCATAAAATAAATTGAACCCATATTTTATGTCCGTGTTTTTGCAATAAATGTCTTATTTTTCTTGCACCCGTTATGTTACAATACTAAATATATTTCCTTTATTTATTTTAATATTCACTTCAATGTGTATATTCTAAAAACTTTTGTTTTGTGAGGATGCTTAGTTTTAAAGTGGGGGTTCATTTTACACTTTTACTCGTAAATTCCTACCATAAAATGCCCAAGCCTAATTTTATGGCAGGAATTTACGAGTAAAAAGTTGAATATTACTTTTTGTTGTTATTTCTTTTCTTTTTGGCTTTGCTACTCTAAAATAAAAACGTCAGATTTTAATCATCGTCGACGAAAAAACAAAATTACGGTCATAAAAGGAGGATCCAATTTATGCCTAAATTGTAAAACGAGCCCCCAACTGTAAAACTAAACATTCTCACAAAATAAAAACTTTTAGAATATGCACATTGAAATGAATATTAAAATAAATAAATAAAATATATTCAGTATTGTAAAATAACGGGTGAAAGAAAAATAAAACATTTAATACAAAATCACAGACATAAAATGGGGGTTCAGTTTATTTTATGGTAGGAATTTACGAGCAAATTGTCCTTCATTACCTAAAAGAAAAAAATAATTTAAAATGAAATAGGCAATAGGGCTAGAACAACCATCGGAGTGGTAGTCCGTCTAGAGTCTCATCTATTGCTAAATAGAAAAACATAAGTTTAAAAAATCTGATTAAAAAATTGAGTACCCATCAAGAATGAATAAAACAAAACCGTCTCCGACATAAAATGTCCCGATGGATTGACATGGTCGAAAACCCACCCTACCAACCAACTACTAAATAGTGTTTTCGATGCTCCCTGGATGCTCCTTACTTGAAAACTTGTGTCAGATCCTACTAGTGGCGAATGAGTTATGTAAATAACTCCTAATTGAACCATATCAATATTATTATCGAATTTCCGGTCTTGCGCAACAGCTAGGCTAGAATTAGTAAATATCTAAATTTACATGCAATTTTAAGGCGCATCACGTGGAGTAATGATTACCAAGATTGATTGGCCGACCATTGTTAATGAGTTCGATTCTCATAGTAAATAACTATATATATCTTATTATAATGGAGATTGTATTTTTCTGTCTGTAAGAGAAACTATATCACTACTCAAGTCACAATTCCCATAGTTATTTATATTACATTCTCTATGAGTTTATTTAAACCTCAATTATTAATAAAATTGTTTGATATTATTAATACTGTTGACCATATCCATGTACTAATAGCATGCACTTGCATTTATATATACAACAAAATAGCGGTTTACAGTGTGGACGGGAAGGCTAATTTGCATATTGATACTAAAAATGTGATTTTAATAAATATAAGCTTACTACTATTGATTTCTAATTGTTTGGTTTTATCTTGATGAATATGAGGAAAAATCTCGGTGATACAAGTTAAAAGAAACCCCTTAACAAGAATAAATAACTGTTATTTTATTCTTTATTGCCTATTTTAACTAAATAGTTAAATTAAGAAAATTTAGCAATGAAAGACGGGAATGATCGAATAGTAAGCTTCAGTTATTCTGTTTTTCAATTATACCCCTCTTGTTTTAAATCATTTTATCTGCATTCTTATTTAGTTTCATTAGCCTTTCTAATTTAATATAATATTTTATTATATTAAAACTTAGATGCTTGCAGCCGGCGTGTGCATATATTTGCTAGTACATACAATTAAAAATACAACCCTGTGTTGCAAACGCTATGCAAAGAATTAAATAACTCGTTTTAATGGATTTTTCTAGTTTACGTGCAAGGAGACGATCAATGCAAACTGTGTCCACCCGTTCGTGATCTGGTGCGTTTGATCAATATTCAGGTAATTATCAAGTATATAAATTTATCTAAAATCTATTGATTCGGGTCAGTTAATAATCATGCTTAAGAATCATGAGAACAGATATTAACCACAAAGTTTCGTTTAAATAACATAGCATAAAATAAACCAACAAGGGTTGACATGCCATGAAATCTAATCAACTAACAGCTTATAACCTGTCTTATCAGTGGGAATTATAACACGGCAACTGTATCCTTAGAAGAGGGGTAAGACGACATAAAAGTAGGGTGTTCTGTTTATAGCACTAAACTGGATCTTATGGAGAGGCTTCGGTTTTTGGAGCTCTGGGGAATGTGGAGTAACCCTTCATTGCTATTACTTCCACGTCCATTCTGAGTCGGAGTGGTAGTACCTATTATGGTTTCATCTATTGATCAAATAGATTTGTTTGAGAATGTTTGTTTGTTTGTTTTGTTTTACGGCATATCAACCTCAGTGGGTCATTTTGTGCCGATAAAGTTTTGAAATAAATCAATTCTTAATGGATAATACAATTTTTTTATAAATACATTTTTCTATCTAACCCATAGATGGTACCCTAACAGGTACTACCACTCCGGGTCAGAGTGGACCAGGGAGCAATGGTGATGAAGGGGTGCTCCACATTTCCCAAACCTCCAAAACTGGAACCTCACCACCAGATAGAGTTTAACGTCATTCCCAGGACATGTAGACCCGCAGCCACCGCCTTCTAGCACCCATATGATAAAAAGGGGTTGGGGCTTGCCATAAGGGCAATAAGGTTGGTAATATCATATAGGTGTTAGGGCTTGACGTGACCAGCCGATTGATCGCCCGACCGCCCGTCTAGCCCAAGATAGAGCCAAAGTGGAGTATTGCATGTCATGAACTGCTCATCGACCTGGGCTCTATCCTTAAGCATCACGGGTCGCCACCCACGGCCAACATTGGGGGAGTCTTACCCCTCTGCAGAGGTGCAGTCGGTGCATTCTAACGCCCCACCCGACAGGGCGGTTGTTTGAGAATGATTAGTATTGAATAGGAATACTTGAAATCGTAACTATACATTTTTAACGCAAATAATATGAAAAAAACATCTTTGTAAATGTCAGTATAGTTGACATATTGTCCTTTTTGAGAGGAAAGGAATTATACCAAAAAATATAAGCATAAACCTGATCAATATCTTACAAAGGTAATTCCTTGACATGATCATATAAATAACAATTTATCAGGTAAAACTGATGATTTTTAAAGTTTATTCTTAAATCGCACTGACCTAGGACCGCGGCGCGTTTGGACGTTGAAGTCTTTCGACGATGCGGCCAGAGTAGGGGATCGGCAAACAAACGGTGATCAAACGGCGGTGACGGCGGTGACGAGAAGGTGCGCGGTGGCTACGGCGGCTGGAAGAACGACGACGACCACCACTAGCGAAGGCTACGACGACGAAAACGAAGACGAAGACCTTGCTGCCGGCGGTGAAGTGTACTGTTGCTCACTCGACACACTATCACGCACGCCTAACTACCGTATGTCTCGTTTGTACTTGCTCCCTACGGATTTTACAGCATGTCAAACCTTGTTGGCTTATTTTATGCCGAAGATGTTTTATGCATTTCTTGTTGGGTATTCAATTTATTTTTAACTCAATTATTTAAACACATTTTTAAAACTGATTTTGTTCTGTTTAATACATAGATTGGACTCCATATATATATATTTACCAACCCCTCCGCACGAGCAGGATGTGACACAAGGTCAATTTCTTAAGCGGAGTTCAACAGGTTTGAA
>CM042152.1:41260537-41270537 GCA_023376005.1 Doryteuthis pealeii | reverse complement strand
ACAGTTGTTGACGAGAATTAACCTTTCGCTTGACCCCTTCAAAGCGGGTGATTGGACGCGTGAGATAGTTTAGTTGAGATGCGGTGCAGATTTCAGAGCGGATGGACATATGGGTCGCTGCTCCGATGTCGTTTTTCCCCCCGTGGCGAAATTAAATGGTCAAGGTTACGAAATAAAGCTTGATCAAGAAAAACAACCAAGACTTTTTTTGTTAATTGAATATTAAAAACAATGACCAGCCTAGCACGAAGAAGAATCAACGGAAAGAAGAAAAACCAAACCTTAACAGAAGCTCATAGAAAATAGCCGACGAGTCAGACAAAGAACCAGAGGCAGAGGTAAAAAGTAAGTTCATCATATATCATTTTTACTCTATCTTATATGTCTGTCTGTCTGTCTCTCCCCGTTTATATAACCGATGTTGAATGAGTATATCTAACATTATTTTGGATTATTCAGACTGTTGTCCTCATCTTTATTGTTATATACACAACGATTCGGCTGATGAGGACAACAGTCTGAAAAATCCAAATAATACAAAATACCCCCACCTCCTTATCCCATTAGGTCACGCTGTCAGAACGGATAGGTATGAATCTCCATCGCCATCTGACAGGTATTTTGAACGGCATCCAGCATCCGTAAGAAGCTGATCGGCATATGTTTTTACTGATCGGCCTTCACTGGTGTGTCCATGTGTAGCTACCCACAGGAAATCATTACTTTTGAGTTCGTCCTTGCTTCTCTAGCAGTACCCATCACGTCTTGTTCGTATTTTTAGTCAGTGGAAGATCTAACCAGTAACAACAATTATAATTAACATCAGTTTTTGCACTTTGCTTGGATAGGGGTATGATCATGTGCTGGAAAGCCGCTGTGAGCGTCTTAAAGTTTAAAGAGTTAAAACAAAAAAAAGGAATAGTGTAAATATTCAACTGGATTATTTCAGAAATAATGATCAGAAAATAGATTTTTGTTTGGGAATTTTGTTAACTTCCGGCTGAATTACTTAATTGAATTAACAGGACATTTTTGGGAACATCCGGGAGATTCACTCAGCATAATTTGCATAGTGATGTGTATAGTGATTTGTACATAGATATTGTATAATATTGTATATATTCTGGGGAATTTTTTAAAGAGGGCTAGTAACCCCAATTATAATTGAAAACCATCAGATTTTGCACTTGGATTTGATGTGGGATGATCAGTTATGTTCATAAATATATTTATATATTATGGTTTATGTTTATATTACTCAGCATCATTTGTAAAGTGATTCGTATAGTTATTTGTAAATAGATTTTGTATGATAATGTATATGTTCTGCGAATTTGAAAAAAAATCAAATGTTGTTGTAAAAGATAGAAAAAAATCGGATATGCCCACGGGGCATAACAAATGAATAAACAAGTGAAAATTAGGAATAGCTTATTGATTTTTTTTTAATTCAAATATTCGTTTCATTTCTTGGGGGCTTATATGAGGTTAAATGGCCTCTAAAACTTCGGCCTAGTCTCTTTTTTTCAAATTCATTGGGTTTTCGGCTACTCCATTCCTATGTCAACACTGCGAATATAAATAAGTAAAGTCCACCTGGTAGTCTAATCTCAGATAACGACAAATAGCGAGGATGTCTATCCGCTTTTCACTAGCACTAGACCAAGGAGATTGTTTTTAGCATCTGAGGTGGAGTGCCAAACTTACCATCAGCTCCTCACTTTACCGCACAGATACCTTTGCTATTCATATGCTGTGTTGGCGACGGCAGTTATTGAACCCAGAACCTTGTGGTTCCGAGCCGGATGCTCTACCGACTGAGCTAAACCGGTCCTATAAAAAAGCGGATATGCATAACAAATAAATAAATAAATGGAAATTAGGAATGACTTATTGATTTCTAAAGCGCGTGGTGTAATGGTTAAAGTCATGGGAAATGGACTCGTCGCCACGAGTTCAAATCCTGAACGTGGTAACTGCATTTTCACTTAGCGCTAATACCCTTGGAAAAGGTATGAATCCAATTCTCACTCCAGTCATGGGTAAATAGCAGGGCAGACCGGGCTCTTTAACCTTGATTAGGCAACGGGTCTAGGAGAAGTAAAACTCTGAATGCAAACCTGTTGAACTCCGCTTAATAAATTGATCTTGTGTCAGACCCTGCTCGTGCGGAGGGGTTGGTAAATATATATTGATTTTCTAATTCAAATTTTCATTTCATATCTTTAGGGCTTATATGAGGATAAATGGCGACGAAAAACTCAGCCTAGTCTTGGGGGGTGGGTACGTTTCTATTGTCAAAACTGAGAATATAAATATGAGGATTTTCTTGATTTTGATAGTAGGCTAGTTGCAGCTCGTGGAGGCGCGTGGTGAAGTGGTTAGAATCGTAGGAAATGGACTCGTCGACCCGAGTTCAAATCCCAGACAAGGCTGTTTGGATTTCACATAACGCTAATACCCTGGGGAAAGCTATGGATCCATATATTCTCCCTCCAGCTATGAGTAAAATAATAGAGCAGACTGGATTCTTTATCCTTGGATAGGTAACCAGTCTAGGAGAAATAAAACTCTGAATTTGGAAACCATAGGTCAGTGATTGATTGGGTTGGTGGCATTCCTTGTGCACCAATTCTTTCCTATCGACCGTGCCAAAAAGTGCGGAGTATCCAACACAAGCCTTCACCACTATAAACAAAGCACTGTGTAGGTTGTTCATTGGATGAACCCTTATTGGATGAACCCTCGGAATCGACGAGAGAGTCGATTACTTGCAGCTCTCATGGGATTCTCCGTTTTTTGGAGACGTTACTTTTGGGATGACCCTTTTATGTTTAGCATTTGTTGGCATGTCCAATAATCTACAGAGTCTGTTGGTAAACTGTATGTAAATCTTAGTAATGAGTTATCGATCGTTTATTTTCGGAAACAAATCTTCATTCCTTTACAACCAAATAAATAATGTCATATCATTCCATTAGTGCTCACTCTGAAATAGTTAACCAAGAAAAAAGTTAACGGGGAGTGAAGACTGTAAATGTGTATTCACGGCTTTTCTGGTGAGGTCTTTGCATTTCAACGCAGATTTTGTGTGATGAAATTTGGCTGTAAAATGATCAACATTTAACAGGAAATGATTTATAGAAAGATACAAGTTTGCAATTGTATGGTCGTTTGCAACCTCAATTTACTGACTACTTCCAATTTTGGTAATCTTCATTTTATTTGTAAGAGTAAGAGTGTTTCTGGATTCATTAGCCAATATACATGTATTCACTCAACTCCTCAGCACAAGCAGGGTCAGACACAAGATCAGTTTAAAGGGAGTTTAACAGGTTTTAATCCAGAGCTTTTATTTTCCTAGATCACTGCTCTACCAATGGTATATGTCCACTCTGCCTTAATATTTACTTATAGCTGGAGGGAGAATAGTTGGGGTTATACCACTCCGACTATGGAACCACAAGATTCCGGGTTCGATACCGACCCTCACCAACTCTCCTTGGTCTAGTGCTAGTGAAAATGGGATAGACTCCTTCAGTGTCTGGCTGATACAGAATTCAGGCCACCCCGACGATTTTACTTTACTCTACCTTACTTTTACTTATTAATATTTTTGTGTAAACGCGGTCAAATATGGCAGTATGCAATGTTTGGATTGGATTTTTAATACCGGCCCTCGATAACTCAGCGCATGAGTAGCACAGGTAAAGTGCAAAACTGATGGTATGTCTGGCGCACAATACAAGTTTTAAGGATTTTCCGAAAAAGGGCAAGTGATTTATTTATTTATTCCAATGGTTTTAAATTGTAATTAGATTATATTTTTTCAACATTTTCTTTTAGTTATTAACTGTATATATATATATATATATATATATATACATATATATAAATGAAAATGGTCTCTCTCTGTGTGTGCGTGCGTGTGTGTGTGTGTGTGTGTGTGTATGTGAAGAGAAAATGGAAGTGTTTCGATCTATTTCAATAGATCTTCAGTTAATTTGAGGTTACTGTGAAGAAGAAATGTTGAATGAAAAACATTAAAAAAAAACGCTAGTTTTTCATCCAACATTTTTCATCCAACATGTTTTAAATAGATTGACCGACATAACAAAAACTCCACACAGTCTTCTTATTCTCTGTGATAAATTTATTATTCTTCAAATAACAAAAGCCCCGATGAAGATCTATTGAAATAGATCGAAACACTGCAGCGTTGGCGAAATAACATCACTCGTCTTATGAACTTGTCCGTTTTATTTTTCAATTTTTCACTATATCACATATATACACACACACACACACACACACACATACATATATATATATTATATATATATGTATGTGTGTGTGTGTGTGTGTATGTGTGTATTATATGTGTGCATATAAGGATTTGCGTATATACCTTTACATATCAGTGCATGTGCATAATTTTTCATATCGGAGCAAATTATTAACAGATATATGACAAACATTATTTATCAGAAATAAATTTATTTTGAGTAACTTTATTTAATCCGATAAAATATGGCTTTCACATACACACACACACACACACATACACACACACACACACACACACACACATATATATATATATATATATATATATATAAATCGAGAGAGAGAGAGGAGAGATAGAGAGATAGAGGGAGAGAGAGAGTGAAGGGGGTGAGAGATAAGTCATAGATTGGCTGATAGAGAGAATTAAATAAAGAAACATAGCGAAAAAATGTCATGAGCTGTATCACAGACATACGGACACACACACACACATACATGCATACATACATACACACACACACACATATATATATGTATATATATATATATATATGTGTGTGTGTGTGTGTGGTGTGTGTGTGTGTGTGTGTGTATAGATAAAATAGTATGAAAACACACACTACTGTTAAAATGAAAATACTTTATACCATTTCATAGCTAATATTGAACAATTTTAACAGTATTGTGTGTTTTCATACCCTTTTATCTATACATATACCGTCGGATTCAATTACTTACTCTTAACTCATATATATATATATATATATATATATATATATATATAAAGTGAAAAAGAGAATGAGAGAGAGAGGCAGTCAGGCAGATAGATAGATAGATAGATAGATACATAAATAGATAGATAGTGACATATAAGATCGAGATAGAAATATAAATAGATATAAAAGCCTGAAACAGATGAAGATACAGAGAAGAGAGTCAATCAATAATCTCTAATGATCAGGGCGACTCCATGAGCAAATTAAAAACATGCTGGGCCGAATCAGAAACTGCAATCCTGATATTTGGGATTACCAAGATTTACTTACTGTTTGTTGTTAATTATTGTTTCAACGAATGTTTTACTTCATTTACGGGATTTCTTTTTTCCTTTATACAATAACAATTTTTATAAATTGGAAATTTTGGGAAAATCTGCCTTAATTGCTTTAAACTAATATTAAATAATTTTGAAGACGATTTATCCATTGCGCCCACGATAATTTAGATTTATTTATTTTGTTGTTGTTTTTAATGTCTTTTTGCAATCAGCATTCTTTGAATATCAATTCAATGAGGAATTTTGAAAATGAAATAAAAATAACTAACGCAATTTGACAGCTGCGTCGTTTTTTACCTAACGGCCATAACGCCTCACACACCGTACTTTCTTCTACTACTGCTAATACTAATGCTACAACTGGTACTACTACTACTAGAAAAGACAATATCCTCACACAACATACTCCTACTACTACTACTACTACTACTAATAATAATAATAATAATAATAATAATAATAATCTGTTCTTGAAAACGAAACACATAAAATTCTCTGGGACTTTGAAATAAAAACGGATCACCTTATTCCAGCAAGAAGACCAGACTTAGTGTTGATAAACCAACAAAAAAAAAAGAACTTGTCAACTGGTGGATTTTGAAGTTCCAGCAGATCACAGGGTAAAGCTAAAGGAAAATGAAAAAATGGACAAATATCTGGACCTTGCCAGAGAACTGAAAAAGTTATGGAATATCAAAGTGAAAGTTATACCAATTGTAGTTGGTGCACTTGGAACGGTCCCAAAAGGATTGGAAAAGGGTTTGGAAAGTTTGGAAATCAGAGAAAGAATTGAAATCATTCAGAACACTGCACTGCTGCATCTGCCAGAATACTCAGAAGATTTCTGGAGACCTGAGGAGATTTGCTGCCACTCAGACTCCAGTGAAAGACCATCAGCTAACACTGATGTGAAAACTCAAAAGGAGTAATAATAATAATGAATTGGAAATCAGAGGAAGAATTGAGACCATCCAAACTACAACACTTTTGGGTTCGGCCAGAATACTCAGAGATCCTGGAGACCTGAGGTGACTTGCTGTCCCTCAGCCTCCAGTGAAAGACCATCAGCTAACACTGATGTGAAAACTAAAAGGAGTAATTAATAATAATGAATTGGAAATCAGAGGAAGAATTGAGACATCCAAACTACAACACTTTTGGGTTCGGCCAGAATACTCAGAGAGTCCTGGAGACCTGAGGTGACTTGCTGCCACTTAGCCTCCAGTGAACCACCGGCTACGGCATGTGTGAAAAACCAATAATAATAATAATAATAATAATAATAATAATAACATTAACAAATTACTGAGAAGAGGAAAGAACACAAGGACACATTGAAAATTTAAAAAAATAGAAATCACAATTGCAGAAAAGAAAATTAACTGGGAGAAAAACACAAAACAATGTTAGCTATAGAAGCGAAACTCAAAAAAATATCAGAACAGCAAAATAAAAAAATTTTAAAAAATACAAACAGAAGAGAATATTCAAGAATAATGAAATTTAAACTCGATCGACAAGTCAATGGAGAAATCACGAAGAAAATTGAGCAACCGGATGCAAATGAGAGAAAACATTTCTTGAGTAAACCAAGGGAAGTGAAACGGCACAGCATAAGGGCTGAATGGATAAACAGCATTAAAAGTGAATTACAAGGGATTAAGGAAGGCCCTGAGGATTAAATACATGTTGATTCACTAAAAAGGCACACAGAGGAAAAATAGCAAATTGGAAGACACCCGGGGGCGATGGAATATGGTGATACTGGTTCACATGATTCCCAATCTATCCACCATAGATTAGCCCAACAATTACAGGGCGATTGAAAAGTAACTAACTCATGATTTATTTGTAAATCCTTAATTTTACATAAAACGATTATGCGAATAACGCACATGACTTGAAGTCTTATGTAAAATTCTATATAGGCAAGTGTTGTATACTGAATCCTACAGTATTCAGTATATGTTATGGGTGATATAACCTATGGACAATAATGGAATGCGCGCCGAGGGCTACTATAATAAATAGGAAAAATTGTGGCTTGACGCTGTTATGTAATCGCCGCCCAGCACCTATATCTGTGGCCTTGTGCCAGACTTAGAAAAACCTTAGGAAAAAATGTACTACCGATTCTCTTATATTACTGGGTGGTCTTTGTAGAATCACCGAAAAAAAGATAAATTTTTTTAACGAGAGAAAGGAGACGAAAAGGCTATGTTTAAGGAAAATCCAGTCTTTTAGGCGCAGAGAGTCTTTTGATCTTAGGCTCGTGAACTCTGGTTGACCAGAGTGATTCGAAGGAATCGAATCTTCGATTAGGTCCAGAACGAGCTCGAAAATACGAGAAGAAGAAACTTCTGGAAGATTATTCAGACACACTATATTAGGGTCAGTCTGAGATCGGAGGGAGTTAGAGGCAGTCGGTGATCGGAGAGAGTCGGGGCAGTCAGAGCCAGTCAGAGAAGTCGGCCGGAGAGGCAGTGATCGTACGGAGTTTAGTAAGCTGTTGTCGCTAAAGACCATAAGAAAAGCTTGTCACCGAGATATTTACGAAGTTAAATCCAGTTAAAATACACTTCTTATTAAGCGCAGATATTATTAGGGACTCTCTCTCTCTCTCTCAAAAGCTATAGTGAAGTTTTGAATATAATAAACTTCTGAAAAGTAAACATGGTATTATCATTCTTCTTTTACTACGACGAGAAAATACTAGGGGAATCTTTTTATCAATGAAATTCCCCTGACCTCTGGATACCCGTTGAGATAAAGTCAATTGGCCGTAACGAAGGGCATGCGGCGGGCGTAAAGCGATACTCCCTTGACCAAAAGAAGTGTGTGGAAGAATTTTGTGGCTGACTGCTAGATTTTGGATACTGTAAACAAACGACCGTACGAAGACACGATTTGATACCGTGAAACGAACAAACGACCGTACGTACATATCACTAATGCAGTGCAGTGAAAAGAAAAGCCGTAACGTAACAACGCTATGCAAATGCGAGTCAGCTCGTAACTATATTGGTCGGACGCAATCTCCACTTTCTTTGTTATAAATTTCTACTCTTTTGTTCAATACATTTGTCTACATTGTTACCCGTCGTTTGTCTTATTTTTTACCATTAAACCCCCACACCAGTATACTAGTACATTCAACTACATGTGTGCCAGACATATAGTAACTTGCAACATAGTGCTAAAACCTCGAGATAGTGGGTTCGCGTAATGGTTCCATAATCTCTGCAGTCTCAGATATTTGCCTCTCATTCCACTTATGAAGGCGTGACACAAATACATTTTTATGTGGGCCCACCCACAAGCCGAAACTCTTGGGTGGTTAGCACTAATAATGCATTGATTCCGTCGGCATTCCTCCTTAAGAGCGGTGCCTCAGGCACTGGGCAATAAACCCAGCCCTGTCCCATTAAATCAAGGGGCATGTATGTTCTCAAACAGCCGTGTATAAATATTCCTTGACAAGCGCATTCACTATCTATGTAAGATACGCTAGGATAGTCCACAACAGCAGGCGCATTCCCTTCCAGCCTCTCAAGTCGTTCGGGAAACGGATCAATTGATTTTCCCGGGAACTCTTGTGGAACGACAGATAAATTCTCGTATTCGTCCTTCAAGTTCTACCAAAATCGTTGATTTTGTAGAGAAAGTCCCAAAGAAAAAACTCACAGGTTGTTTAATCAGGAATTCTGGTCGGGCACTCATGTGGACCACCCATCCATCTCCCAGGAAAATGGTGATTCAGCCATTCAACAATATTAAAATCTGAACGAACACCATCTTGCATAAAAATCAAGACTTCCATATTCTCACAAGAATTGACAAAAAATATGAATAATTTATATATTTAAGTGGTCACTCATCAAAATACTGAGATGGCTCATAGCAGCTTAACGTCGAGGAACTAATTGGAAAGAAATGATAAACAAAATGACCAAAAGAAAGAAATAAAGAAAGAAAGAAAGAAAGAAAGAATGAACTAAAAAAGAAAGATAGCAAGGTTTTATTTGTAAGGAAAAGAGAATGGCAAAGGAAAATGACTTAAGTGATTTTATGGAAAAGAAAGAAGGTATAAGCAGAACGTATAGTGAAATGATGAACAACATATGACTACAGGGTAATTGAAAGGTAACTCCCTATTTTAAACGATTCATAATTTTTTTTACATGTAGTTACGTTTTTCTGCATTTTTAATGTATGTTCCTTGATATATGGCTATTAAATCTGTGTTGTTGCTGTTGGTGCTTCTCTACGATATCACATCTACAGGTTGATCCGAAAGTCTTGTCAATACTACATATTGTTTGATACTTCATCATTTTTCGTTTTAATAATATATGTGTTGTGTTATTTTTTTACCTCTAAAAAATCTTTAAAAATCAAATTATTTTCTAGAATGTTGTCTTGTGTTATGTAATTATTTTACCCTAAAATTATCTGGGAACACTACACATTTATAGAGTGATTGAAATGTAACTCCCATTTTAAACTATGAAGATTTTTTTTAATATGCAGTTCCATCAATACTTAAGAGAATATTGAAGACTTGATTTTCATGCAGGATGGTGCTCCTGCACATTTTGCTATTGTTGTTCGTG
Source organism: Doryteuthis pealeii (assembly GCA_023376005.1). NCBI lineage: Eukaryota > Metazoa > Mollusca > Cephalopoda > Myopsida > Loliginidae > Doryteuthis > Doryteuthis pealeii. The sequence continues at coordinate 41,260,580 of CM042152.1, read as the reverse complement.
AATGGCTGAACCTCAATTTTCTAGAATGCTAGATCCTCAGCGT
>CM042152.1:41250537-41255537 GCA_023376005.1 Doryteuthis pealeii | reverse complement strand
AGTTATCAGAAGTAAAAGAGATGATTGATGAAGCCCCGTGGGGATGTTTGGTTGGTGCCATTGTGTGTCGCCAGAAGCTTGCTATGTTTAAATAATTCACAATTTTGTTACGTTGACAATCCACCATGCGGTACACAACAATAATTCAGAAATTATGTCTAACGCCCTGTTTTAGGATCATGAATATACTCACTCAGTTCGCTTTTTGAACTTAAAGTCCATCAATCAAAATGTGTAAGACAATCGAAAATAAGCACTTGGTATGTATGTATGTCCGGAAGAAAGTAAAAAAGTAAAACAATTAAGGACAAAGTATACATATATATATATATATATATATATATATATATATATATATATATATATATATATATATATATCACGCGCAAATCGCACGCAAATATTGAAAAGAATAACGTAGCGTTCAACCGTTATTAAACAGACATAACAGAAAAATTACAGAAACACGCACAACCTATATATATATATGTATATATATATATATATATATATATATATATATATATATTATATATACTAATTTATGTATCGATCAAAGCCTTAAGAAGATACCAGAATATCTGAAATACGTGTTGCGTATGTGAAATAAAAATAATAAAACATTTTTTTCTGAGAACGATACATTTTGCGAACCTTTTTTTTAAAAAAAATAAAATATTACATTTTCTCCCGTTGGAACCAGAACAACATTTTATATATATATATAATATATATATAATATATATTAAATTTTTACTTGAAGGCACTTACAACGCATGTATCGCATAAAATTCGATACTTTTTCTTATAGAAAATGAACTTGACAAGTGTAATCCAACAAAGGATGGTTCGATGTGTAGAATACCGTACAGACTGTTTCGACTTTATTAAGTCTCATCAGCGGTATATACTAACGATTTCCCTCCGACAGAAATCGAAACCGGGACCTCAGCAGACACAGTGAAACACTAGTGAAACACCTTATCGCCTCGGCCACAGTACACAGCTGACCATCCTAGCGAAATTAAGCTTGTCAAGTGATACTCACGCCTCTACCATAATAGGTAAGGGGGCGTTATTGAGAGAATAATAACAACAAACAGACCGTTTGCCCTTCGGCGAAGTGAATAAGATTTTTGGATGTTTGTTTATTTAGAAACGTTGCGGATAAAGTATATATTAAATTTTTACTTGAAGGCACTTACAACGCATGTATCGCATAAAATTCGATACTTTTTTCTTATAGAAAATGAACTTGACAAGTGTAATCCCAACAAAGGATGGTTCGATGTGTAGAATACCGTACAGACTGTTTCGACTTTATTAAGTCTCATCAGCGGTATGTATTTGTGGAAAAGGTGACTTACCGGTGAAAATGGTCACAGTGGTTAGTTGATGCAAGTATCACAATGATAAGACAGCGATATAACAAATATAAAGTTCTCAATACGGCAGTAGAGTAAATTCATTATAATAATCGTACACAGCAATTACCTACTCAAGTTTCACCATAAGGATCTTCAGGGTTAAATCCACTGGATTAATCAATATGTTGATTAATTGCAGTCGATTGCACGTGTCTATTTTTTGCGATATGAGGAAGGTGTACTGTAAACACCGAAACCGTGGTAGAGAGAATAACTTTTCAACAACTATATATATATATATATATATATATATATATATATATATTAAATATCATTGGTTCTTGTCTGTTGTGAAAAATGATGAAGAATTTATTTATATTCGAAAATATTTAAAAATTAAAACATACATAGAAATAGCATTGAGATTTTACTTAAAAGAATTGTAAAAGTAAACAAATCAGTAGGTTGGAGTTTATTGCCCCCTCCCCCTCTATCAGGGCAATGCTGGGTAGCCGCTTCTAGTCTTTTTATACACAAAGTAAATATATATTCACATTCACTACCACCAGGCCGGATTAAAACAAGGTATTTTTATGTTGGGGATTTTTTAAGAGGCATCCAGCAAAGCTCCAACTAATGATACAGTAATAATGGATCTGCGAGACTAACTTAAAAAAATCCTCCCATCTACCAAAGCGACGCTGAGTAGCCACCTCTAATCTATCTATACATATATAAAGAGCAGTTTTTATGTATGTATGTCCGGAAGAAACTAAGAAAATAAAACAAATAATGATAAAGTAAATATACATACACATTCACTATCACTCCATCTTGATGTTTGAGCAAAAAAATAATGAAGATTTGATTCATATTCATGAAGATAATTACAAAAAAAGAATTTAAATAATAACAGCAACGTTTTTTTTTGTTGTTTTTTTTAGTATTTAGTCTTTGGAATAGGAGACATTAATTTTTCTTTTCCCAGTGTCTGCATCAAAGCAATATCTTTCTTACGTAGGGATTCTAATGGGGCTTCTTGCGAAGATCCAACTCCAACTCGCAATTCAACAATAATGGATCTGCGAGACTACCTTTACCCCCCCTCCCACAAACACAAACACATTTTACCCAGGCAACGCTGGGAAGTCACTTCTAGTTAGATATAAAACTATAGGGATTTATCTTCTTCTGTAATGCAAAGTCTCATACAGCCTCTCACAACTTGCATTTCCCTACTTGTCAGATATTTCAAAAAAATATTTTCTTTTTTTATATGGACATTTGGAATTGAATGTTTGCTCACAGTGATACCAAACTGGAGAGGAGTTTGGTATAGCAGCCAGTCTGGATAATTCAAACCTATTATATCACGCTTACATTGAGCTAGTGTCGCATCCTTCTCACTCTTTGGGACCTCCCTTAGGTCTAGGCTAATCTTCTCTATGATGCTCACTAAGCCAGCTTACGCTCAGTAATTTGACCTAACATGTACTGGCAAATTGCTTTTATCACAGCTATGTTTCTGCTTGTGTAAGGCACAGCTAGACTGTTTTCAACAATATATGCTTAAATACATTAAAAACATTTTCCTGAATCTGACCTGCTGAAATGGGTACGCGTCTTATATGCGCGTACATATTATATGCCATCAATACGATATATATATATATATATATATATATATATATATATATAGACAGATAGATAAATAAATAGATAGATAGATATGGATGCTATATTTATGAGTAAACAGTGCTTGAAATCATTGATAGAGCATTTATATCAAAGTTAAGGTAGCGTATAATGGAGTCCTCGGAAACTTGTTACTGACAGTTTCTCGCCTATGCGATCTTCAGCCCAAGTATATATATATATATATATATATATAATATGCACACACACACACACACACATATATATATATATATATGTGTGTGTGTGTGTGTGTGTGTGTGTGTGTGTATGTAATTTATGAAAATGAAAAAATCAAGTTTCATTGACGGTTGATTTTTATTAAGCTGACGCTATAGCGTTTCGGTTCATTTATTATTAAACAGAAGTCTATGACCCTCTACTTTTAGTGTGAGGTGGATTCTGTTGATTATATATATATATATATATATATATATATATATATATATATATATATATATGTGTGTGTGTGTGTGTGTGGTGTGTGTGTGTGCGCGCGCGTGTGCGCGCGTGTGTGTGTGTATAAAAAACAAAGCATTTCGATGGATGCTGTTCTACAGTAAAGTAAATCCCTTCCCGATTTTAAAAATCTTATATTTTTTTCTGAACCATTATTTTTACAAAAAATGAAGATGAGAAAATACATCAAATGCAGATTAGTATTATTTGGATTATTTGGAATATTGTCCATATATTCATTGTTATCTGTACAGCGTTTCGGTCGATGTGCCCTCCGGCCTTCTTCAAGTATTTCCTGTCGGACTTGGCAAGCTTTTTTTTAATTCGGGAACATTCTTAGCGTAATCTGCAACCTTATTGTCGTAATCGGGAGCCATTGTCGAAACGTTGTACAGATAACAATAAAGATGAGGAAAATAATCAGAATAATCCAAAAAATACTTATTATCAAACCCCATATAAAAAATTCAGACAAAGTTGGTGATTTATTTAAAATTCTATATGGGCACCATGGAAGCGCGTGGTATAATGGTTAAAGTTATCGGAAATGAACTCGTCGCCCCGAGTTCAAATCCTGGATGTGGTAATTGCATTTCACTTAGCGCTAACACCATTGGGAAAGGTATGAATCCTACTCTCCCTCCAGTTATGGATAAATAGTAGGGCAGACTGGGCTCTTTAACCTTGCTTAGGCCACCGATCTAGGAGAAGGAAACCTCTGAATTCAAACCTGTTAAACTCCGCTTAAGTAACTGACCTCGTGTCACATCCTGTTCGTGCGGAGGGGCTGGTAAATATATATATATGGGCACCAGCATTTGTCTCCAGCCTCTCAAAACACGAGTATTAATGTTTAGATAGTTTATGTGTAATTTTTTGTTTGTTAAAGGTTGATATGAGACAGTAGGAAAAAGTGAGATGTCCAGGGGTTATGAAAAACAAATAAATAAATAGTAAGATTTTTACCCCAGCAATAGATTTATGTGGGTCTAGCTTAGAAAACTTAGCAATTTCTGCTCCACTTTAATCACATAATTTATAATAATTAGATTGGAACAACGTCTACCCTGAACGCCATTTTTCAGTCATCTAATTCTTGATATAATTAAATTATAATCAGACTCCTCAATCACTTTCTAAATAGAAACATCAGAATAAAGTCATAGACCAACGTGCTCAGAGGTCATTTTCTTTCTCATCATTCTCTCTCTCCCTCTCTCACCTCCTTTCTGTCTGTTCTACTCTTTCACTCTCTCTCTCTCTCTCTCTCTCTCTCTCTCTCTCTCTCTCTCTATATATATATATATATATATATATATATATATATATATATATATTGTAATACCGTTCCCGCTGGTTGTAATACCGTTCCGCAATTAAAAATAAAAGCAAAAACTTTTATTTGTTTTGATTTCTCATTGAACTATCAACGCTCTATCACAGATATTGAGCACTCTTCTAATAACACTGTACGTTGGA
>CM042152.1:41210537-41248037 GCA_023376005.1 Doryteuthis pealeii | reverse complement strand
GAATTCGGTGGATAAGCAACACTAAATAATCAGAAGTAACATTTCATATTTCATCTTGAACGATTTGGTTGGTCTCATTTTTAACCAGATGGTGTTGCAAGATGATAACGGTCGTACTTTTAAGGAACACGAGTATTAATAAAAAATAGGATTCCCATATTATATCCCGTCTTATCATTGGCCCTAAGTAAACGAGGTTAATTTTCTTTTAAACCAAAGACAAAAAGTTGAAGGAATGACATTGGGGGAGTACATCCCCTTTTCCTTTGTGCTGGATCGGGGAAAAGGTTTTTTTTTAATGTTATATCTGTGATAGAGAGCAACGCATCACCCACCCTACCGCACAGATCCAAGCTGAGCTACTCAACTGTTGTATAGATATGGCCCGATATCGAATCCGGAAGTTTGAAATTCTTAGACGGATACTCTACCGACCGAGCTAAACCGGCATAATATTTAGTTGTCTCCTATGTGTCGACAATATTCAACAAAAATAGATTCATTATTGAGATCACGAACACTAATTTCGCTAGCTAATACACAGACTGTGCCTCTGCAGAGGGGTAACCCCGAATGGGGCCAATTATTGACCGTGGGTGATGATCCGTGATAGTTAAGGACAGAATTCTCGTGGCTGAGCAGTCCATGGAATTCAACAATCCATTTTGAGTCTTACATATGCTAGACGGACGGTCGGAGAGTCACCCTCCGATCAGTCGGCTGATCTCGCCAAACTCTATCACCTACATTCGTGAACAGAAAAAATGGGCCAAGATTGAAAGTAGGAAGAAAATAGATTTTTCGATATTTTTCAAGAATTTACTGAAATTTAACTGCAAATTCCTATTTTTCAGATCATTAATATATAATTTAGTGGTAAAAATGAGTCCTAAAAAGGTAAGACCGCATCTGGGCGAGGATATGAAAAACCGAATGCAGGATTAAGGCAGTCTGACTTACAAGCAGATTTTCGATATTTTGAAAAAAAGAAAATGTGACAACATCTCTCTCTCTCTCTCTCTCTCTCTGCTGTGAAGCAAATTGGTCAAAGGTTCGAAATCGAAGGTTCAGTTAAAAGGAAATCTGGATCTAGTCGCCCTAGAGCATCCACTGTGAAGGACGACCACAGGCTTAAAATGACTGTTTTGAAGGACCGAAAGAAAACTTATGTTGACCATAGCAAACAATTCAAAACAGCGGATGGAAATTCCATTTCTAGAATGACAATATCTAGACGATTGAAGGAAATGTGATTTTTCTTCAAAAAGGTGTGCAAAGAAGCCATTATTATCTAAGAAGAACATCAATGATAGAAAGACATTTATGTTATTATCTCAACCCTTATTGCTGTTATGACAACATCCCCCAATATATGTGCTCTAATGCGGTAGCTGAGAGAGTTAGTGTCTTGGGTATGAATCTAATAGGGAAGTTCCAATTCTGGAGCTCTGGGCCGTGTGGAGTACGCCATTACTCCCGGAGATGTAGGTAGTTCCTGTTAGGGTCCCATCTATGTGTTAAAAAGAAAAAACTGATTTAAAATATTATGTTAAAAAAATAGAGTTGAAATTTTTAAAAACGAATACCCACCAAGAATGAATAAGATAAAACATCTTCGGTATAAAATAACCCAACAAGGGTTGATATGCCGTAATATCTAACCAACAAATCGAATTTCACGGAAATTCATCTAGTCAATCAATTTAAATCATACATCATTGAATTATCACTTTTTACTGGGGAGTTTGGAAACGACAAAGGACTAAACGAAGTCATTAACTCTTGAGACGCCCCACGATGTGATAGAGAACCAGTGAAATCTTGGGGAATTGGGAATTACTGTTGTGGGTGTGTAGTACTGATCCATTTTCAACGAAACCATGACTGATTGATTAACTTGTGTACCCCAACAAATAATCTTTGAACCAGACATCTATCCAAATGGGCCGCCTGACTCAATTCAACTCTCTTCCGGTCCCGGCTATTTTACCGGTCGTCAAAACCTCTGTTTGATTTCTAAGTAAAAGTATATTAGATGGTGTGGCTTATTGTCAGTATTAGCCGGAGTAGCAAGGAAGTCTATACCCTTTTCTGCAGTACTAAACCAGGGAGGTTGTTTTTGCGTCAGATGTAAAGCGCCACATCTACCATCAGCTCCCTACTTTTCTGCATATATCCAAGCTGTACCATTCATGCACCGAGTTGGCGAAGGCTGGTATCGAACACAGAACCTTGTATTTCTGAGGTGAATGCTCTACCATCTGAACTAAACCGTTCCCTAATAGGGTTTTATTTATATAACTTTCTTTAAAAAGTCAGTCTACATTGTTCTTATATTGTTCTTATACTCTTCTTCTGTATGCTTCAATGGCGCCTGTATTTATTTATCGGATTTCATAAATTTTAAAAATTAATTTTAATGTATCTTAACAGAATCAAAACAAATGTTACTTCAAAAAGTGATGGATTAAGCCAAAATTGAAAATGTAGTTCAATAAATGTTTTTGATTCCATCAGATTGTAAAATATAATCCCTAATTAATAATAGCTTTAACATACAACAAAACTTCAAACAGTAATTAAACATAATCCTAGACAAGACAAGCCTACTACACATGTTGTCTGGAACAGATGGCCCCCTTTAATGATCAAATAGTGTTATTGAATAAATAACTATTTTGATGATATTTGGTATGGTGCTCTTTGCATGCATAACAGGTCTGGCATGAAATCTAAAAAAGGAAATGCTCTTCCATATAAAAATTTAATCCATATTCATTTTCATATTTTTTTTTACTATGGATTAGTTTTGTTTATTCTTTTGTCACATTCTCCCCTTGTCGAACTGTAAATATATGTGTTACATAATTATTGGAGGCCTAATACATTTTTGGCGATTAGTGCAGCTGATGGCCTTGAGAGTGAGTGAAAACGCTTGACCTCACTCTGACCTTGCCTTGCGGGGATGGATCGTGAGAACCGGAAGGCATAGAAGACCCTGTTCCGGTTTAAGGAGTAAGCAACTCAGTCAGTCAGTTAGAAATTAGAAGCCGAGCTAGCAAGATGTGAGTCTCACTGCGCAGATTGTCTGGGTTGGGGATTTACAAATAAAGTAACATCAACGTAAATCGAAGTCTTGTGTTTATTACCTGAAAACTAACAATGACACAGGGCTTCTGATAAGGAGTGATCCCTAACAGAAACCAGACCCGGAATCCCCATAGAAGAAAGTCCAGACCTTAGAAGAGACCAGACCAAGATGTTAGAAGATAGAACCAAAGCCGGCCAGAAGAATAGATGACAAAGATATAGAAGAAGTAAAGAAGTAAAGAAAGGTGTATAACATTATATCGATTTGGTACGGTGAAAAGATCAGTACGTAACATATGTATATAAATGTGTATATGGGGGGGGGTGTATTCTACATGTATCAACATATAGTAAGGTATACCTTAAATAATCAGTAACTGCTGTATTCTGATTTTATAGGCATGCCCACATGTGTTAGAAACATGAAAATCAAAAAGGTGCTCAATGTGCAGAATGTAAATAATAGCGTAAACCAATGAGAAATTATTTTATCAAGTACAAGATGAGGGATGAAGAGGAGTGGAAGCAAGCCAAAGTATTAAGCATCACAGCCTAAACAAACTGAAAAATACAAGGAATGGGTGAATGTTCATGTGAAGGGAGATAACTCATAATCCACACTCAAGGTTTCTGTTGGTAAGATGGTTAATGACCTTATGAGCGTTTACCAAGTCAGTTTCCAGAGTTTCAACGAAGTGCAGCAAGACGTTCAGAATATGGCAGATGGAGGGATCATCTAAGGGTGGATAGTTATTATTTTGGAGGATGTTACTAATATCCTTTATTTCTTCTTCCAAAATTCTTGGACCACTGTTGATAACTTGAACCCAGTATTGAAGTCAATGTACTAATAATTTCCTGATAGTTTTCTGTGAACTTAATTGAATAAAAATGAATTTTTACAATGCAAGGGAGAGAACAGTATTTAGCAAGACAGAAATGAATAATAAATTAAATATTATTTTTCTTTAACAGATTCTTGGCATTCCACACATATTTCAAGTTTTGATTGGTTAAAACACCTCTGAAACTTTTGATATTGTGTGAACATGAGATATGATATTCATTTTAATGTCATCCACATTCTAAAATCTTTCCCTTGAGACAGGGCTTAGAATATGCCGACAGTATCCTCTGCCGAATAATAAAATAGAGGGTGTTCTAGCTATGAAACTGTTGTGGGATTTTTAAGGGACAAAAAATAAGACAAAGGACTGGTGAAAATGGATACAAACGTATTGAACAAAAACGAGTAGAAACTACAGAAAAGAAAGTGGAGATTGTGTCCGACCATACAGTTGCGAACTGACTCGCGTTGCTTCTTGTCAAACCACAATTGTCCCAGCTACTTATAGTAGTAGACGGCGCATTCCATTTATGTACATAGGTTATATCATATATAACAGAAACGGAACTGAATTTATTGTTGAGGTTCCACTCTTGAGCTCTGGGGAACATTGACTACACTTTCATTGTCATTACTCCCAGGTCTTCTGTTTTAACTGATCAAAAGATCGGTTTGAACATTTTTGGTATTAGATAGGGATACTAGATATCATATAAACGTGAGCAAAGTATTTGTATTAAGAATAGTTTCTTGATCCTATAATTGTTTACTAAGAATTATGATTATAGCTTGTTACAATGTGTTTTGCCATCCTGTAGGCCTTAAGCAAGAGTGTTTGTCCAGTGGAATTGGATCCTTGGTAAAGAGTCCTCCGATAATGAATACTTTGGTTCTTCTGGTAAAGTGTCCTCAGTTCCTCTTTCAATGGTCGTAAGTTCCTTCTCAATGATTGCAAGTCAACTTTGACAAGTATAAGTGTATAAGTAATGTATCAGCCACAAAATATGGCTTGCTGATTGACCGGAGGAGTAAACCATGTGACCCAGGCTAGTTTATAAATCTAGGTGGGGGATTAGAGCACACCTTATATACAAAAATAATCCAACATAACTTACTTAAAAATCATATAATTGCGTGCAAATTATTGGTGATAAATAGGAACACTTGGAAACATATAACACACACACACACACACACACACACACACACACACACACACCACCTAGTCTAAAACAAACCTATACACAATTCTGACCAATAAACTAAAAGACGGTGGTTAGCTGTTGATTATATGAACTCAAAAATTGAACCAGTGAAGTTTTTGTATCTTTGATGAATAAATATTTATAGTGTGAACGAGAAATTCGAAGTGTTTTACATTGAATTTTTAGTTGAACCTTTGTTATAAGAACCTTTTCTTTCTCTCATTATTAAAACATCGTTTATAAATAGACGTTCTACAAGTTCTAGAAGATATAAAGTAGAAGAAAATGGAAACTCCATGGCGTTGCAGTTAACATGCTGGACTGCAACATCGTAGTAAGCGAGTTCGAACTTTCCTCTGACTATTAAATTCACTTTCATACTTATAATGTCATCACTCAGGTATGGGTTAAATAGTACTACTACTGTTCTTCTACAAGGAGGGCTTTTGCATTAATGCAATTTATAATGTGAATTTTCAGATATGAATTTGAGAATAGAAATATATTCAAGCATAGATAGAATGTCGACCGCAATTTAACTTTGTCTACCACTTTTCCTCCGTGGCTGTATTAACATTTCTTGGTATTTTATAATCTGGATAATGGCATATTTCAAAGTATACAATCTAGTCATCTCAGGACTAATTTTGTTCAAATAAAGTTATCATTGTAACAGGAGCCCATCTGCTAATATATATATAATATATATATATATAATATATATATATATATATATATATATATATAAAAGTAATTGGTAATTTGCTTGAAGCATTGTTAAGTATGTTATAAAATAATAAAATTCGAAGGCAATACAATGCGTAAAAAATAAAGACAAAAAGATGTTTATATGTCTAATCGATTTCAAAGCGAAGCTTTATCGTCAGAGACGGATTTCAGAAATGACGTGCTTATGTTTTTGTTTTTTTTTATATTTGTGTGGTTATAATTTCTCTTCTTATTTCCTTTTCCTCTCCTTTTTTTCCTCTCTTTCTTCTTCTCCTCCTTTATGAATGGGCGAATAACTGTAATTTCTTATTTCTCTCTTTCTTTTTTTTTCTTTCTTAAAAGTTTGTTGAGAACAAGGCTGACATCCGGTAAGATGTTGCAATGTCGCAATGTGTAGCAATGTGTAGCAATGTTTAGCAACGGTGTGAGCGTGTCATAATTTCAAAAACAAAAGTGAACAAATGAATAAAAACCGTTAATAGAAATTTTTTTTTTTTTTTTTTTTTTAACATACTTAGCTTTTGTTTCGCTTTCACCTTTCATTTCTTATTCTTTCTCCCTCTCTTTCTTTTTTTTTGTGTTATTTCTCTTCTTTTTTTTTTTTTTTTTTTTTTCTTTTTTTTTTTTTTTTTTTTTCCCCTTTATCCCCTTTTTCTCTAATTTAAATTATTTTTTTATAGTAAATAAGTAAATAAAAGATTATCTTAAATTATGTATTAGTATTGATAGAAAAAATAAATGATTCTTTTTATTATTATTATTTTTTTTAAAATTTTTTTAAGAAAATATCTTTTATGAGTACTTTTTTCTCTTTTTCTTTTAAACTTAAATAGATTAAATATTATATTAATTATATATTAAAATAATTACATATTAGGATTGATGTAAAATTCAAAACAATAAAAATAAGACAAACCATTCCCCCTTAAATTTCAGATAGATTAAATCTCATAAATCAAATATTTGAATTACAAAAGGCATAATGTACTGCTTCAATTATATATTTTATTTAACTATTTTTTTTTTTTCATTCTTTTGTTGTTATTATTTATTCTTATTTTTTTTTTTTTTCCCCACTTTTCCTTAAATATTTATTAATAGTTCTAGACTGACCGTACTCCTAAGAGGGTATTATGGTTTAAAGAAATAGTGTCATGGTTTAAAGAAATAATGTCATGTAAAGGAGTTAATACGTATGTCAATATTGTTAAATTAATCGTAATTAATTTTTTTTTTTATATTTCTCTATTATCTTCTTTTCACTCTCAATCATCCCATCATATATATATATATATATATATATATATATATATTATATATATATATATTTAATTTTAAATAAGAAAAAAAAAAAAAAAAAAAAAAAAAGGCTATATATGAAACGTGTAAATTTAGTTAATCGTGTATTCTGAGTTTAATTCTAATCTATTGATAGTTGGTAGGTTTAAAATTTATGTAGGGGGAAATTATATATATATGAGAGAACATGTGTACTAAATAAACTAAAACCTATATATGGAACGTGTAAATTTAGTTAATTATGTATTCTGTGTTTAATTCTAATCTATTGTTTATATTAGGACCTAATTTAGCTATTAATAAACTTTCTCTAATTCTGAGATTACCAATGTTGCGTATTATAGCCTCTATCTTAACTGAAAAATTGTTGTCCTTATTTTTGCATTTGATTAGGTGTTTATGGAATGAGGATGCACGTGTGTGGATGTGTTCCTTGATTCTAATGTGGAGGGGTCTAATTGTACTACCTATGTAGAAATTAAGGCATTTGGAGCAAGTTAGACGGTAAATTGTATAGGTCTTGTGGCATAAGTTAGGGTCTTTTATTGGGCAGTTGGTTAGTGAGCATGGTGTAATAACATTTTTATGTTTTATTGTTAGATGTTGGCGTAGTGAGGGTCCAGAGTGGGCTAGTTGGATATCTAGTCCCTCTCTATGAATAGCCTTGCGTATTTGTTTAGTGATTGTTTCACTGAAATGTGGTAGTTTCAGGAAACAGGTGTTAGAGTGTGTGTGTAGTGTCCGTGTTTTTCTGTTATTTAAATGGCGTATATATGAAGTTGGGTAGCCATTGTTTTTGAGGGTGTTCATAAAGTGTGCAGTGTGAGTGATTCTGTCTGTTTCTTCACTACATCTATTGTGTATTCTATTAATTTCATTTATGATGTAACTAGTCTTGGAACTGAGTGGAAGAGCTGATTTGAAGTGTACAAAGAGATCCTTAGTGGTGTTTTTTTTGTAGAAGCAAGTGTAAATTTTGCCTGTAGGTGATATTCTTATTCTAAAATCTAGAAGTGCTAGGGAACGAGTGCTATCTGGATGTTCTATTTGGAATTGGATGTGGTTGTCTATACTATTGAATTTCTCAGCTATGTCATTGGCTTCTTCTTTAGATGATGTTAATATAAGTATATCGTCAATATACCTGGTGAAGAAAATGCATGATGGGCAGATGGTTAGTGCTCGTCGTTCCAGTGTATCCATGTATGCAATGGCCAATATTCCTGAGATACTGGATCCATGGGTAATCCTGACATTTGTTTATATATATGTCCGTTAAATGTGAAATAGGTGTTGTCTACTATAATGGATAGTAGTTGGTGTATGTCCGCTGTAGTTAGATTGTGACAGTATAGGTTTGAGAGATGATATGTTCCGATATGAGGTCAACCGCTGGTTGTGCAGGTACTGTGGTATACAGTGAGACCACATCTAAACTGAATGTGTAATTATTTTGTTTAAGTACTCCAGTATTTAATTGTTGTAGTCTATGGATGACTTCATCGGAGTTTTGAACATGTCCTGGAAAGGTGGATAGTAGAGGTTTCAGTATTTGTGAGAGAAGCCATGATATCTTGTAAAGAGGTCCTTCCAAGCTGGAAATGATTGGTCTGATCTGAAGTGTTGAGTCAGTTTTGTGAGTTTTAATGAGGTGGTAGAAAGTGGGTAGTTTACTGTTTCTAGTGATGAAGTTATTCTTGTATTTACTATATATATTTCTATGTCTACATATGTTAATCCATGTACTGTTGATTAAATTTTCAATTTGTGTTGATTGAATGTTTGTTACTTCTGAATAAATGTTGTTATTATTAAGGTGTTCTAGAGCCAATTGGTTATAGGTATTCTGGGAAATGACGCAAAATTCCTTACCTTTGTCGGAGGGTAGGTATATATAAGTTCCTTATTTTTCAATGTTGATAGAGTGTGTCGTTGAGTATTAGATAAATTTGTTTTGTGGTGTCCTTGTATGTCTTTTCAGTATGTCGAATATTGATCTCTTGAGTCTTGATAATTTAGAGTCCAATTCTTTGTTGGCTGGAGGTGGGTGTATAGGGAGATCTAGAGTGTAGGTGGGAAAATGTGTTAACAGTGGTTGTTGTTGTTGTGTTATGTTCTTCTTGGATTTTGGATAACCATTTGAGTTGGTAGGCCGTTCTGCAGAAATTGGTTTCAATATCGAGTAGAAGTTTGTTATTCAATTTCTGTGACATGATAAATTTAGGCCCGAGACCGAGTAGCTCCAATTCATCATTCGAAAGAGATTTTGTTAGGTCTGTTACTTGGGGTGTTGGAGGTAAAGTTGCATCATCAGATATGTACATCTTATGTTTTATGTTGAAGTCTGCATGGTGTTTATTATGTCGCTGTTGTTGTTTTTTGTGTAACCACGTGAATTTTTATAAGACGTTTCTTGTTGTGGTCAACACAGTTGTGGTAGCCTTGATTAACAGCCGATAAGTAGTATTCAATAGTGATCTGGAAGTTATGGACAGTTTCGGTAGTAGTTGTTCATATTCCTTAATCTGTTTATGTAGTGTGAGGTGTAAATATTGTATTGATTTCTTCATACAGAACTTGTGTAGGTTGTTCAGTGAGTGTTGAAAGCTTGGTGTTTTGAAGCATGTTGGAAGTTTAATATTTCTTATAGTGTTCGGCGTTATATTATTAATTAGACATCTTTTAAGAAAGTTGATTCGGCAGCCCATTTTAGCACGTCCTTCTGATAGTTGGAAATCGATTAGACATATAAACATCTTTTTGTCTTTATTTTTACGCATTGTATTGCCTTCGAATTTTATTATTTTATATTATAATATATTATATATATATATATATATATAATTTACGCACCAAATCCGATTGAGTAGGATGAGACACAAGGTCATTTTTCAAAATGTTAGAAAGAAACCATCAAAGGACCCAACTCACCCGAAAATGAGTGTAGTACTTAAATTCACACACAACACACACACAACACACACACACACACACACACACACATATATATAATATATATATATATATATATATATATATATATATATATATATATATATATAGGAGGATAGGAGAATATGAGTAAACCCGACAGAATGTAGTAAAGATCAGAGGGAGAAATATGGACAAAGGAACAAAACTCAGACACTTATATGTAGGAGATATATACGACTGATGTAGCCGAGCTCAATACTCAGCGAAATATATCTCCTACATATACGTGTCTGAGTTTTGTTCCTTTGTCCATATTTCTTCCTCTAATCTTTACTACATATATACTACATTTACTATATATATAAATATTACCAAACCATCATTGGTTGAACTTTGCATGGATTTGGTATGCGTAGCGGAGGGAGAGCTAAAGTATTCAAGTTAATCTTATGAAATAGTGCTCTTGAGACATAATAAGGTTCTGTTTATTTAATTTATTTAACGGCCTATCTAAGCTTTCGAGGTTATTACATTTTAAAACTTGGTTCATTTGTTAATGTTTCATTATAATCATAACTATTTATATATTCACCGCTCCACTGCAATCATTTTTAAAACGCACCGTGAGCGGTTTAAAGTAGGCAAAGCTTTAAAAAGATAAAAAAAAAAAAAAGAATCAAATAAACTGTACAAAACAAAGTAAAAACTAGTTTTTCTTAAAGACTAATAGCATATCAACTGATACCACACTGGAAAATTTCATGAAACCATATAATTATTTACAAATTATTTTTATCAGATAAGAATATTTTGAAACCATATAATTGTGTGCGAATTATTGATATCTAGAATATATAGTTGAAGCAATATATTTTTTGTAAATTATTTTATTCGTAAATAGGATCACTCACGTGAAACCATATATTTTCTCGAAAAATAAATTAATTTCAGATAATTTTAGATAACCCAACATGATGTAAAAAAGAAAGGGGAAAACGAAAGTCAAAATCATAAAAAAAGTTAAAAGAAAATGCCTAAAGGAATTAAGATAAATTCTGTTTAATTAGTGTAAAGAAAATAATATCACCAGTGGTCTAGAAATACATGAGGCTCCTTATATTTATTTATTTTTTATTTTACGGCATATCAACGTCGGTGGGTTATTAATGTTGGCAAAGTTTTGAATCATTTGTAGTGATAGTTTGGAAGAGAGAAAAAAATCAAACTCAACTCTCTTTTTATTTTGAACAAATTTTCATATTTAAGTCATAGATGGGGCCATAACAGGTACAACCACTCTGGGTCAGAGTGGACCAGGCAGTAATGGAGATGAAGAGGTACTCAACATTCCCACAGAGATCCAGAATTGGTACCTCACCATCAGATAGAGTTTATACGTCGTACCCAGGAGAATAAGACCCTCAGCCACCGCCTTCTAGCACATATTTGATAAAAAGGGTTGGGACTTGCCATAAGGGCATTAGGGTTGGGACAATCAAATAAGTGGTATGGCTTGACATGGCCAGCATATTGATCGCATGGGGGCTCGCCGACCGTCCGTCTAGCCTAAGTAAGGGCCAAAGTGGAGTGTTGCATGTCATGGACTGCTCAAGCACCTGGGTGGGCATCACAGGTTGCCACCCATGGCCAACCGGTGCCCCTTACCTCTGCAGAGATGCAGTCGATGTTTTCTAATGCACCAGGCCACAGCGCGGTCATAAGTTAAGGTACCAATATATATATATATATATAAAATTTGAGATGAAAAAAAGAAATCACAGTGCTCAACCACAAATCTGTAGGAGCTTTATTTATTTATTTGTTGAATTTTTTTAAATATAATTGTTTTCCATAGGCAACTACCCAGGTTTCATGCTATTTAGCCATCATCAGGTTGGTAATACTTCTTCTGCTAAAACTACGCTATATATATATATATATATATATATATATATATATATATAGCGTAGTTTACAATTAAAATCCAGAAAGCGTAAATATACACGTGTGAATACGTCGGGATAAACAGTTTGCTAAAGATATGAACGTGCCCAATATATATATTTACCAACCCCTCCGCACGAGCAGGATGTGACGCAAGGTCAATTTCGTAAGCGGAGTTTAACAGGTTTGAATTCAGAGTTTTACATCTCCTATTCTGGTTACCTAACCATGATTAAAGAGCCCAGTCTGCCCTGCTATTTACCCATAGCTGGAGGGAAATTTGTATTCCTACCTTTCTCAAGGGTATTTGCGCCATGTAAAATACAAACAGCTTCGTCCAGGAATTGAACTCGGGGCGACGAGTCCATTTCCTACGACTAACCATTAGCACACGCGCCTCCAGTGAACGTACTCAATATAGAGTGCAAAATATACGAGTAAAAACTGACGCGAGTGTCTTGTAGTTAACAAATCTTCAAAATTTCGTAACTACAAGTGGTTTTCGACTATTCGGTTTTTAATTGTTTATTTACCTTTTTTATTGACCACTCATATATATATATATATATATATATATATATATATATATATATATATATATATATATATATATATAAAGAAAACAAGCAGAAATAAAATGGATAATTAGGCTAAACACCCACACCATGGGCCCTCAACAATGATACTGGAGCACCCAGAACCTATAGATATTTTTAAAATACTACCACCACCAACAACAATACAATGACCCCCAGCCCACTACACCAAAATAAACAAACTTCAAAGAATCCTACTAACCAACCGTCGCCATGTACACCCAAACACGAGGAAGATAACATCGCTATTACGATCAGCAGCCACCACCACCCCCAGTTCACAACCCCAATATAAGTAACTGCCAGACCCCAACGTTCAATGACTTTTCCCGTCTGAATAAGGGAGTTATAAAAATCCCGAAAATTTACTAAATAAACGAAACTCTACTCCAAAACAACCGAGTTTTTTTTATATTTATTTTCTTTAACGCTTCATATTAATGCCATAACCTGATATATGTACCTCCCATAAACGGATACATATACCTAAATAAACACACACACACACACACACACACACACACACACACACACATCCATACCACAACGTTTAATGTCTTTCACGTCTGAAGAAGGGAGTTATAAAAATCCCGAAAATCTACTAAATAAACGAAACTCTACTCCAAAACAACCGATTTTTTTAATATCTATTTTCTTTACCGCTTCATACTAATGCCCTAACCTGATATATGTACCTCCCATAAACGGATGCATATACCTAAATAAACACACACACACACACACACATATATATATATATATATATATATATATATATAGTATTATATGCACATTTTCCAAATATATGTATATATAGGTAAATATTGATAAAAAAATCCCTTTCCTTTTGTATCTTTTGATCAATACAAATCAGAGGCTTTGTTAAAATGCGTGTGCATTCGAGTTAGTGTTTTTCGCGCCTGCGTGGTGAATCTCTCAAAAATAGACCCATGACCATGTCATTTTCTGCATTGATGGCGAGCGAAACAGGGTCGTTACTTGGAAGCGATTGGAGAGGGGGGATGGGTTAGGGCTTATTCGGGAAAGGATCGCCGTCTATAGTGCTTTTCAGCCATGATCCGGTCAGTACCTTTTAACCAGGCCTCTTCGTGCGGAATTCGAAAGAGAATCGGACTGACGCCGTCACGCATCGTTGGGCGTGCACGTCAATTGGAAGAGAAAAGGCGAGCAATGGCGACCTCGTCCTTGGAAACATGGAGTAGCCAAATGATTCAAACCTTTTCCTCCCCCCCCCCCCCGATATTTTTGGTCCGACAGAGGAATAGTGATTGATTCGGGAACGCTGGTTTATAAGCGAATGATATTCTTGGATCAATGAAGTCTAAAAGAAACACTCCAAGAGGATCTCCAATTGGCACAAATGGAAACTAACTTGAAATCTAATTAGTCGGCCATGTTTATATTTGTTCTCTAAGGCCAAACTGACTAAAAAAAATTTTTTAAGTACCTGGAACTATAAAATTTTATTTCTCTCTCTTTCTCTCTTTTGGTATATATAAAATAAGTAAAATCATCGGGGTGGCCTAAAAGTCGGTATCAGCCAGACAGCGAGGGAGTCTATCCTCTTTTCACAAGCGCTAGACGAAGGAGATTGTTTTTTAGGGTCTGGACCGGAGCGCCACACTTACCATCAGCTCCTCATTTTACCGCACAGACCCCTGTGCTACTCATATGCTGAGTTGGCGTGGGCCGGTATCGAACCAGGAACCTTGAGGTTTCCAGCGGGACACTCTACCGATTGTGGGGTTTTTTTTTGCATGAGTAATCTAATCTATTTTGGTAAAACATCTATGAGCTAACAGTAGGTGTAGCGTCTAACTGAGCAAAACCAATCTCCTTGGTCTAGTGCAAGCGAAAAAGTGATAGACTCGCTTAAGCAATCACCTTAAAATGCTTTAAGGGAATAAGATAATTTCCAGTTTAATTTTCAAATAAATTATTTTTTCTTATGTGGAGGCAGGATTCACGCTGAGCGTAATTTATAATCGTCTGAATTCAAAACATAACAAGGAAATGCTAATTAAATCCTTCTCAGCTTTCTAAATAGAAGCATAAATGTAATCATCGACCGCTGTTAAAACAGTATTCCAACGGGCTCACACTTAGTCTTGTACTTTATAGACAGAAAACGATGACTTTTATAATCTCTTAAGTTAAATTTTAAAATAATTACCTTTTTTTTAATTTAAAATGACATGGATATGAAATTTGTATCACTTGCTTCGTAGAGACCTTCGTTTTTTAGGGAAGGACACCCTAGTTCCACATTAACTTAGGGACATGATATTTCGCAAAAGCTGAACTTTCTACCTAATTTGAATCTATATTAAATATTAATGTTTCTTTGTTAGTATATTTTTTCTTTTACTTTTTTTTATAGTGGTTGACATTATATATGTCTGGCTGATACCAACCATAGTTCTCTCCGCCTAATTTACTACTAATTTAAACCTGCGGTTTAGCTCATCATCATTGGAAATTCAGTCTCGAAAGACTATGATAAAAGTTTTTGTGTGCCCCTGAAGTTGCAGCGCCTCCTGTGACTATGAAGTCCTATGTTTGAGAAACATTCTCGACCACAGATTTTGCATTTGTAGGTTGTCCCTGTAGATGATGATGTTCCGATGCTTTGTTGCCGTTGCTTTCTTATGGACTTCTTAGCTTCATAATGTTGTATCAGGGTCACTTCTGACATGTACAGTCCTCTATGCGGTTTAGCTCAGTCGTTATATTATCCAACAAAGAACCACAAGGTTCTCTAATACCAAGCTTACTATATATTTTAAAAGTACCTGGAACGACAAAACTTTATTTTTTCTTTCTCTCTTTTGGTATATTAGCTTAATATATATCTTCCAAGTGTGGAATTTTTTGCATGGGTAATCTAATCTGTGCGATAAAGAATCTATGATCTGGCTGTAGGGGTAGAATCCACCTGAGCAAAATCAATCCCCTTGGTCTAGTGCAAGCGAGAAAAGGATATACCCCCAACAATAGTTCATTCAACCTAATTTACTCCTAATTTAAACCACCGGTTTAGCTCAGTCGGTAGAGTGTCTACCTCGGAACCACAAGATTGACTATATATTAAAGAAAAAACGCATTTGTTTTCTCTATAGACATACCGTATTTGACGGCATATAAGACGCACGGGCGCGTGGTCTAATGGTTAGAATCATAGGAAATGGACGCGTCGACCCGAGTTCAATTCATGGACGAAGCTGTTTGAATTTCATATAGCCGTAATGCCCTTGGGAAAGATATGAATCCAATACTCCCTCCACCTATGGGTAAATAGCAGGGCAAATTGGGCTCTTTAACCCTGGCTAGATAACCAGTCTAGGAGAAGGAAAACTTTGAATTCAAACCTGTTAAACTCTGCTTAAGAATTTGACCTTGTGTCACATCCTGTTCGTGCGTAGGGGTTGGTAAATATATATAAGACGCACGGTCATATAATACGCCCCCGCCCCCATTTCAGCAGGTCAGATTCAGGAAAAAGTTTTGAGTGTATTTAAGCATATATTGTTATCTTCGCCACCATACGCTCCTGTTAACCTTGATTATGATAATACCAGCAATAAAATAAGGATGTATGGAGTTTAGGGTATGTAAAAGTACTGTGCGTAAGCTGGGTTAGTGAGCATCGTAGAGAAGATTAGCCTAGGCCTAGAGGAGGTCTCAAAGTTCACCTACGATGTATAAGACGCAGGGCAATTTTTTGAGCCAAATTTTTGGAAAAAATGGTGCGTCCTATATGCCTTCAAATACGGTACATCTTTTACTTCTTTTTGATAAACGGCAGTGATTTTAAAACCATTCCATGCCCCCCACCCCCATCCACCAGGCCGGATTAGCACAAAGTAATTTTTACCTGGATATTGTTTATGAGGAATACCAGCGAGGATCAAACTCGCTTATTAATAACAAGACTAGTTTGTTTGTTTGTTTTACGGCATATCGACCTCAGTGGGTCATTTAATGCCGATAAAGTTTGAAATGAATCAATTCTTAATGGATAATACAATTTTTTTTTATAAATACATTTTTCTATTTAACCCATAGATTGAACCCTAACAGGTACTACCACTCCGGGTCAGAGTGGACCAGGGAGCAATGGTGATGAAGGGGTGATCCACATTCCCCAAACCTCCAAAACTGGAACCTCACCATCAGATAGAGTTTAACGTCATTCCCATGACATGTAGACCCACAGCCACCGCCTTCTAGCACCCATATGATAAAAAGGGGTTGGGGCTTGCCATAAGGGCAATAGCGTTGGGAAAATCATATAGGTGCTAGGGCTTGACGTGATCAGCCGATTGATCGGAGGGGGCCTCTCCGACCGCCCGTCTAGCCCAAGATAGGGCCAAAGTGGAGTATTGCAAGTCATGAACTGCTCATCCACCTGGGTTCAATCCTTAAGCATCACGTGTCGCCACCCACGGCCAACAGGTGGCTCCATTGGGGGAGTATTACCCCTCTGCAGAGGTGCAGTCGGTGGTTTCTAACGCCCCAGCGGACAGGGCGGTCTGCAAGACTAGTTTGCGAACCGTTAGACGACGATCGTATGCTTGTTCGCCGTGGGTAATATAAAGGTCTCAAGTATGTAGCATCCTACGGATATCGAACTCGATTTTCAGTAGTAATGAATATGTGAGAGTACCTTGCTAACCCCACGATGACGCCCATCAGTTCTGAACTAAAAATGTATATCTCCTTAATGGTTATTTTCTGACATGTGGAATCATAAACGTATGTTGCAATTTACCGTTAAATGTTAATTATAATGGACAGGAAAAATGCGGTTTACTGTCTTCCATCACTTTTAAATATCACGGGCGTACAGCCGTTTTCGTGACGGTGAAGAATGTGTTTAATAAAATTCCATCTCCTGTATATAGAAACACGTATATAGAGTATCAATTACGCAAGAAGATGATAAACTAAATAAACAACCAGGAATGTTGGTTGGTTAGTTGGTTGGTTGGTTGGTTGGTTGGTTGGTTTTAAGCAAGTTAACGATGCTTGATGGATTTATTTATTATTTGGTTGGAGACCATGGTGTAATGGTCAGAGTCGTAGGAAATGGACCGTTTTCAAATCCTGAACGAAGCTGCTCCTCACTTAGCGCTTAGGAAATGTAAGAATCAAACTACTCTTTCCCCAGCTATGTGTAAATAGTAGGGCAGACTGGACCCTTTAACCTTCATCTGGCAACCAGTCTAAGAGAAGGAAAACTCCGAATGCAAACCTGTTAAACTCCGCTTGGGGTGGCCACTACTAGAATTAGCTCTGTCCTAATTAGTGATCTATTTCACTAATTCAATTTAATGCTGAAGTTAATCTTTGTTGAATGTGTTTATGATTTTGCGTAGATAATTATAAACTTTATTTTTCTAATTGAAAATTCAATTAAATATTCTAATACAAATAATTGGCACAGAATGATGCTTGTATTTAAAATTAATACTTTAGGCACAATTATATCGTTTAAAGAAATCATTCATCTATACATATATAAAAGGGCAGTTGTGTGTATATGTATGTCCGGAGGAAACTTCGAACATAAAACAATTAACGACAAAGTAAATATATATACAGATTAAATATCACCAGGGCTTGGTTTTTAAGCTAAAATGATAGAGATTTGATTTATATAGATAATTAAAGAATAAAATTTAAATGATAACAGCATGGATTTTTTTTTCATTTAATATTTTAGATAGTAGACATTAACATTTCTTTTCAGAGTAGCTGGATCAATGCAAGGTCTATTTTTTACATAGGTATTTAAATGGAACATCCCACGCGCATTCAACTCACGATTCAGTAATACTGGATCTGCGGGACTAACTAAAAAATCCACCTCTACCCAGGCGACACCGGGTAGCCGCTGCTAGTATTTAATATATTGTTTTTGAGGCCTTGGAATGGTACTCAAATGTCTGGGAAAGAGACTTCCGGAAACAGAGATCAGAGGGAAAATGAAGTGCATTGAGTCTATTGTATTAATGTACAGTTAACTCCCTTGGATATTTGGTAGGAAATACTTCCGGCCCGAAAGGGGTGACAGGAAAACCTTAGTACAAATAAAGATGTAGTCAAGTTAATACACGTGTTGCTGTTATCCCTTTATACGCGCCTGGAAATAATTTCTTTCATACAGGTCCAAGTCACAACGAGATTCCGGTAAGTCTTATCTCACCTTCGTCTTTGAATATAAAGCATAGAAAAGAACTGGTAAAATCAACTAATCCTGGAGAACTCCTTGACTCAATCAGACTACACTTAAAAACTAGTTTAAACTGATGTAAAAGATATCGTATATGCAAGAAATTAAATTTTCACCATGCTATCAAATAATATATGCACAAACCATCCTGAGAGGCATACAATTCTCCTGCTACATATATAGATATAGAGATATAGACGGACCACCTAATCCCAGCGAGGAGACTAGACCTAGCGTTAATTAACAAAAGTAAGAGAAGTTGTCATCTCGTGGATTTTGCCGTCCCGGCAGATCAAAGATTAAGAATGAGAGAAAACGAACAATCGAAAAATACTTGCCAGAGAACGGAAAAACTGTGAACAATTTGTTTAATTCCATATTAACCTTCGTGGGTTATTTGATGCCAAAGTTATTCTGGTGGAAGAATAGCTGTGGTACTATTTTACTCATAGCTTAGGTTGGGCAACGATAATGAGGCTCATTGCTCCCTAAAATACCGGACATGTAGTCTCACAACCATATGCAGTTTTGTTGCACGCTGAGGTCACTAAACGGCTGTCTACTGCAGGTAGTCTTACACCATGTTTATATTGTACATCATAATTCCTTTAGCCGTTTCGAGTTATTTAATGCCAAAACCATTCTGGTAGAAGAATAGCTGTAGTATTATTTTACTCATAGCTTAGCTTGGGCAACGATAATGTGGCTCAACGCTCCTTAAAGTTTTGGAAATGTAGCCTCACAACCATATACAGTTTTGTTGCACGCTGAGGTCACTAAACGGCTGTCTGCTGCAGGTAGTCTTACACCATGTTTGTATTGTACATCATAATTCCTTTAGCCGTTTTTAGTTATTTAATGCCAAAACCATTCTGGTAGAAGAATAGCCGTGGTACTATTTTAC
Organism: Doryteuthis pealeii; assembly: GCA_023376005.1. NCBI lineage: Eukaryota > Metazoa > Mollusca > Cephalopoda > Myopsida > Loliginidae > Doryteuthis > Doryteuthis pealeii. The sequence continues at coordinate 41,228,233 of CM042152.1, read as the reverse complement.
TCATAGCTTAGCTTGGGCAACGATAATGTGGCTCAACGCTCCATAAAGTTTCGGAAATGTAGCCTCACAACCATATACATTTTTGTTGCACGCTGAGGTCACTAAACGACTGTCTGCTGCAGGTAGTCGTACACCATGTTTGTATTGTACATCATAATTCCTCTAGCCGTTTCGAGTTATTTAATGCCAAAACCATTCTGGTAGAAGAATAGCTGTAGTATTATTTTACTCATAGCTTAGCTTGGGCAACGATAATATGGCTCAACGCTCCTTAAAGTTTCGGAAATGTAGCCTCACAACCATATACAGTTTTGTTGCACGCTGAGGTCACCAAACGGCTGTCTGATGCAGGTAGTCGTACACCATGTTTATATTGTACATCATAATTCCTCTAGCCGTTTCGAGTTATTTAATGCCAAACCATTCTGGTAGAAGAATAGCTGTAGAACTATTTTACTCATAGCTTAGCTTGGGCAACGATAATATGGCTCAACGCTCCTTAAAGTTTCGGAAATGTAGCCTCACAACCATATACAGTTTTGTTGCACGCTGAGGTCACTAAACGGCTTTCTGATGCAGGTAGTCGTACACCATGTTTGTATTGTACATCATAATTCCTCTAGCCGTAAACAAAAGCATGATAAAAAAAATAACCTTTATCTCCGGAACTGGCTTTCAGGTTATGTTCAGATCTCTCCAATCGTCTGACCTGGCTGACATTAAAAATATATATCTAACGTCTTCAGAAGAGAAGTTAAGAATTAAAACCCAGAGCTAAAGCCAATTTAGCTGTCAAAATAAAACAAGCATGGAATGCGATTATTCCGGATGTGAATGATTTGTGGTCTCTGTACCCGCCAAATGGCATTTGCTTTACATACAATTTAGTAGAAATAAAATACAAGTTTAGGAAGTGATTTAATCGTTTTTGAATACAACTAATTTTAACAGTTATATGCAAAAAGTTTTAGCAACTTTTAGGAGTTGGAGGCCGTGGTGTAATGGTTAAAGTCGTAGGAAATGGACTCGTCGACCCAAGTTCAAATCCTAGACGAAGCTACAGATCACAGAGCGGTAATTCCCGTGGGAAAGGTATGAATCAAACTACCTTCCATCCAGCTATGTGTAAATAGTAGGGCAGACGGGGTTCTTTAACCTTGGTTTGACAACCAGGAAAACTCTGAATTCAAACCCGTTAAACTCCGTTTGAGGTGGTCATGACAAGAATAGGCTCAGTCCTAATTAGTGACCTAATTTTTTAGGATTTTAATTTTGGTATGGTTTGTTGCTTTACATAATATTTAGTAGAAATATATTTATATATATATATATACATATATATATTGTGTGTGTTATATATATATATATATATATATATATATATTATACTGAAATTCATGATCATTTTCTTTATGTTCTCTAAGTCTACCGACGTTCTGCCAGAGACTCCATCTTTTGAGACGAATGGATATTTTGCAATCAAAAGTCAGCCTCGCATTTATTTGTGAAATACCAGTTATATTCTTTATCGTATCATCTTTTTTGCCTGGAGATGGAAAGAGTCCAGAAAAGTTAAATGATTTTGAATGAATATGAAAAAGGTATATGAAGAAAAATAAAAGAATAAACAAAATGATATAAAATGAGAAGAAGAGAAGCCATCTGAGGAGGAGATTAGATAACCTATGTGACTTATTGAAGAGACGGACCGGAAAAGTCAATTTGGCACTTGGCACAAAGGAATTCATATTCATAAAGTTTATTATAGACTTGGCAAGAAAAGAAAGGACGCAATAATAATAATAATAATAATAAACTGTGTCAGTACTAGTAATAATGGCAGTCGGAGGAGACATTATCAAAATTGCTTTTTTATAGCATTGTTGAAAACCGGGACAAAACCAAAAAAAAAAAAGTAGATAAACTGTAATTTTTTTTTAATACGACAATTCTAAACTATTCTTCAACTTTTTGTTTTTGTATCTATAAAAGTTGTGTTTTTTTTTTCATAGCTTATCAGTGTAGTGTATACTCGATTTTTGATCATTTTAAACTGACATAGTAAAGCTTTCCGACCGGGAAACCTAGTTAATATTGAATTTTCAAGAAAATATATTACTTCTCATACATCTTTCTAATAAATCCTAATTACTCCGATCTTTCCCTGTAACTGTAATATTTTACTCTTTTTATTATTTTTGTCAAACTTAAGATATCAAACAAGAAATATGGTATTTCTCTGAATGTTTGAGACGAGGCTTGAAGATTAGTATTATCTGCGTTATTCAGACTATTGTCCCCATCTTCATTGTTATTTGTACAACGTTTCGGCCGATATGCCCTCCGGCCTTCTTCAGGTATTTCTTGTCGGACTCGGGAACCTTCTTTTCGAACTCAGGAATTTCAGAAAATACCATATTTTTGTTTGATATCTTTAAGTTTGACAAAAATAATAAAAAGAGTAAAATATTACAGTTACAGGGAAAGATCGGAGTAATTAGGATTTATTAGAAAGATGTATGAGAGTAATATATTTTCTTGAAAATTCAATATTAAACTAGGTTTCCCGGTCGGAAAGCTTTACTATGTCAGTTTAAAAAAATGATCCAAAATCGAGTATACACTACACTGATAAGCTAATAAAAAAAAAACCACAACTTTTATAGATACAAAAAGCAAAAAGTTGAAGAATGTTTCGAAATTGTCGTATTAAAAAAAATTACAGTTTATCTACTTTTTTTTTTTTGGTTTTTGTTCCGGTTTTCAACAATGCTATAAAAAAGCAATTTTGATAATGTCTCCTCCGACTGCCATTATTACAGTACTGACACAGTTTATTATTATTATTATTATTTATGCGTCCTTTCTTTTCTTGCCAGTCTATAATAAACTTTATGAATATGAATTCCTTTGTGCCAAGTGCCAAATTGACTTTTCCGGTCCGTCTCTTCATAAGTCACATAGGTTATCTATCTCCTCCTCAGATGGCTTCTTCTTCTTCTCATTTTAAATATCATTTTTGTTTATTCTTTTATTTTTCTTCATATACCTTTTTCATATTCATTCAAAATCATTTAACTTTTCTGGACTCTTTCCATCTCCAGGCAAAAAGATGATACGATAAAGAATATAACTGGTATTTTCTACAAATAAATGCCGAGGGCTGACTTTTGATTGCAAAATATCCATTCGTCTCAAAGATGGAGTCTCTGGCAAGAACGTCGGTAGACTTAGAGAACATAGAATGATCTGAATTTCAGTATATTATATATATATATATATATATATATATATATAACACACACATATATATATATGTATATATATTATATATAATATTATTTCTACTAAATATTATGTAAAAGCACAAACCATACCAAAATTAAAATCCTAAAAAAATTAGGTCACTAATTAGGATGAGCCTATTCTTGTCATGACCACCTCAAACGGAGTTTAACGGGTTTGAATTCAGAGTTTTCCTGGTTGTCAAACCAAGGTTAAAGAACCCCGTCTGCCTACTATTTACACATAGCTGGATGGAAGGTAGTTTGATTCATACCTTTCCCGCCTCTCCTTTTTTTCCTTCGTTCTTCTTCTCCTCTTTATGAATTGGGCGAAGAACTGTAATTTCTATTTCTCTCTTTCTTTTTTTTTCTTTCTTAAAAGTTGTTGAGAACAAGGCTGACATCCGGATAAGATGTCTGCCAATGTGCCATGTGTAGCAATGTGTAGCAAATGTTTACAACGGTGTGAGCGTGTCATAATTTCAAAAAAACAAAGTGAACAAATGAATAAAAACCTATAATAGAAATTTTTTTTGTTTTTTTTTTAACCATATTAGCTTTTGTTTCGCTTCACCTTTCATTTCTTATTCTTTCTCCCTCTCTTTCTTTTTTTTGTGTTATTTTCTCTTCTTCTCTTTCTCCTTTTCTTTTTTTCTTTTTTTTCTTTTTTCTTCTCCCCTTTACCCTTGTTCTCTAATAAATATTTTTTTATAGTAAATAAGGAAATAAAGGATTATCTTAAATTATTATTATATTGATAGAAAAATAAATTATTCTTTTTATTATTATTATTTTTTTAAAAATTTTTTTAAGAAATTACTTTTATGAGTACTTTTTTCTCTTCTTTAAACTTAAATAGATTAAATATTATATTAATTATAGTATTAAAATAATTACAAAGGATTGATGTAAAATTCAAAAACATAAAAATAAGACAAACCATTCCCCCTTAATTGTCAGATAGATTAAAATCTCATAAATCAAAATTTGAATTTACAAAAGGCCATAATGTATGCTTCATATATATTTTATTTAACTATTTTTTTTTTTTCATTCTTTGTTGTATATTTATTCTTATTTTTTTTTTTCCCCACTTTTTCCTTAAATATTTATTAATTAGTTCTAGACGACCGTACTCCTAAGAGGGTATTATGTTTAAGAAATAGTTCAGGTTTAAAGAAATAATGTCTGTAAAAAGAGTAATACGTATGTCTAATATTGTTAAATTAATCGTAATTAATTTTTTTTTTAATATTTCTCTATGATCTTCTTGTCACTTTCAATCATCCCATCACTATATATATATATAATAATAATATATATATAATATATTATAATATATATTTATTTAATAAGAAAAAAAAAAAAATAAAAAAAAAAAAAAAAAAAAAAAAAAAAAAAAGGCTATATATGAAACGTGTTAAATTTAGTAATCGTGTATTCTGAGTTAATTAATCTATTGATAGTGCGTAGGTTGAAAAGTTATGTATGGGAAATTATATATATATGAGAGAACATGTGTACTAAATAAACTAAATATATATGGAACGTGTAAATTTAGTTAAGTATGTTAATAAAAAAAAAAAAAATTAAAAAAAGTCTGTAATTCTAATGCATTGTATATTAGACCTTAATTTACTATAATAAACTTTCTCTAATTCTGAGATTACCAATGTGCGTATTATAGCCTCTATCATTAACTGAAAAATTTGTTGTCCTTATGTTTGCATTTGATTAGGTGTTATGGAATGAGACGACGTTGTGTGGATGTGTCCTTGATTCTAATGTGGAGGGGTCTAATTGTAACTACCTATGTAGAAATTAAGCATTTGGAGCAAGTTAGACGGTTAAATTGTATAGGTTTTGGCAAAAAGTTAGGTCTTTTATTGGGCAGTTGTTTAGTGAGCATGTGTAATAACATTTTTATGTTTTTTGTTAGATGTGGCGTAGTTGAGGGTCCAGAGTGGCTAGTTGGATACTAGTCCCTCTCTATGAATAGCCTTGGTATTGTTTAGTGATGTTTCACTGAATGTGGTATTTCAGGAAACAGGTGTTAGAGTGTGTGTGTAGTGTCCGGGTTTTTCTGTTATTTAAATGCGTAGATATGAAGTTGGGTAGCCATTGTTTTTGAGGGTGTTCTGAAAGTGTGCAGTGTGATATTCTGTCTGTTTCTTCACTACATCTATGTGTATTCTATTATTTCATTTATGATGTAACTAGTTTGGAACTGAGTGGAAGAGCTGATTTGAAGTGACAAAGAGATCCTTAGTGGTGTTTTTTTTGTAGAAGCAAGTGTAAATTTTGCCTGTAGGTGATATTCTTATTCTAAAATCTAGAAGTGCTAGGGAACGAGTGCTATCTGGATGTTCCTATTTGGAAATTGATGGGTTGTCTATACTATGAATTTCGTCAGCTATTGTCATTGGCTTTTCTTAGATGATGTTAATATAAGTTTATATCGTCAACTATACCTGGTGAAGAAAAATTGCATGATGGGCAGATGGTTAGTGCTCGTCGTTCAGTGTATCCATGTATGCAATGCCAATGATGCCTGAGATACTGGATCCCTGGGTACCTGACATTTGTTTATATATATGTCCGTAAATGTGAAATAGGTGTTGTCTACTATAATGGATAGTAGTTGGTGTATGTCCGCTGTAGTTAGATATGGACAGTAAGGTTTTGAGAGATGATATGTATCCGAATGAGTCAACCGCTGGTTGTGCAGGTACTGTGGTATCAGTGAGACCACATCTAAACTGTATGATTAATTATTTTGTTTAAGTACTCCAGTTTTAATTGCTTGTAGTCTATGGATGACTTTCATCGGAGTTTTGAACATTCCTGGAAAGGTGGATAGTAGAGTTCCAGTATTTGTGAGAGAAGCCATGATACTTGTAAAGGGTCCTTCAAGCTGGAATGATTGGTCTGATCTGAAGTGTTGAGTCAGTTTGTGAGTTTTAATGAGGTGGTAAAAAGTGGGTAGTTTACTGTTTTAGTGATGAAGTTATTCTTGTATTTACTTAATATATTTCTATGTTTACATATGTTAAATCATTACTGTTGTTAAATTTTCAATTTGTGTTGATTGAATGTTTGTTACTTCTGAATAAATGTTGTTATTTATTAAGGTGTCTAGAGCCAATTGCGTTATAGGTATTCTGGGAAATGACGCAAAATTCGCTTAACCTTTGTCGGAGGGGTAGTATATAAAGTTCCTATTTTTCAATGGTTGATAGAGTTGTCGTTGAGTATAGATAAAATTTGTTTGTGTGTCCTTGTATGTCTTTTCAGTAGTCGAATATTGATTCTCTTGAGTCTTTAATTTAGAGTCCAATTCTTGTTTGCTGGAGGGTGTATTAGGAGATCTAGAGTGTAGGTGGGAAGTGTAAACAGTGGTGTTGTGTTGTGTATGTCTTCTTGGTTTTGATAACCATTTGAGTTGTAGCCGTTCTGCAGAAATTGGTTTCAATATCGAGTAGAAGTTTGTTATTCAATTTCTGTGACTATGCATAATTTAGGGCCGAGGACCGCAGTAGCTCCAATTTCATCTGTCGGAAAGAGATTTTGTTAGGTCTGTTACTTGGGGTGTTGGAGGAAAGTTGCATCATCAGATATGTAACATCTATGTTTTATGTTGAAGTCTGCATGGTGTTTATAGTCCGCTGTTGTTGTTTTTTGTGGATAACCACGGGAATTTTTTTAAAGACGTTTCTTGTTTGTGGTCAACACAGTGTGGTAGCCTTGATTAACAGCGATAAAAGATACTCAATAGTGAATCTGTAAGTTATGGACAGTTCGTAGTAGTTTCATATCCTTAATCTGTTTATGTAGTGTTGATGTGTAAATATTTTGTATTGATTTCTTCATACAGAACTTGTGTGAGGTTGTTCAGTGAGTGTTGAAAGCTTGGTGTTTTGAAGCATGTTGGAAGTTTAATATTCTTTATAGGTTCGCGTCTATATATAATTAGACATCTTTTAAGAAAGTTGATTCGGCAGGCCCATTTTAGGCACGTCCTTCTGATAGTTGGAAATCGATTAGACATATAACATCTTTTTGTCTTATTTTTACGCATTGTATTGCCTTCGAATTATTATTTATATATATATATTATATATATATATATATATATATAATAATTACTGCACCCAAATCCGATTGAGTAGGATGAACACAAGGTCATTTTTCAAAAATGTTAGAAGAAACCATTCAAAGGACCCACTCACCCCAAATGAGTGTAGTACTGTTAAAATTCACAACACACACACACACCACACACACACAACACACACACACACACATATTATATATATATATTATAATATATATATATATATATATATATATAAATATATATATAGGAGGATAGGAAATATGGAGTTAAACCGACAGAATGTAGTAAAGATAGAGGGAGAATATGGACAAAGGACAAAACTCAAGACACTTATATGTAGGAGATGATTTAGACGATGATGTGCAGCTCAATACTCAGCAAAATATATCTCCTACATATAGTGTCTGAGTTTTGTTCCTTTGTCCATATTTCTTCCTTTAATCTTTACTACTATAATACTACATTTACTTATATATATAAATATTACCCAAAACCATCATTGTTGACTTTGCATGGATGGGTATGCGTAGCAGGAGAGCTAAAGTATTCAAGTTAATCTATGGAAATAGTGCACTTTGAACATAATAAGTTCTGTTTATTAATTTATTTAACGGCCATTAAGCTTTCGAGGTTATTTACATTTAAACTTGGTTCATTTGTATAATGTTTCATTTATAATCATAAACTATTATATATTTCACCGCTCCACTGCATCACCCCCCCCCCACCCCCCCCCCCCTTTTTTAAAACGCACGTGAGGGTTAAAGTAGGCAAAGCTTTAAAAAGATAAAAAAAAAAAAGAATCAAATTAAACTGTACAAACAATAAAAACTTAGTTTTTCTTAAAGACTAATAGCATATAAAACTGATACCAACTGGAAAATTTCATGAAACCATATAATTATTTACCAAATTATTTTTATCAATAAGAATATTTGAAACATATAATTGTGTGCGAATTACTTGATATCTAAGAAATATAGTTGAAGCAATATATTTTTTGTAAATTATTTTATTCGGTAAATGTAGGATCACTCACGTGGGAAACCACTATATTTTCTCGAAAAATAAAATAATTTCAGATAATTTAGATAACCCAACATGATGTAAAAAAGAAAGGGGAAAACGAAGTCAAAATCATAAAAAAAGTTTTAGAAAGGGGAAATGCCTAAAGGAATTTAAGATAAATTCTGTTAATTAGCTGAAAGGAGAAAATATATCACCAGTGTCTAGAAAATACATGAGGCTTCCTTATATTTATGTATTTTTATTTTACGCATATCAACGTCGGTGGGGTTATTTAATGGTTGCAAAGTTTTGAATCATTTGTAGTGATAGTTGTGAAGAGAGAAAAATATCAAACTCAACTCTCTTTTTATTTTGAACAAATTTTCATATTAAGCATAGATGGGGCCAGAACAGCGTACAACCACTCTGGTCAGAGTGGACCACAGTAATGCGAGATGAAGAGGTACTCAACATCCCACAGAGATCCAGAAATTGGTACCTCACCATCAGATAATTTATAACGTCCTACCCAGGAGAATTAAGACCCTCGCCCACGCTTCTAGACATATATAAAAGGTATGGGACTTGCCATAGAGGCATTAGGTGGGACAACAAATAAGTGGTATGGCTTGACATTGGCCAGCATATTGATCCATGGGGGCTCGCCGGACCGTCGTCTAGCCTAAGAAGGCCAAAGTGGAGTGTTTTCATGTCATGGACTGCTCAAGACCTGGGTGGGCATCACAGGTTGCCACCCATGGCCAACCGTGCCCCTTACCTCTGCAGAGATGCAGTCGATTGTTTCTAATGCCCAGCCACAGCGCGGTCAAAGTTTAAGTACCAATATATATATATATATATTAAAATAGATGAAAAAAAGAAATACAGTGCTCAACACCCAAATCTGAGGGCTTTATTTATTTGATTTGTTGAATTTTTTAAATATAATTGTGTTTCCAAGGCAACTACCCAGGTTTCATGCTATTTTAGCCTCATCAGGTTGGTAATACTTCTTCTGCTAAACTACGCTATATATAATAATTAATATATATATATATATATATATAGCGTAGTTTACAATTAAAATCCAGAAAGCGTAAATACACGTGTGAATACGTCGGGATAAACGTTTGCTAAAATATATGAACGTGGCCCAATATATATATTACCAACCCCGCCGCACGAGCAGGATGTGACGCAAGTCCAAGTTCGTAAGCGGAGTTTAACAGGTGAATTCAGAGTTTTACATTCCTATTCTGGTTACCTAACCATGATTAAAAGCCCAGTTGCCTGCTATTACCCATTAGCTGGAGGGAAATTTGTATTTCCACCTATTCTCAAGGGTATTGCCATGTAAAATTTACAAAACAGCTTCGTCCAGATTGAACTCGGGGCCGCGAGTCCATTTCCTACGACTAAACCATTAGCACACGCGCCTCAGTGAACGTACTCAATTATAGAGTGCAAAATATACGAGTAAAAAACTGACCGCGAGTGTCTTTTTTAACAAATCTGTCAAAATTCGTAACTACAAGTGGTTTTCGGACTATTCGGTTTTAATGTGTTTATTTACCTTTTTTATTGACCACTTCATATAATATATATATATATATATATATAAATATATATATTATATACTTATTATAATATGATATAAAGAAAACAAGCAGAAATAAAATGGATAATAGGCTAAACACCCACACCATGGGCCCTCAACAATGATACTTGGAGCACCCAGAACCATAGAATTTTTAAATACTACCACCCACCAAAACAATACAATGACCCCAGCCCACTACACAAATAAAACAAACTTCAAAAGAATCTCTAACCAACCGTCGCCATGTACACCCAAACCGAGGGAAGATAACATCGCTATACGATTCAGCAGCCACCCACCACCCCAGTTCACAAACCCCCAATATAGTTAACTGCCAGACCCCAACGTCAATTGACTTTTCCCGTCTGAATAGGGAGTTATAAAAATCCCGAAAATTTACTAAATGGAAACGAAACTCTACTCCAAAACAACCGAGTTTTTTTGATAGTTTATTTTCTTTAACGCTTCATAATTAATGCCATAACCTGATATATGTACCTCCCATAAACGGATACATATACCTAAATTAAACACACACACACACACAACACACACATCCATCCACACACACATCCATTACCACAACGTTTAATGTCTGTTCACGTCTGCAAGAAGGGAGCTTATAAAAATTCCCGAAAATCTTACTAAAAAACAAACTCTACTCCAAAACAAACCGATTTGTTATATCATTCTTTACCGCTTCATACTAATGCCCTAACCTGATATATGCTACCGATACCGAGCCCCCGGGGCGCATCCGAGCAACCGTCCGTCTCCCATAAACGAGCATAACCTAAATAAACCACACACACACACACACAACATATATATAAATTATATATATATATATATAATATATATTTATATGCACATTTCAAATATATGTATATATAAGGTAAATATTGATAAAAAAATCCCTTTCCTTTTGTATCTTTATGATCAATACAAATCAGAGGCTTTGTTAAAATGCGTGTGCATTCGAGTTAGTGTTTTCCGCGCCTGCGTGGTGAATCTCTCAAAAATAGACCCATGACCATGCATTTTCTGCATTGATGCGAGCGAAAAGGGGGCTACTTGGAAGCGATTGGAGAGGGGGATGGGTTAGGGCTATCGGAAAATTTCGCCGTCTTTATAGTGCTTTCAGCCATATCCGGTCAGTACCTTTTAACCAGGCCTCTTCGCTGCGGAATTCGAAGAGAAATTCGGACTGACGCCGTCACGGCACGTTGGGCCGTGGCACGTCAATATGGAAGAGAAAAGGCGAGCAATGGCGACCTCGTCCTTGGAAACATGGAGGTAGCCAAATGATTCAAACCTTTCCCTCCCCCCCCCCCCCGATATTTTGGTCCGACAGCAGGAATAGTGATTATTCGGGAACGCTGGTTTATAGCGAATGATAGTTCTTGGACTCAAAATGAAGTCTAAAAGAAACACTCCAAGAGGATCTCCAATTGGCACAAATGAAACTAATTGAATCTAATAGTCGGCTGTTTATATTTGTTCTCTAAGGCCAAACGTGACTAAAAAAAATTTTTTAAGTTACCTCGGAACTATTAAATTTATTTCTCTCTTTCTCTCTTTTGGTATAAATAATAAGTAAAATCATCGGGGTGGGCCTAAAAATCGTATCAGCCAGACAAGCGAGGAGTCTATCTCCTTTTCACAAGCGCTAGACGAAGGAGATTGTTTTTAGGGTGTCTGGACCGGGCGCCACACTTACCATCAGCTCCTCATTTCCCGCACAGACCCCTGTGCTACTCATATGCTGAGTTGCGTGGGCCGGTATCGAACCAGGAACCTTGAGTTTCCAGCGGACACTCTACCGATTGTGGTTTTTTTTTGCATGAGTAAATCTAATCTATTTTGGCTAAAACATCTATGAGCTAACCAGTAGGTGTAGCGTCTAACTGAGCAAAACCAATTCCTTGTCTAGTGCAAGCGAAAAAGCTGATAGCTCGCTTAAGCAATCACCATTAAAATGCTTAAGGGAAATAAGATAATTTCCAGTTTAATTTCAAATAAATTATTTTTCTTATGTGGAGGCAGGATTTCACGCTGAGCGTAATTTATAATCGTCTGAATTCAAAACATAACAAGGAAATGCTAATAAATCCTTCTCAGCTTTCTAAATAGAAGCATAATGTAATATCGACCGCTGTTAAAAACAGTTTCCACGGTGCTCACACTTAGTCTGTTCTTACTTTATAGACAGAAAACGATGACTTTTATAATCTCTTAAGTTAAATTTTAAAATTAATTACCTTTTTCTTTAATTTAAAATGACATGGTATGAAATTTGTATCACTTGCTTCGTAAGAGACCTTCGTTTTTTAGGGGAAAGGACACTAGTCCACATTAACTAGGACATGATATTTCGCAAAGCTAACTTCTACCTAATTTGAACTTATATTAAATATTAATTTTCTTTGTTAGTATATTTTTTCATTTTACTTTTTCTTTTATAGTGGTGACATTATATATGTCTGGCTGATACCAAACCATAGTTCTCTCCGCCTAACTTTACTACTAATTTAACCTGCGGTTTAGCTCATCATCATTGGAATTCAGTCTCGAAAGGACTATGCATAAAAAGTTTTTGTGTGCCCTGAAGGTTGCAGCGCCTCCTGTGACTATAAGTCCTATGTTTGAGAAACATCTCGACACAGATTGCCATTTGTAGGTTGTCCTTAGATGATGATGTTCGATGCTTGTTGCCGTTGCTTTCCTTATGGACTTCTTAGCTTCATAATGTTGTATCAGGTCACTTCTGACATTACAGTCCTCTATGCGTTTAGCTCAGTCGTTATATTATCCAACAAAGAACCAACAAGGTTCTCTAATACCAAGCCTTACTAATATTTTTAAAACGTACCTGGAACGACAAACTTTATGTCTTTCTCTCTTTTGTATATTAGCTTAACTATATATCTTCCAAGTGGTGGAATTGTTTGCATGGGTAATCTAACTGTGCGATTAAAGAATCTATGATCGGCTGTAGGGGTAGAATCCACCCTGAGCAAAATCAATCCCCTTGTCTAGTGCAAGCGAGAAAAGGATATACCCCCAACAATAGTTCATTACAACCTAATTTACTCCTAATTAAACCACCGCGTTTAGCTCAGTCGTAGAGTTCTACCTCGGAACCACAAGATGACTATATTATTAAAGAAAAAACGCAATTTGTTTTCTTTATAGACATACCGTATTTGACGGCATATAAGACGCACGGCGCGTGTCTAATGGTTAGAATCATAGGAAATGACGCGTCGATCCCGAGTTCAATTCATGGACGAAGCTGTTTGAATCATTATAGCCGTAATTGCCCTTGGGAAAGATAGAATTCCAATACTCCCTCCACCTATGGGTAAATAGCAGGGCAAATTGGGCTCTTTAACCCTGGCTAGCTAAAACCAGTCTAGGAGAAGGAAAACTTGAATTCAAACTGTTAAACCTGCTTAAGGAATCTTGACCTATGTGTCACTCCTGTCGTGCTAGGGGTTGGTAAATATATATAAAGAACGCACGGTCATATAATACGCCCCGCCCCCCATTTCAGGCAGGTCAGATCAGGAAAAAGTTCTTGAGTGTATTTCAGCCATACTATTGTTATCTTCCACCATACGCCCTGTTAACCTGATTATTGATAATACCAGCATAAAATAAGGATGTTGGGAGTTGAGGGTATGTAAAAGTACTGTGCGTAAGTGGGTTAGTGAGCCATCGTGAGAGAAGATTAGCTAGGCCTAGAGGAGGTCTCAAAGTTCACCCATTAATAAGACGCAGGGCAAGTTTTTTTGAGCCAAATTTTTGGAAAAAAATGGTGCGTCCTATATGCCTTCAATACGGTACATCTTTACTTCTTTTTGATAAACGGCAGTGATTTTAAAACCATTCCATTGCCCCCCACCCCCATCCACCAGGCCGATTAGACAAAGTAATTTTTACCTGGATATTGTTTATGAGAATACCAGCGAGGATCAAACTCGCTTATTAATAACAAGACTAGTTGGTTTGTTTGTTTTACGCATATCGACCTCAGTGGGTCATTTAATGCCGATAAAGTTTGAAAATGAATCAATCTTAATGGATAATACAATTTTTTTTTATAAATACATTTTTCTATTTAAACCCATAGATTGAACCCTAACAGCGTACTACCACTCGGGTCAAGTGGACCAGGAGCAATGTGTGAAGGGGTGATCCACATTCCCCAAACCTCCAAACACTGGAAACCTCACCATCAGATAAGTTATAACGTCATTCCCATGACAGGTAGACCACAGCCACCGCCTTCTAGCACCCATATGATAAAAAAGCGGTGGGCTTGCCATAAGAAGGCAATAGCGTTGGGAAAATGCATATAGGTGCTAGGGCTTACGTGATCAGCGATTTGATCGGAGGGGGCCTCTCCGCCGCCCGTCTAGCCCAAGATAGGAGCCAAAGTGGAGTATTGCCAAGTCATGGAACTGTCATCCACCTGGGTTCAATCCTTAGCATCACGTGTCGGCCACCCACGGCCAAACAGGTGGCTCCATTGGGGAGTACTTACCCCTCTGCAGAGTGCAGCTCGGTGGTTCTAAACGCCCCAGGCGGACAGGGCGCGTCTGCAGACTAGTTTGCGAACCGTTGACGACGATTCGTATGCTTTGTTTCGCTGCGTAATATAAAGGTCGTCAAGTATGTAGCATCCTACGGATATCGAACTCGATTTTCAGTAGTAATGGAATATGTTGAGAGTACCTTGCTAACCCACGATGACGGCCCATCATTCTGAACTAAAAATGTATTCTCCTAATGTTATTTTGACGATGTGGAATCATAAACGTATGTTGCAATTTACCGCTTAAATGTAATTATAATGGACAGGAAAAATGCGGTTTACTGTCTTTCCATCACTTTAAATATCACGGGCGTACAGCGTTTCGTGACGGGAAGAATGTTTTAATAAAATTCCAATCTCCTGTATATAGAAACACGTATAATAGAGTATCAATTACCCAAGAAGATGATAAACTAAATAAACAACCAGAATGTTGGTTGGTTAGTTGGTTAGGTTGTTGGTTGGGTTGTTGGTTTTAAGCAAGTTAACGATGCCTTGATTGGATTTATTATTATTTGGTTGGAGACCATGGTGAATGGTCAGAGTCGTAGGAAATGGACCGTTTTCAAATCCTGAACGAAGCTGTCCTCACTTAGCGCCTTGAAATGTAAGAAATCAAACTACAATCTTTCCCCAGCTATGTGTAAATAGTAGGGCAGACTGGACCCTTTAACCTTCATCTGGCAACCAGTCTAAGAGGAAGAAAACTCCGAATGCAAACCTGTAAAACTCGCTTGGGGTGGCCACTACTAGAATTAAGCCTCTGTCCTAATTAGTGATCTATTTCATAATTCAATGGTAATGCTGAAGTTAATCTTTGTTGAATGGTTTATGATTTTGCGTAGATAATTATAAACTTTATTTTTCTAATGAAAAATTCAATTAAATATTCTAATACAAATAATTGCACAGAATGTTTGTATTTAAAATTAATACTTTAGGCACCAATTATATCGTTTAAAGAAATCATTCATCTATCATATACTAAAAAGGGCAGTTGTGATGTATATGTATGTCCGAAGGAAACTTCCGAAATAAAACAATTAACGACAAAAGTAAATTATATACAGATTAATATCACCAGGTTTGGTTTTTAAGCTAAATGATAGAGATTGATTTATATAGATAAATTAAAGATAAAATTTAAATGATAACGCATGATTTTTTCATTTAATATTTTAGATAGAGACATGACATTTCTTTTCAGGAGTAGCTGGATCAATGCAAGTCTATTTTTTACAATAGGTATTTAAATGGAACATCCCACGCGCATCAACTCACGATTCAGTCATACTGGATCTGCGGGCTAACTAAAAAAATCCACCTCTACCCAGGCGACACCGGGTAGCCGTGCTAGTATTTAATATATTGTTTTTGAGGGCCTTGGAATGGTTACTCAAATGTCTGGGAAAGAGACTTCCGGGAAACAGAGATCAGAGGAAAATTGAAGTGCATTGAGTCTATGTATTAAGTACAGTTAACTCCCTTGGATATTTGGTAGGAAATACTTCCGCCCGAAAGGGTGACAGGAAAACCTTAGTACAAATAAAGATGTAGTTTCAAGTTAATACATCGTGTTGCTGTTATCCCTTTATACGGCCTGGAAATAATTTCTTTCATACAGGTCCAAGTCACAACGAGATTCGGTAAGTCTGGTATCCACCTTCGTCTTGAATATAAAGCATAGAAAAAGAACTGTAAAATCAACTAATCCTGGAAACTCCTGACTCAAATCGACTACACTTAAAAACTAGTTTTAAACTGAGGTAAAGATATCGTATATGCAAGAAATTAAATTTCACCATCTATCAAATAAATATGCACAAACCATCCTGAAGGCAACAATTCTCCTGGCTACATTGATATAGATAATAAGAATATAGACGGACCACCTAATCCCAGCGAGGAGACTAGACCTAGCGTTAATTAACAAAAGTAAGAGAAGTTGTCATCTCGTGGATTTTGCCGTCCGCCAGATCAAAGATAAGAATGAGAGAAAACGAACAATCGAAAATACTTGCCAGAGAACGGGAAAAAAACTGTGAACATTTGTTTAATTCCATATAACCTTCGTGGGTGTATTTGATGCCAAAGTTATTCTGGTGGAAGAATAGCTTTGTACTTTTTACTCATAGCTTAGGTTGGGCAACGATAATGAGGCTCATTGCTCCCTAAAATACCGGACATGTAGTCTCACAACCATATGCAGTTTTGTTGCACGCTGAGGTCACTAAACGGCTGTCTACTGCAGGTAGTCTTACACCATGTTTATATTGTACATCATAATTCCTTTAGCCGTTTCGAGTTATTTAATGCCAAAACCATTCTGGTAGAAGAATAGCTGTAGTATTATTTTACTCATAGCTTAGCTTTGGGCAACGATAATGTGGCTCACGCTCCTTAAAGTTTTGGAAAGTAGCCTCACAACCATATACAGTTTTGTTGCACGCTGAGGTCACTAAAACGGCTGTCTGCTGCAGGTAGTCTTACACCATGTTTGATTGTACATCATAATTCTTTAGCCGTTTTTAGTTATTTAATGCCAAAACCATTCTGGTAGAAGAATAGCCGTGGTACTATTTTACTCATAGCTTAGCTGGGCAACGATAATGTGGCCAACGCTCCATAAAAGTTTCGAAAATGTAGCCTCACAACCATATACATTTTTGTTGCACGCTGAGGTCACTAAAACGACTGTCTGCTGCAGGTAGTCGTACACCATGTTTGTATTGTACATCATAATTCCTCTAGCCGTTTCGAGTTATTTAATGCCAAAACCATTCTGGTAGAAGAATAGCTGTAGTATTATTTTACTCATAGCTAGCTTGGGCAACGATAATATGCTCAACCCCTCCTTAAAGTTTCGGAAAGGTAGCCTCACAACCATATACAGTTTTGTTGCACGCTGAGTCACCAAACGGCTGTCTGATGCAGGTAGTGTACACCATGTTTATATTTGTAATCATAATTCCTCTAGCCGTTTCGAGTATTTAATGCCAAACCATTCTGGTAGAAGAATAGCTGTAGAACTATTTTACTCATAGCTTTAGCTTGGGCAACGATAATATGGCTCAACGCTCCTTAAAG
>CM042152.1:41193037-41205537 GCA_023376005.1 Doryteuthis pealeii | reverse complement strand
AAACTGAAGAGACGTGAAACATCGAAACACTGTGTCTATGGATGACTATATATATATATATATATATATATATATATATATATATATATATATATATGAGGTTAAGTAAACAAACAAATGTGTTTATTTTTATATGGCTTTAAGCCGACATTTTTGGAGGATATGGGCTTAATTGAAGTCATACCTAATTTTCAAAAAATTAAGTTATGACTTCAATTAAATACATATCCTCCATATATATATATATATATATATATATATATATATATATATATATATATATATATTTCAGCTTCAATGAAAATGAATCTGACAGTATGTAAGTATATTAAAATAAAATAAAAATCAACGTACGAGTATAAAAGACCTTTTCCATTCGATTTTTACAATTACGCTTTATTCGAAATTCATAATACTATATGGGGCTGTATGAATCAATCTTATCCAAAGCTCAGTTGGTAGAGCGTTCGGCTAGAAACTACAAGGTTCCTAGTTCGATACCGGCCCTCGCCAACTCAGTACATGAGTAGCACATGGAATGTGTGCGGTAAAGTAAGGAGATGATGGTAGGTGTAGCGCTCCACCTCAGACGCAAAAACGATCTCCTTGTCTAGCGCTAGTGAAAAGCTGATTGGCTGATACCGAATTTAGGCCTCACCGACGACTTTACTTACTTATTTCTATTTTAACAGAACCCACCAGTTGTGCGTCCAGAAATTCTCCATAATTATATTCATTTTCATATATAGCTAGCGTCAGACTGCAACACCTAGACCCTAACAACGCACCAAGAGAATAATTTGGAAGGGATTTACAAAAGAATGCTGCGTGTGATCTTAAACAAATCGTGGAAAGAACAACCAGCAAGAAAGCAGCTGTACAGCCACTTGTCACCTATCACTCATACACGAACAAGTGTTAAGTTTCTGACCGCCATCCTTGGCCAGTTAAAAAGGACTTAAAGTAAGTAAGTCCAGAACTATGGAATCCTTTGGTAAGTGAATAAGTCCTGAGTTATGGAATCCTACGTAGTGTCAAAGATCCGGTGATATAATCCTATGTTCACTCATCCACGAAGGTTTGAAGGCAATTGAGTGTAATTAAGATCCGAACAGCCGGTATAAATATTATAACAGCAGCAGAGTATTGCCAGTGATTGGCCAAGAAGTTGGTCAAATGGTTGTCGGTGAGTCTATAAGTACAAGTGGGCATCTGGCACACACCTTATATCCAGAAAACGCACCTCATGTGGTGTAATGGTTAGCAAGCTAGATTAGCAGACCATTGTTAGTGAGTTCGATTCTCACTGGGTGTCCCACACTTCTGGCCTTGTGCCGCATCTGAGCTAAGCTTAGTAAATAACTATATCCAGAAAACGCACCTCACGTGGTGTAATGGTTAGCAAACTAGATTTGAAGACCATTGTTAATGAGTTCGATTCTCATTGGGCGCCCCATGCTTCTGGCCTTGTGCCACATCTAAGCTAAGCTTAGTAAATAACTATATCCAGAAAACGCCAACAACAAGACATGCTGGGCACTGCTGGATAAGCAAGGGCGAGCTAATAAGTGACATTCTCCCGTGGAAATCTGTACATGGGTACGTCTATGTGGGCCACCCAGTAAATACTATCTCTGTACTGATACTAGATGGTGACGCGAGAAACTCCCGAAGGTTATGAGTAAGTGTGTGTTCATCTGATCCGTCCGAACGAGCAGAATGTAACACAATGACAATTTCTTAAGCAGAGTTTAACAGGTTTGTATTCAAAGTTTTCCTTCATCTAGTATGGTTGCCATACTAAGGTTAAAGAATTCAGTCTACCCTACTATTTACCAATTGGTGAAGGAAGAATAATTGGATTCATACCTTTCCCAAGGATAATAGGGATATGGAAAATGTAAACAGCCGCATACATGAACGTTAAACTTCATTTATTTCCTATTTTCTTGTAATAAGTTCTCTTTTTATTAAATCTCCATCCAAATGAAAAAATAAAAATTTCTCTGACAAATACTTTTTATTACTAAATATCCTACTACTGTGCACGGAGATAATTCAGTCTAGCTGATGTCTTATTCCAATTTTGTCATTGCAACGTTATTGATATAATAAGCGGGACTGAATAAATGTCGGTTTTCACTAAAATTAGTTACGTTGTCAAGAACGGCTAATAGTTGATACATACGCATATATATATATATTATATATATTATATATATATTATATATGTGTGTGTGTGTGTGGTGTGTGTGTGTTGTTTGTGTGTGTGTGGTGTGTGTGTGTGTGCGTGTGTCTATGCATGTGTGTGTTTTTATGTGTGCATATATATATGTATGTGTGTTTGTATGTATATATATTGTATGTGTGTTTTTTTTGTGTGTTCCTATATATATATATATATATATATATATACATACACACACACACACACACATATATATAATATATATATATATATATATATATATATTATGGAGGCGCGTGGGCTAGTGGTTAGAGTCGTGGAAAATGGAGTTCAATTCCTAGACGAAGCTGTTGGCTTTTCATATAGCGCTAATACCCTTGGGAAAGGTATGAATCCATAAATTCTCCCTCCAGCTATGGGTTAAATATTAGGGCAGACCGGGGACCTTCAGCCAGTCTAGGAGAGGGATAACTCTGAATTCAAAATTCCCTCCAGCTATGGTTTAAATAGTAGGGCAGACTGGGTCTTTCAGCCTTGGGTAGGTAACCAGTCTACGAGAGGGATAACTCTGAATTCAAAATTCCTGAGGTCGGTTGTTGATTGGGTTTGTGGCAAACCTTGATGCACCAATTCTTTCCTATCGACTGTGCCAAAAAGTGTGGATGTTCTAACACAAGCCTTCACCACTATAAACAAATCACTGTGTTGGTGTCCATTGTATGTATGAACCCTCATGTGTCCAAAATCGACGAGAGCGTCCATAATATATATATATATAATTTAGAATGATGAATAATTCCAACCAAAATAATTTGTTAATCGTATGCGTAACTATAAAAATATAACAGAATCATCAACCCTCCTTGTATGATAAACACATTCTTATCACCAAATTTCCATGGATTATAAAACTCACTTTCTACCATCTAATCAAATTAGTTCCGGTCCAACTATTTTGAGCCTGCCTCGTGAAGAATTAATGCTCACAGAATATAGAATAATGAATCCAGGGTGCACATATACCATATTATGACAGGGATATATATATATATATATATATATATATATATATATATATATATATATACCTTGGCAATGACCGGACTGGAAGTACTAGTTGAACACAAAAGAGTAAGAGATAAAGAGGAAAGAGAGGTAGAAGGAAAGGAATAAGGGGAAAATAATTCAGCAAATTTCTTATCATTATAATGAAAAATTATTAGGAATTGGTGTATTACAACCTTCGTTTATTTTAGGAATTGTTTTATTATTGTTTACATTTGAAATATTATTTTTAAAACCCTTCCTAAACACGTGAGTATGGTGAAACAATTATAATTTCTAAAACTGTTTATCTTTTTTGAACATACAAAAATTTAAATTCAGTTCTTAATTGCTCGTTGAGTTAAAGTGATGAAAATATTCTTATTATTCATGTTTTTTTTTTTTTCATTATCCTTAAAAATGAAGCAAATTATGAACACGTATGTTCTTAATTGCATGTGGAAATTTTCACGTATTAATTCAAATGAGAATTATTCGTTATTTCTATTTATTTCTAAAACAAGTTTTGTGCTAAACTGATTAAAAATGTGTATATTCTAATTTTGTATTGTCCTCGGCCGGAAAAACGAAGATTCCGGCAAAAGACAAAGAGTATAAAAATATATATTTAAAAAAGGGGAAAACGGAAGTGGGGCTTTCGCGTGAAAGAAGCAGGGAAAGATAAAGAAATATATAACAAATGCCCGTTATCAGATCAAAATATAAAGATCAAAATATAAAGATGCGTAGGGGTACCTATCAATATAAAAAGCCTGAGGGTACGAGCCGACAAGAGTTAGACTGCGGAAGGCGAACAGAGAACAGTGAGTGACCGACGCCCACGGTTAATCGCGGCCAAGGGCGGTGAGACGCCACCAGCCACCCCTTTAACTCAACATCGCCAGTCATCACAACAATACTAGTAGTCATTGTCATTTTTAGATTACTCATGTGTTGTGATTTTCTAAGTCCGACTACTACATACTTCGCTACGTGACCATATATATCACAACGACTACTAACATACACGATTTAGCAGCGTGAATTTGAAGCTGCTATATAACACTGTGCTCAGAAATAAGACCTTATTGGACAAACATTTTCATTCAGTTCTTCATTGCTTATTGAGTTAGAATAAAAGAAAATGTATTCGTTTTTACAAAAAAAGCTAAGAATTAAAAACGTGTCCCTACTTTTCATCATCATCATCATCATCATCATCATTACCATGTCATGCTAGTAACACGGATATTCCTGATTATCTCTCACCAACTGTCCCTATTGCTCTCAGGATGTCCTCTGCGCATCCAGTATCCGCACAGAGCTGTTCAATGCAGATATTTGCCGGGCGGCCCACACTGGTGTGCCCATGCGCCGATTTCTATAGGAGAATATCACTTATGATTTCGTTCCCACTTCTCCGGCAGTCTCCAGTATGTCTTGCTCGTCTCACTTGTATGGTTAAGGGACAAGTAGCAATATATCTGCTGTCTTGTAGGCTGTTGCTTCCACGATTTGTTTAAGATCGCACACAGCATTCTTGTGCAGCTACCATCTCATTTATTCCGTAGGCTTTTCGTCAGGGTTGCAGGTGGTGTAGCCATAGAGTAGCACTGATGCAACTATTGGTAGGAAGAATTGTCGCTTTCAGGGAAATCATTTTTTTTAAATGTTCGATTTGAATGTGTATGTTTTGTTTAACGTTGATAACTGGATGTTGAATTATTTTACGCGACAATGTATCTTTATTATTAATAACTAGCAAATATATGCACCCTCCGGGTGCAAGTATTTAACTTTTAAATATAATAAAATATCATATTAAAATTAGAAAGGCTAATAAAACTGAATAAAAATGCAGATAAAACGATTTGGAACAGGGGTATGATTGAAAAATAGAACAGCTTTGAAACTAACTCTTCCCATTGTTTTCAATTACTCCCGTCTTTCATTGGTAAATTTTCCTAATTTAACTATTTAGTTAAAATAGGAAGTAAAGAATAATATTACAGTTATTTTTCTTCTTGTTAATGGATTTCTTTTAAGATTTATCCGCCGAGATTTTTGCTCATACTCTCATTAAGATAACACCAAACAATTTAGAAATCAATAATACTAAGCATATATTTATTAAAATCAAATTTTTTAATATCAATATGCAAAATTAGCCTTCCCATTAACACTGTAAACCGCTATTTTGTTTATATATAATTAGTACAACTGCGTGTTATTAGCTTGTAGATTTGGTAAACAGTCTTAATGATGTAAAAACAATTTTGATAATATTGAGGTTTGAATAAAAATAAAATCATGGAGAATGTGATGTAAATAACTAAAGGGAATTGTGACTTGTATAGTAATATAGTTTCGGTTACAGACAGACAAACCCACAATCTCCATTATAATAAGATATGTTGTTTAATTATGATCACAGAGTAGTACAAAACCAAATATTATATTTTTGTAGTAATTCCAAATCTTTTTTACAACTTTTTTGTTTTTGTTTTTTGGTTCTTCTTCTTATTTTTGTTCCTGTTTTCAAATCCACTTTTTTTACCCTCTTAGTGTCTTGTTCTACCCCCTCACCTGATACAACGTATTCTATCGTTGATGTTTTTCGTGCCTAAACAATAAACATGCATTTACGGTTGTATACGATGTGTGTAGAAATGGTTTTTGTTTGTTTGTAATTTTTAAAAATCTTTTTTTATATTGTTGATTATTATTATGTTGATAATGATTGTATCTTTTTTGTCTTTTTTTAAGATTTGTCGCACACCTCTCAGCTTTGTATGGGTTTCACATGCACAGAAACTAAGACATAGATCTTGATTAGTTTCTTCTAGTTTTATCAGAAGGGATTCTTCTTTATCACTTTAGATACAACTAAACTTCACTTAGTTAAACTATTATAAGACCATTTAATAGTTCTCCATAGTAAATGATTTTAATGATTTTCTAATCAAAATCCATTCTGTTCAAAAAATGTTTTGTATCAACTGAAAATTAGCTTACCAAACTTTCAAAACCGGAAGTCCGAGAGAAGAACAGTTACTATAATAACTCTCCTTAGATTAGTATATATAGTATAATTTACAAAATCAGTCCGAACGAAACGGGTAAGTCAGCTGTCAGCACATTTGAATATTTAGTTTAACTTTTGTTCATGCTTCAAAAAAGTCCTGTATATTTATATTTTATAAACTTGGCATCTAATATATGAAGCAATAGGCAAAACAATTCTTACAATTTAATATGGATATCTCTTCTCTCTTCTCTCTCTCTCTCTGTCTCTCTCCTCCTCTCTTTGTCTCTCTGTCTTCTCTTGTCTCTCTCCCCTCTCTGTCTCTCTGTCTCTGTCTGTCTGCTGTCTGTCTGTCTGTCTGTCTGTCTGTCTCTCTCTCTCTCTCTCTCTCTCTCTCTCTCTCTTTCTCTGTGTTTGGATAGATATATGTTGTCTGTACATATATCAATTAACAAATAATAAAGAGGTTGCCGTTCGTTGTACCTATCTCCCCACAACCTCAATTTATAAAAATGATTCGCGAATTTTTATTGCTTACTACATCATGATATATATTTATAAAGTAATAAATGTTCAAGTCCTTGCATTATTATTACTTTATTTGATTTTCGTCAAAACTAATTTACAACGTTAGCTAGTCCAAACCGATTAGTTATAAAGGATTTTTTTCATGTAAAGAAATATGCCTGACCAATTTAATAGCAACTCTTTCATTTTCTATTTGATGCTAACATATTACAATGATACGGAAATGCTACAACGTTACAGTAAATAAACCAGTCATCTTTGAGTTATATTAAATAATCCAAGATATGAAATTTTAGTGTGAATAGTTTTTGAAAATCTAATATTCACCGAATTCTCCACCATGTTATGTAAATATAAATCATTAAAGAGTTGCATATAATTTACAAAGTTTAACAATAGACTCCCTGTGCCGAAGTGGTTAATGGGGTGGTTGGTTGGTTGGCTGGTTGGTTGGGTTTTTAAGGTTATTGGGTTTATTGGGTAAATTTATGCCCAAAACATTATGTTTTATTAATTCTTGATGGATATTTTTTCGAACTCAATTCTTTAAACACATTTTCTTAAAACTATTTTTTTATTTAATCCATAGATTAAAACCATTCCCTTCTAACAGGTACTACCGCTCCGATTCAGAGTGGACCTGGTAGTAATGGTGATGACGGGGAAATCCACATTCACAAGAGCTCCAGAATTGAAATTTAACCATCAGATAGAATTTAACGTTTTACCTAGGAAACCAAGACACACAGGCACTGCCTTCTATCACATGTATGATAAAAAGAGTTGGGTCTTGCATTGAGGGACCCTAACAGGTACTACCACTCCGGGTCAGAGTGGACCTTGTAGTAATGGTGATCAAAGAGAACTCCACATTCACAAAAGCTCTGGACTTGGAATTTAACCATCGGATAGAATTTAACTTTATACCCAGGACACCAAGACACTTAGTTTTTATTTGTTTGTTTTGTTTTACGGCATATCAACCTCAGTGGATCATTTAATGCCAATAAAGTTTTGAAATAAATCAATTCTTAATGGATAATCATTTTTTTTTATAAATACATTTTTCTATTTAACCCATAGATGGGACCCTAACAGGTACTACCACTCCGGGTCAGAGTGGACCAGGGAGCAATGGTGATGAAGGGGTGCTCCACATTCCCCAAACCTCCAAAACTGGAACCTCACTATCAGATAGAGTTTAATATCATTCCCAGGACATGTAGACCCACAGCCACCGCCTTCTAGCACCCATATGATAAAAAGGGGCTGGGGCTTGCCATAAGGGAAAAAGACACTTAGTAACTGACTTCTAGCACACGTATGATAAAAAGGGTGGTGACCGGCGATGGGGGCAGTTGGGTTGCGACATTCCTATAGATGGTAGGGCTTGACGTGACCAGCCGATTGGTTGGAGTGGGCCTCTCCAACTGCCAGTCTAGCCTAGGTAAATGCAAAATTTAACGTAATTGACTGTTACATAAATGGTAGTAAGCGAGTAATTTGTTCTTTGGAACATGTATACAATGGCTTTAGCCATTGAACCAGTAATATATTTGATATCAGCGAGATTTCAGGTGGCCATCCACCCGAACAAAACCACTCCCTTCGTTTAAAAGGGACAGGGCTTGGTTTTTGACCAGTGCCCGAGGCCCCTCAAAACTGGAATGCAGAAGGGATGCACGAAATTTTTAACACTGGTTATCGCATGAGCTTCGGTTTGTACGTGACTCCCCACGTTAATAGACCTTTTTTCTCAACTGACATGGTGGGATGTCAGTAAACAACTACACGGTAGTGAGCGAGTTCGAACCCTAGTCAAGACATTAAGCTCCCTTTCGTACTAATACCAGTGATGCTGATAGCTTTTTTAATTTAGTGAGTCCTGGGACGCACGGATTTGATTTGAATGAGCCCTCGGGAAAGATGGGTCCCAACTGAAGTTTCCTAATAAATTGCAGAGTTTTTTTGTTTTTTTTATCTATGAACAACTAAAGCCATCTAAGCCTTACGTTGTACCCCATACAGTGTAAATCGTTTCCAAGAAAATATAAAATGTATTTACAGTTAGCTGGAAATTGTGGGGGATAAAAATAACCCACTGGACGTATGGATACAGTTTTTCTGCGTCCTTTTCGATTTGTATGCGTCAGTGACACAGGCCGCGTACCAATAAGCATCTCTAAATACCCTTGTGAATGATATGAATTAGTCATCGCCCAGCTATGGGTTAAATAGTACCACTACTGTTCTTCTACCAAAAAGGGATCTAGCATTAGACAACGCTTGAAGTTTGGTATGCTTTTAAACAAAAACAAAAAAACAGAATAAAACAGAGCGTGACACAAATTTAAAATTGTTCCGATTTCTGTGGTCATTTTTAGGCTTCATCATATTTTTATCCAATCCCACCACTAACGACAATATGCGAAACAAAGTCAATTTTAGTTTTCCCTCTTCTAGAGACGTAATAGATTTTTTGCCGTTTCCAAGGTGATTAGCGCAATGGGAAACGCAAATTCGTCCAGAATGTGAAGTCTTCTCATCGAGTTCTTTTTCTCAGACGATAACCGTTGCGTTGCGGGTGTAGAAGTTATCCTCCAGATATAGAAACAATATGATACTCACCGTCACAGTGTTCAACAATAGCGACCGCGAAGAAGTGGAAGCAACACTGTGACAGTGAGTATCATATTGTTTCTATATCTGGAGGATAACTTCCACACCCACAATGCAACGGTTATCGTCTGAGAAAAAGAACTCGATGAGAAGACTTCAAATTCTGGACGAATGTGCCCTCCAACCCACATTTACCTCAAGGAAGGTTCAACCGCCAAAGCCAGACATTGCAGAAAACTCTCCGCTATTGTTGAACACTGTGACGGTGAGTATCATATTGTTTCTATATCCGGAGGATAACTTCTACATCTCCCCTCTCCCTCCCCCGCGGCAAGCAAAGCTCTACGAGGAGTGAGCTGTTCTTTAAGGTCTGTCCTGTTATGCGGGAATAACCTGGACAGGGCTGGAGGGATTTTCGATGGACGAAGGCAGGTTGATGTATCACTGCTCACTGTGAGGGTGAGTATCATATTGTTTCTATATCTGGAGCATAACTTCTACTGTGGGCCTTAAGAATTGTTACAATTGTTGTGGTCATTTTTTAGGCTTCAACTGAGAGGCACTTAACAGTGGAGATCCCTTGTGTAAGCAGATGCTGAAATTTACTGAAGAGTCATTTGGGTTTTTCTCATGTATCGTTAGTGTTGGTAGAATCCTTTGGTTCTTCATTGGTGTCCCTTAGTGTTGGGTTAGAATCCTTTGGTTCTTCATTGGGTGTCCCTTAGTGTTGGGTAGAATCCTTTGGTTCTTCATTGGTCTCCCTTAGTGTTGGGTAGAATCATTTGGTTCTTCATTGGTGTCCTTAGTGTTGGGTAGAATCCTTTGGTTCTTCATTGGTGTCCCTTAGTGTTGGGTAGAATCATTTGGTTCTTTCATTGGTGTCCCTTAGTGTTGGGTAGAATCCTTTGGTTCTTCATTGGTCTCCCTTAGTGTTGGGTAGATCCTTTGGTTCTTCATTGGTCTCCTTAGTGTTGGGTAGAATCATTTGGTTCTTCATTGGTGTCCCTTAGTGTTGGGTAGAATCCTTTGGTTCTTCATTGGTCTCCCTTAGTGTTGGGTAGAATCCTTTGGTTCTTCATTGGTCTCCCTTAGAATGTGTGGGTAGAATCATTGGTTCTCATTGGTGTCCTTAGTGTTGGGTAGAATCCTTTGGTTGAGCAAAGTCCTTAGTTTCAGGTCCGTAATGTCGAATACATACAATGGACGGCTTTCAAAATCGAGATCAAATAGTTAACTAACCACGTATTCGAACTGCTGGCTTTAATGCACGCACTCATGCAGTGTCTATAAGTTTAAGTGGTGGAACTCAGCGCACCTTATATGTCGAAACAATCCAACAATAATTATGTGGCAACTAACAAGAATCAAACCTTCTAAAGATTGGCAGTTAGTCTAGCACGCTACCCGCCATTTCAAATGAGCTAATACCGTAGCAATATGATATGGCACGGTCTATATATTTAACTCACGTTAATAACCAAAAGTAAGCCTTGAAAAGATTATAATGTATTTACAATTAAAGGACATTGGAAATGAAAAGTCATAAAAAATATTTGCTGCTATATTTCGGGATATCCTAGCCCCTTCAACTGGCGATGAAATAAAGGAATTCGCAAAATGCACCCATACAAATATCCTCAAAGGGAGACAAACGTTATAAGTTAAAGATAAAAAAAGTATTTTTTCTCTTTGGTTGATTTTTGGGGCTTGATCAATATTTTCTTTCTTTCTTTCTTTCTTTCTTTGAGCTAGAGAAAATCGTCTTGAAATTGATAAACATTTAACAAATAATCTAAATAAACTGTATCTGATACATCTGAAAAAAAAGATTAAGTGATATCCTAGTTTAAAAAAATATATCTTAGGTACATAAAAAAAGAATAAGATTAAAACTAATAAGCTATTAATAAAATAATAAATAAACTACTTATTGAAAAATAAATTATTTTTTAAAGTCCACAAATAAATGTGCCATGACAGCAGTCGTAGCTTTAAAAAAGAAGAAGTTTAGTCCACTAATATTTTAAAAGTATCCACCAATATGTAACCAATAATACAACTGATTCATCAAATCTAAAAATAGAAAAAAGACCCACACGTCTCATGATTTCAAAAAATAACTTTGATTAAAAAATGATTTAAAAAAATGAAATCGAATACCCCACAAGAAGTAATAAGACCAAAAGTCTTCAGCATAAAATAACCAAGAGAAGATATGCAGAAATATCCAACCAACCAACCAACCAACCAACCAACCAACTAAATTTCAACATTGAAATATCATAATAAATAAATATAGTACACGTTGGGAGGTCAATATACAATAATTAGGGAACTAAATACAGGCAATACATCTATTTGCTAAATGTGTTCTTTTGTTATATATATATATATATATATATATATATATATATATATATATATATATATTGGTTAGGAGGTTGATTTAGAAGGCATACACTATTATTATTTTTTATTTATTCCTAACTGCATTGTGATAGCCTTCTAAATCAACCTCCTAACCAATACTAACACAATGCTTCAAGCAAATTATGAAACTCTCTTATATATATATATTATATATATATATATATATATATTATATATATATATAATATATATATATATATTGTTCAAAGCTAAACTAAAGAGCTTTGAACAAAATAGACTGAAGCATAGAGATCGGCTCCGCATAACTTTAAAAGAAAAACATTTAACTCCTGCCTTAGATCATTTCGTTTGTCAGTGTGGCTTCATGGCTCACAGCAGGGCTGGGCTGCTGTCACACTCGATGAAACATAAAATGTCTTCTTGACACTATGCAGAACATGGGAGAATCAAATCACTCACTGCTGACCCTCATTTATCGTTCTCGATAGGAGAGTCCACCAATATATATATATTATATATAATTATATATAATATATATATATATATATATATATATAATCATCCGTCGAGTTCCGATCCCGGCTTGAGGTAGAAGGCTATGTCTATCCGTACGAGGAGACGTTATACGCCGAAACAGGAATGTTTTCCGATGACTAAATACCTGATCCCCACACCAGGTAGGTTGAGCACTCAGGGGGGTATTTA
>CM042152.1:41183037-41188037 GCA_023376005.1 Doryteuthis pealeii | reverse complement strand
GAAAAAAAAAAGAAGTAGTGTGTACATTACAAATACTGTGATACGAGACGATATTCAGGCAAATTAGCGTTCGTCTGTTGTTACTTGAAGATGACAATTAAGCTTTCACGGTACAATGATCTTACAGTTATGGGGAGTGCGTAAACGTGGTCTCTTCTTTGTTATCAGCGTTATAAGTCTTGGCAAAAATACTTGCTTTTGAATATTGGACGGATGACTTTTAGATCTGTGGTTACAGACCGTGAATCTTCTGCTAATTGGATTGGGGCAGAAAAGTAAGATTCGCCCCCTGTCGAGAGAAATAAAAAACGCTCCATAATAGAAACCACTGTGTCTATTTCCTATGACGATAACCCCTACACCATGGTCGTTATACATCTGTATTTCAGTTTTACCGCTGTTGGGTCAGTACAACGTTTATTCCTGTGTGTGGGGTTAAGTAAGGGAGAGGCTTTCAGTGATTGTATATACCAATCATGTGACCAGTCAATAAGTTTTGGCGCAAAATACCAAATCATATAACATTCCGGACCAGCTCTCGGTGCACGTCGACCAGAGATTCTCTCCAAGAAATCACTTGGATACCTGATATCTCTCCATCACACCGGTAAGTCTCTCAAACTTGACTCTATACACAGGAAGGACTTTATATTCTTATCATTTTTTAATTTTGTTCTTTAATTGTTGTTAGAATTAA
Source organism: Doryteuthis pealeii (assembly GCA_023376005.1). Classification (NCBI taxonomy): domain Eukaryota; kingdom Metazoa; phylum Mollusca; class Cephalopoda; order Myopsida; family Loliginidae; genus Doryteuthis; species Doryteuthis pealeii. The sequence goes on along the minus strand of CM042152.1, from coordinate 41,187,340 downwards.
ACTAATCTTTAATTCATTTATTTGTTGCTGCTAGTCTAAGAATTAAATTCTATACTAACGCCAATACCGTAATGTTGTATGTGGTCTACCTGAGCATCATGCACTGACTTTTTAAAATATATAGTATGACTTACAGGAATACTATAATCTCACACAATTCTTGCTAAAGATGCCAAGAAAAATTAAGTCGATGTGTATAACATTTTAAAAGACGACGTGATGTATACTAGCTATTAGGAAATAGTTAATTATGTATACCAATGGCTGCAAACAGGTATACATATCTTCTTTACTTAAAGTTCGAGGTGCGTAATGCAATTGTTAGAGCCGTAGAAAATGGACTCGTCGACCCGAGTTCAAATCTTGGACGAAGTCACAGTTCACATAGCGTTAATACCCTCGGGAATGGTATGACTCAAACTTTTCTCCCTCCAGCTATGGGTAAATAAGAGGGCAGACTGGGTTCTTTAACTTTGGTTAGGGAACAAGTCTAATAGAAGGAAAACTCTGAATTAGGACTTCTTAAATCTCCGCTTGGGGTGGTCACTACTAGAATAGGCTCAGGCTTAATTAGTGATCTATTTCAATTTTTTTTAAAAAGAGAAAATAATTTCACTCCGATATCTGGCTTGGTACTGAAATCATACAAGATGGAATATGGCGCCAGGAATGGTATTGCATTAGCAGCCAATGTGTTAAAGGGGAGTGGGTGATACCTAAAAAAAACATGTTCCCTCCAAAATTTCAAGTGGAAACTTTAAAAAAATAATCTTTTATCGTATGAGTTTATCATTTATTCTGAGACTAACAACAACAAATAAATGAATTATAACTTAGTTCAATTCTAAATGTTTATTTAACAACAAAACAACGGCTAACAATATAGACGTCCCTCCTATATATAGAGAAGTTTGGGAGACTTATCATATATATATAGTTATGGGCTCTATTTGCAAAAACCCTGGTCATAAAAACCGCAAATTCTCAATATATGGGGGTTTAACCATCCTATACTGTCTTGCTAGTATTTTGTGAATGGGCATGATTTCTGGTCCTTGTTTAAATTTCACTTAGATTGAAGGGATAAAAAAGTCAGTAGGGAGCATGTGCCTCCGGGAATTCCCTTTGATCCAAATTAAATATACTTATCCAAGTACCATACTTGAGCATGAGCATTGAATGGCTTGCAGGAATACTATAATCTCACATTGACAACTTTTGCTAAAAATGCTACGAAATAAATGAAGCCGAATTGTAGAATTTTTTACAAGACCATGTGATGTATACTCACTATTAATAAGTAGTGTATAATGTATACCTATGGCTGCATACAGATATACTTGTCTTCTTTACTTAGATACTTGTATTTCTTTTAACTTAGCTTAGTCTTCTATCCTAGCTTGGGTGTATATATATATATTATATATATATATATATATATATATATATATATATAATATGGCCTGGGTTGGGTTGGAATATGTGGCTATATAAGGCATCTGTGTATCACAACTTAATTTTATAGACTCTTCGGAGGCTGCGTGGATGGAATTGGCCAATCAAAAGGCTCGAATACGTGGTTTGTTAACTACTTTAAGCTCTTGGGGGAAAAGCGTCCAGTTGCTCGTGCATAACACTGATGAACACAAAGATCATAGGATTTAAGATACACGGACAAGCATCATAGGATTCTACACAACACGGATCAAACTTAATGCCACAAGGGATCTCCACTGTAAAGTGCTCTCACCTGCAGCCTAAAAATGTCCACAAGAATCTTTACAGGCTGGTATCTTCTTAGCTGGATTTTCTTCTTTCTTTCCTTCTTTTCATTTTTTTTTTTTATATACGTTTGATTGAAACAGATGAGCCTAATCGCTTCCGAACGCTTATCCCCTCTCTTTATATTGTTCCTACTCTCTTTTTTTTCTTTCTTTCTAATTTTATTTTTCTCTATCGAATGCCCTTTTCTGTCTCTTTATTTCCTTATGATAAAAACGGAATGATCCATCATTAAGCTGAGGTGACGACAGATGATCAGAATTTACATTTTTGCATTTCATCTTTGACGATTTGGACGGTCTCATCTGTGACCAGAGTGTATTGCAAGATTATAACAGTCGGAATATTAAGGAACAAGAGCATTCATATTTATAATTATCTGGATCCGTCTGTCTTTGTATCTCGTGGCTGTTCCTTAATTTTCTATCCCTATGTTGTTTATATGTTCATACTAACACCACAAGACATTGCTTGTATTGAGCTTATACATATTTTTTTACTTTCTTCAGATTCCAGAAAAAAGCAGTTTTCTGACTTTGATGTTTTATGTGACATTTGGCCATACTCTTAGAGTAAACGCTGTGCCAATAAGCATATCTTAGTTTGTCAGATTTTTGGCACCACTAGAGTGACTTTCAAAATATGGTTTGCGCATTTTAGTTTACGTTATTTTTCCCCCCAAATAAAATTACATCGCCATTATATGAAGAAAAGTGGAGTCGCTTGATGTAATGGTTACAGTCGTAGAAAATAGACATGGTGACAGGATTTTATCCTGGACGAGGCTGTTTGCATTTCCTATAGTACTAATACTCTACCAAGAAACACATCTTAGTGTGTCATATCATTGGCACTAGAGTGACTTTTAAAATATAGTTTTCGCATTTTAGATTACATTATTTTTCCTGGGAAAAATTACTTTGCTTGCTGTTATATATTGAAGAAAAGTGGAGGAGGTTGATGAATGATTATGGTCTAGGAAGGACACAGTGACACGAGTTCAAATCCTGGACAGGCTCGTAGCATTTCCCAAAGTGCTAATACCCTTGGGCAAGGTCAAATCCAAAATACTCCACACCGCTATGGTATAGTAGTGCAGGCTGTGCTTTTTTTTAATCTTGGTTAGGGTAACAGTCTTAGAGAAGGAAAATTCCAGAATAAAAAACTGTGTCAATATCCTACTCATTGCGAAGTGATAGGTAAATATGCATATAGAAAAATGAATATTTAGAGATAATCGACTCTATATTTGATATTCATATCGCTCCCGACGTATGTGTAGCACATACTTGGATCTGTGCAGTAAGTGGGAGCTGGTTCTAGGTTGTGGCGGCCTCGGCACATCAGAGGCAAAAAACAAATATCCCTAGTCTTAGGCCTAGTGAAAAAGGGATTGACTCGCTGGCTGTCCGGTTGATACCGGGACATGTGCCATCATGATTACGGTACTTTACGGAATCGAATCAATATCTTTTCTGTATATTATGAATATTTTATTTAATGACGTTCTTACTATGGACACACTTATTGGACATAACCAATTGTAGACTGACCACAAAGACCCTACATTATTAGCTCTGTGCGAAATAATGAAAGATCAAACCAGGTATTGCATTTTAGAGGATCTTCCTGAATTAGCAGTTGTTTATCCATTTACGCGGGCCAAGATGAGGCATCGCTGTCTTTGGCGAAATTGTATCGTCTGCAAGAAATAAAGCTCATAGTAATCAGCTACGGGCAGCTTCCCTTGTCACTGTACATTGGGAAAATAATGAGTTAGGTATTTTAATACCCTATAAGAAAGGGAAGGTGAATGTGTTTGGCACTGGCCTCGGGAATTGTGGTTTATATTTTTCTATCTATTGTGTGTCCAGACAGTTAATTATATCAAATCAAACATCTTGGCATCCTCGCAAGATTCACGTCTCTTCATTTTAGCCGTCAACTGTGTAAATTTCCCCTCCATGATTAAATTGTATTATTCGCACACTGGGTCTGATTTAGTCGAGATTACAGACACTGTGACAAATTACACGCAATATACATTAAAGTCTCTACTTAAAAGGCAAAATTAACTATTAATCCGCCAGGGTGGTAATCAGGCTGATAAGGAAAGATCAAGGAAATTGGATTGAACGATTACAGCGCCACACTCCGACGTAAATGTGATGCAGGTCGTCGTGCAGCACAGGATTCAAAATGTCCTCATGTAGAGGTTGTCGCTATATCGAGCAACTCACGGCCGTATTTAACGTTGCCGGGTTCCTATGATTGTCAGCGTATTACTTCTTGCTTTGTAGTATACAGGTACAAATAGCCGTCTGTCTTGTGAGCGATACGTGATGTTGCCTAACGCGTCAGCTGTTATTCAAAGGGACTGTTCGGGGAGTGGAGCTAAAGATACGCAAAGCAACGTTCATCTCATGTAATCCTTGAGTTCTTCTCATGATTTTTTTTCTTTTCCTTGAAGTAAACTGTTTTCCGGTTCTAATTCTGGATAAAGGGGAGATTTGTCTCATCA
>CM042152.1:41079701-41182937 GCA_023376005.1 Doryteuthis pealeii | reverse complement strand
TAATTAAAAACACATAAGCAGGAAACCGTGTCTAAACATTGTTTATACACCATATTATGAGCTAAAAACAGTCCGAAATATCAAATGTTATACATCAAAGCCATCTCCTATATGCGACATGGAGTTAGATGCTTACCCTTTCCAATGGTATTAGCACGTGAAATGCAAACCTCTTCTGTCTAGGATATGGACTCGGTGATCGTTCATAGATGTAACCGTTACATGAACAACCGCATCATAACTATAAGATATTATACGATGGGTTTAGTTATTGACGGTATCTGTTTTAATAATTTCTATCCATGATACCCCGGATGATCCGATTTTCATTCAATGATAACCGTTACATGAACAACGCATCTATAACTATGAGCATAATCATACGATTGAAGTTTAGTTGACGTATCTTTTAATTAATTTCTATCCATGATACCCCAGATAATCAAAACGTCCACAATATTAAATATTAATCATCATAAGTTTCTGAAAACGTTATAAAACGCATCCGTATTCCATTGTCTTGGTATTTGTTTTGGTCTGTTCTCCCATTGGACAAAACAGTTACTCATTATTATAGAATAGAAAACAAAAATAATAATAAAAAAGAGGAAGAAAAGAAAGAAGAGAGAGAAAAATGAAGATTAGAAAAAGAAGAAAATGCGTCTGATCGTGTCTACCCTATCTGTCTGTTTTGTATTCTGCGCAATAGTTTACGCCCGATTTATGTCCAATTGGGCAACTATGAGTGCGGTGAAATAAAATATCTTGTCTATCTTGGCAGACTAACAAAGAAATGTATCTATCGCCTTCCAAATGGACAAGCTGGCGGTCGTCTTTAGAGCGGTGGCGTATTCAGTCCTTGGTGAATCCGAAAGTTGTGTAAGTGTGGCCATCTATCTTTAACGGGTTTAGTGAATTAGACAGATAGTGTGTAGACCGCTTGTATATGATTATACTATTATGAACATATCAATATTATGAATATATTAAGCGGATATTTTAATGTAACCGTAGTGCCCTTCATAAGCACGGCGACTGCACATAGCAAAAACACCAGAAACCCACACACACACAACATACACGCAAACACACGAAAACACAACAGAGACCCACACATACGCCCAAACACTCACATGTACATTTTAACACACACACAACACACACACCCACACACAACACACACACACACTATTATATACTATATATAATAATATATATATACATATTGATATACATTACCACATCTGATATATATATGTATAGCATATATATACATGTGTATACTTATATACACATATAATATGCATCATATATATACACTTATATAAGCCATGCGTATATATCATATAATAATACTACATGTATATATATTGGATAGACATTATATCTATACACAACACACACACACACACACACACCATATATATATTATATATATATAGTCATATATGTGTGTTGTGTACTTACGAACCACATGCACATACACACACATAATATATATTATATATATGTATATAAACATACATATTATATTCATATATATATATAGATATACATATATATATATATATATATATATATATATATGTACCTTACCGAACACATGCACATACACACATATATATATATATATGTATAGTAGATATACATATATATATATTTATATTATATATATTATACTATATATAGTATATGTATATAGTGTGTGTGTGTGTTGTGTGTGTGTAATTTAATCTGACATGAAGACAGTTGTAGTCATTTTATTTATATATTAAGAAGTCCGACGATTAAGAGAAGTTAGGAAAATAGTTAAAACTTATAAATCCTTGACATACATAACATATATATAATATATTATATATAATATATTATATATATATTATATATATGAATTTCATCAGTCTCAGAAACAGATGTGGAAGTTTTCTAATAAATCCTTAGTAGTTCAAACGGGTTTTAAAAAATGAGCACTAGTCCACTATTGTGGAAAGTAAACAAGTACTGCACATACATGCATAACATGCCCATGTGGGGGGAGGATCTAAGATAATAATTATCTCCTATACATGTATCGTGACCCAAAGTTCCAATCTTAGTCTAGACTGATTAAATTTATTAATATTAATAACATAATAATATTAAAGTTATTAATACTTATAATTAATATAAAAACATAATTTCTTCAGCAAAAAAATAAGACCAAACAACGGGTTGAACATGCGTAAAATCTAACAACCAACTAGGCGTGTAATTTACAACGCATGTTTACGTTTTCATTGCTCTAATAATATACTCTCTATACACCCGAAGTAAGATGGCGTTTATTGGCTTGTATTTTACGGTATGTTCAACCATGTTGGTTATTTATGCCGAATATGTTTTGTTTTATTCATTCTTGATGCGTATTAAAAATTTAAACTCAACTTTTTACAAACTCATGTGTTTGTTTTATTTAAACCCCATAGATAGGACCCTAACAGGGTATTACAAATTGTTCAGTAGTCCCTTGACACTGGTTACGGTGCACAGGTAAATAGATTATCCCAATTTTCCCGTAAATTCTGTGATTTGTAAGGACCCCGTATTGTAGTTATTAGTTGTTGTTTTAAAACCTTCTTTTGAATTGAAGTATTTCCCGTTGTTATCGACGTACAATAAAATTGCTGGTTCGAGTCTTGTTTTTCATGACCAGAAAAGGCATCAAGGAGCCGCTACACTCAATTGCAGTGAACGAGTACAAAACATTATGAAGGTGGATTAACAAAAAGGAAATATCCGAGGAACATAGTTAGTAAGACGAGAATATTCCATGTGGATTGAATAAAAATCCAATTTGAAATTCTTAGAATGTTACCAAATACAATAGATACCTTAAGAAGGCCAGAGAGTACAACGATCAAAATATTGTTTATAACAGGATGTGGGAGTAATGGTGATGAAAGGATACTCCAAACTCCACAGAACTCCTAATTAGAACTTCACCAATATATGCAGTTTAACCAATACCCAGCACACTAAGAACCTCAGCCACCGCCTTCTAACAGATATATCATAAAAAGTGTTGAGTGTTTGTGGAAAAGGCAATTGGGCCGGGACAATAATATAGGTGCTAGAGCTTGACGTGACCACTTCGACCACCCATCTAGCATAATAAGGGCCAAAGTGGAGTGTTGGATGTCAGGGACTGCTCAACCAGAAGGATTCCGTACTTAACACAGGTCGCCACCCAGGGCTAACAAGTGGCCCTATTAGAGTTTTACCCCCATTGCCTAGGTGCAATCGCATTATTCTAAAGTCCTAGCCAACAGGGCGGAGACACGTGGCACTCCTTTGGTCATTCTAATTCTGTGTAAGTGTCCCTATCTTTACGGATTTATGAATTGGGACAGATATGTGTAGACTGATCTATACCATTTTACTATTCTGAACAAATCAAGAGTTCGATCCTTGCTGGATGCCTCTTACTCCCAGGTCCACTCTGTTACAGACAGACATACACACAATATCCATTATAAGACTGGACTCTTAAATAATGGCTAAAGTAGAGTGCTGCATGTCACGGACTACTCAGACACCAGGGTTACGTCTTTAATCCTCATGGGTCGCAACCCACGATTAACAGGTGGCCCTATTGGGGGAGTTTACCCCCTCTGCGGGGTGTGCAATCGAGGTATTCTACAGCCCCAGTCGGCAGGTGAAGCACTGGACAGAGCATCATCAACTTCTTGCCATTGATATTGAAGATTGTAATCAGAGGTTTCACTATGATAATCAGGTGCGTCAACAATTATGGATGGATGCACTAAGTAACAAAAACAGGTAGCTCATTTGCTGTAGAAACCACTAAAGCTAAAGAACTAAAAAAGACAGTCTACAAGAAACCTTAGTCAGTGAAGAAACATATTTAATTATGACTAAAGATGATGAACATATTGGAACAACAAAACATAAAAAAATATATATGAGCAAAATAGCAATATATATATATATTATATATATATATATATATATGTGTGTGTGTGTGTGTGTGTGTGTGTGTTGTGTGTTATTATTATTATTATTATTATTATTATTATTATACTAAAGCTGAGTTATCAACCTTCACCAGCTAAAGGATTTTTTCTAGATACAGTAATAATATAGAACATATCCCAAAATATTACCTAATGATAAATCTAATTAATATTTGAAAAAATCCCATTTATTTAATTCTAATTAGTCGTAATTTACAATTAAAAACCAACCAATCTCTGTCTGTAAGTATAGCATTTCTCTACCCCTCTCTCAAAACATGTAGAACACCTTAGTATGAGGAGCAAAAAATAGGTAATGGGACGGGGCATTTCCCTGACTTCTGACTGCTGACTTTGCACCCTCTCTATCTATCTATCTTTCTCTCTCTCTCTTAGCTTTGTAATAGCTATACTTACAATCGAGGGAACGAAAATATAAGAAATAAAATTGTTGTCTTGCTGTAAAAAAATAAATAAAATTAATGTGATGTTTTAAAATAGATTCTAAAAAATACTTTAATTATTAATTTTTTAAACTTATAGGGTCAATAATTGTGAGTGAAAATGTAGGAAGAGTATTGTTAACACAAACCTAATTTTATGCTTATTTTACCAGCCCCGTAAATCAAGTAAAACTCCTTTTACACAAGGTATTAGAGAAGATGATTATTTTACAGATGTAACAAAAGTAACGTTACCATATTCAACACTGTCAACAGTAAGTTCTGATTGTGATATATTATTATCTACACCGGCAATGGAAATTCAACAAACTACAGCAACATCTCATCTTTTCCGGAACAAAATGTTATTTCTCTTTATTAAGTAGGAGATACATGTAGATGTACTGCAAACGAATAAAAGAAGGTAATGAAGGACATTTTGCTCGTAAATTCCTACCATAAAATAAACTGAACCCATATTTTATGTCCGTGTTTTTGCAATAAATGTTTTATTTTTCTTGCACCCGTTATGTTACAATACTAAATATATTTCCTTTATTTATTTTAATATTCACTTCAATGTGTATATTCTAAAAAACTTTTGTTTCGTGAGGATGCTTAGTTTTAAATGGGGGTTCGTTTTACACTTTTACTTCGTAAATTCCTACCATAAAATGCCCAAGCCTAATTTTATGGCAGGAATTTACGAGTAAAAGTTGAATATTACTTTTGTTGTTATTCTTCTTTTTGGCTTTGCTACTCTAAACAAAAAACGTCAGATTTAATCATCGTCGACGAAAAAACAAAATTACGCGTCATAAACGGAGGTTCCAATTTATGCCTAAATTGTAAAACGAGCCCCCAACTTTAAAACTAAACATTCTCACAAAATAAAAACTTTTAGAATATGCCATTGAATGAATATTAAAATAAATAAAGGAAAATATATTTTTGTTATTGTAAATAACGGGTGCAAAAACAAAAAAAACATTTAATACAGACACAGACTTAAAAATGGGGTTTCAGTTTATTTTATGGTAGGAATTTACGAGCAAATAGTCCTTCATTACCTAAAGAAAAAATAATTTAAAATGAAATAGCAATAGGCTAGAACAACCATCGGAGTGGTAGTCCGTCTAGAGTCTCATCTATTGCTAAATAGAAAAACATAAGTTTAAAAAATCTGATAAAAAATTGAGTACCCATCAAGAATGAATAAAACAAAAACGTCTCCGACATAAAAGTCCGATGGATTGACATGGTCGAAAACCCACCCCTACCAACCAACTACTAATAGTGTTTTCGATGCTCCCTGGATGCTCCTTACTTGAAAACTTGTGTCAGATCCTACTAGTGCGAATGAGTTATGTAAATAACTCCTAATTGAACCATAATATTATTATCGAATTTCGGTCTTGCGCAACAGCTAGGCTAGCGAATTAGTAAATATCTAAATTTACATGCAATTTTAAGGCGCATCACTGGAGTAATGATTACCAAGATTGATTGGCCGACATTGTTAATGAGTTCGATTCTCATAGTAAATAACTATATATATTTATTATAATGGAGATTGTATTTTTCTGTCTGTAGAGAAAACTATAATCACACTCAAGTCACAATTCCCATAGTTATTTATATTACATTCTCTATGAGTTTATTTAAACCTCAAGTATTAATAAAATTGTTTGATATTTTAATACTGTTGCCATATCCATGTACTAATAGCATGCACTTGCATTTATATAACAACAAATAGCGTTTACAGTGTGGACGGGAAGGCTAATTTGCATATTGATACTAAAAATGTGATTTTAATAAATATAAGCTTACTACTATTGATTTCTAATTGTTTGTTTATCTTGATGAATATGAGGAAAAATCTCGTGATACAAGTTAAAAGAAACCCTTAACACGAATAAATAACTGTTATTTTATTCTTATTGCCTATTTTAACTAAATAGTTAAATTAAGAAAAATTTAGCAATGAAGACGAATGATCGATAGTAAGCTTCAGTTATCGTTTTCAATTATACCCCTTGTTTTAAATCATTTTATCTGCATTCTTATTTAGTTTCATTAGCCCTTTCTAATTTAATATAATATTTTATTATATTAAAAACTTAGATGCTTGCAGCCGGCGTGTGCATATATTTGCTAGTACATTACAATTAAAAATACACACCCTGTGTTGCAAACCGCTATGCAAAGAATTAAATAATCTCGTTTTAATGGATTTTTCTAGTTACGTGCAAGGAGACGATCAATGCAAACTGTGTCCACCCGTTCGTGATCTGGTGCGTTTAGATCATATTCAGGTAATTATCAAGTATATAAAAAATTTATCTAAAATCTATGATTCGGGTCAGTTAATAATCATGCTTAAGAATCATGAGAACAGATATAACCACAAGTTTCGTTTAAATAACATAGCATAAAATAAACCAACAAGGGTTGACATGCATGAAATCTAATCAATAACAGCTATAACCTGTCTTATCAGTGGGAAATTATAACACGCAATGTATCCTTAAGAAGAGGGGTATAAGCGTTAGTTGATAGATTCATGGCATGTCAAACCCTTGTTGGTTTATTTTATGCTATGTTATTTAAACGAAACTTTGTGGTTAATATCTGTTCTCATGATTCTTAAGCTGATTATAACTGACCCGAATCAATAGATTTTAGATAAATTTTATCATACTTGATAATACCTGAATATTGATCAAACGCACCAATCACGAACGGGTGGACACAGTTTGCATTGATCGTCTCCTTGCACGTAAACTAGAAAAATCCATTAAACGAGTTATTTAATTTTTGCATAGCGTTTGCAACACAGGGTTGTATTTTTAATGTATGTACTAGCAAATATATTGCACACGCCGGCTGCAAGCATCTAATTTTAATATAATAAAATATTATATTAAATTAAGAAAGGCTAATGAACTTAAATAAGAATGCAGATAAAATGATTTTAAAACAAGAGGGGTATAATTTGAAAACAGAATAACTGAAGCCTTACTATTCGATCATTCCCGTCTTTCATTGCTAAAATTTCTTATTTAAACTATTTAGTTAAAAATAGGCAATAAAGAAATAAAATAAACAGTTATTATTCGTGTTAAGGGTTTCTTTTAACTTGTATCACCGAGATTTTCCTCATATCATCAAGATAAAACCAAACAATAGAAATCATAGTAGTAAGCTTATATTTATTAAAATCCACATTTTTTAGTATCAATATGCAAATTAGCCTTCCCGTCCACACTGTAAACCGCTATTTTGTTGTATATATAAATGCAAGTGCATGCTATTAGTACATGGATATGGTCAACAGTATTAATAATATCAAACAATTTTATTAATAATTGAGGTTTAAATAAACTCATAGAGAATGTAATATAAATAACTATGGGAATTGTGACTTGAGTAGTGATATAGTTTCTCTTACAGACAGAAAAATACATCTCCATTATATAAGATATATATAGTTATTTTACTATGAGAATTCGAAACTCATTAACATGGGTCGGCCAATCAATCTTGGTAATCATTACTCCACGTGATGCGCCTTAAATTGCATGTAAAATTAGATATTTACTAATTCTAGCCTAGCTGTTGCGCAGACCGGAAATTCGATAATAATATTGATATGGTTCAATTAGGAGTTATTTACATAACTCATTCGCCACTAGTAGGATCTGACAAAGTTTTCAAGTAAGAGCATCCCAGGGAGCATCGAAAACACATTAGTAGTTGTTGGTAGGGTGGGTTTTCGACCTATGTCATCCATCGGAACATTTATGTCGAGACTGTTTTGTTTTTATTCATTCTTGATGGGTACTTTTTTTAATCAGATTTTTAACTTATGTTTTTCTATTTAGCAATAGATGAAACTCTAGACGGACTACCACTCGATGGTTGTTCTAGCCCTATTGTCTATTTCATTTTAAATTATTTTTTCTTTTAGGTAATGAAGACTATTTGCTCGTAAATTCCTACCATAAAATAAAATGAACCCCCGCATTTTAAGTCTGTGTCTTTGTATTAAATGTTTTTTTTGTTTTTTGCACCCGTTATTTACAATACAAAATATATTTCTTTATTTATTTTAATTTCATTTCAATGAGCATATTCTAAAGTTTTTATTTGTGAGAATGTTTAGTTTTAAATTGGGCTCGTTTTACAATTTTAGCATAAATTGGAACCTCCGTTTTGACTAATTTTGTTTTTTCGTCGCGACTTGATTAAATCTGACGTTTTTGTTTTAGAGTTAGCAAAGCCAAAAAGAAAGATAATAACAACAAAAAAAGTAATATTCAACTTTTTACTCGTAAATTCCTGCCATAAAATTAGGCTTGCGGCATTTTATGGTAGGAATTTACGATAAAAGTGTTAAAACGAACCCCCACTTAAAACGAAGCATCCTCACGAAACAAAAGTTTTTAGAATATAACATTGAAGTGAATATTAAAAAAATAAAGAAATATATTTAGTAATTGTAACATAACGGGTGCAAGAAAAAAATAAAACATTATTGCAAAAACACGGACATAAAAATATGGTTCAGTTTTTTTATTGGTAGGATTTACGAGCAAAATGTCCTTCATTACCTTCTTTTATCGTTTGCAGTACATCTACATGTATCTCCTACTTAATAAAGAGAAATAACATTTTGTTCCGGAAAAGATGAGATGTTGCTGTAGTTTGTTGAATTTCATTGCGTGTAGATAATAATATATCACAATCAGAACTTACTTGTTGACAGTTCTTGAATATGGTAACGTTACTTTTGTTACATCTGTAAAATAATCATCTTTCTCTAATACCTTGTGTAAAAAGGAGTTTTACTTGATTTACGGGGGTAATAAAATAAGGCATAAAATTAGGTTTGTGTTAACAATACTCTTCCTACACTTTCACTCACAATTATTGACCCTATAAGTTAAAAAATTAATAATTTAAGTATTTTTTAGAATCTATTTTAAAAACATCACATTAATTTATTTATTTTTTTACGCAAGACAACAATTTTATTTCTTATATTTTGTTCCCTCGATTGTAAGTATAGCTATTACAAAGCTAAGAAGAGAGAGGAAAGATAGATAGATAGAGAGGGTGCAAAGTCAGCAGTCAGAAGTCAGGAATCCCCGCCCATTACCTATTTTTTGCTCCTCATACTAGTGTTCTCTACATGTTTAGAGAGGGGTAGAGAAAGGCTATACTTACACAGAGATTGGTTGGTTTTAAATTGTAAATTACGACAATTAGAAATTAAATAAATGGGATTTTTTCAAATATTAATTAGATTTATCATTAGGTAATATTTTGGATATGTTCTATATTATTACTGTATCTAGAAAAATCCTTTAGCTGGTGAGGTTGATTAAATCAGCTTTTATAATAATAATAATAATTAATAATAATAATAATAACAACACACACAACACACACACCACACACACACACACTACATATATAATATATATATATATATATTATATACTATATTGCCTATATTTGCTCATATATATTTTTTATGTTTTGTTGTTTCCAATATGTTCATCATCTTTAGTTCTAATTAAATATGTTTTCTTCACTGACTAAGGTTTCTCTGTAGACTGTCTTTTTTAGTTCTTTAGCTTTATGGTTTCTACAGCAAATGAGCTACCTGTTTTTACTTAGTGCATCCTCCATAATTGTTGACCAACGCTGATTTTCATAGTGAAACTCTGGATTACAATCTTCAATATCCAATGGCCAAGAAGTTGATGATTGCCTCTGTCCAGTGCTTCACCTGCCGAGTGGTGCTGTTAGGAAATACCTCGATTGCACACCCCGCAGAGGGGTAAACCCCCCAATAGGGCCACCGTTATCGTGGGTTGCGAACCCATGAGGAATTAAAGACGACCCTGGTGTTCTGATAGTCCGCTGACATGCCAGCACTCTACTTTAGCCTTATTTAAGAGTCCAGTCTTATAATGGATATTTTATGTGGTATGTCTGTCTGTTACAGAGTGAACCCTGGGAGTAAGCAGCATCCAGCAAGGATCGAACTTTGATTGTATAATTAGTAAAATGGTATAGATTCAGTCTACACCATATCTGTTCCCAATTCATAAATCGTAAAGATAGGCACTTACACAGATATTCAGATATGCACCAAAGGAGTGCACGTGTCTTCCGCCCTGTTGGCTAGACTTTAGAATAAGCGATGATGCACCTTAGGCAATGGGGTTAAAACTCTAATAGGGCCACTTGTTAGCCCTGGTCGTGGCGACCTTCTTGCTGTTAAGTACGGAATCCTTTGGTTGAGCAGTCCCTGACATCCAAACCACTCCACTTTGCCCATTATGCTTAGAGGTGTCGAAAGTGGTCACGTCAAGCTCTAGCAACCATATATTGTCCCGCCCAATTGCCTTTTCCAACAAACACTCAACACTTTTATGATATATCTGTTTAGAAGGCGGTGGCTGAGGTTTCTTTAGTGGGCTGGGTAATGGTTAAACTGATATATTGGTGAAATTTAATTAGGAGTTCTGTGGAGATGTTGGAGTATTCCTTTCATCACCATACTCCCACATCCTTATAAACAATATTTGATCGTTTACTCTTTGGCCTTCTTAAGGATATCTATTGTATTAGGTAACATTTCTAAGAATTTCAAATTGGATTTTTTATCAATCCACATGAATATTCTCGTCTTACTAACTATGTTCCTCGGATATTTCTTTTTGCTTAATCCACCTTCATAATGTTTTGGTACTCGTTCCACTGCAATTGAGTTGTAGCGGCTCCTTTGATGCCTTTCTGGTCATGAAAAACAAACTCGAAAACAGCAATTTATTGTACGTCCGAAACAACGGGAAAATACTTAAATAAAGAAGGTTTAAACAACAACTAATAACTTACAAACGGCTGGTCTACAAATCACAGAAATTACGGAATTGCGTGAAAATCTATTTATCTGTGCACCGTACCAGTGTCAAGGACTACTGAAACCAATTATGTAATACCTAGTTTTAGGTCCATCTATGGGTTAAATTAAAAACAAAACATGAGTTTTTGAAAAATTGAGTTAAACTTTTAATACGCATTCAAGAATGAATAAAACAAAACATATTCGGCATTAAAATACCCAACAATGCGTTGGACATACCATACGTAAAATACAACCAAATAAACCAATTCTACTATCGGCGTCCTGTATATGAGAGTATATTATTTTAGGAAGACAATTGAAAAAACGTAACATGCGTTCTGTAAATTACACCCTAGTTGTGAGTTAGAATTTTCGCATGTCAACCCTTAGTTGGCTTATTTTTTGCTGAAGAAAATTATTTTTATATTTAATTATTATTTAATCTTATAATGATGTATTATGTATTAATATTAATAAATTAATGCAGTCTAGACTAAGATTGAGGACTTGGGGTTGCACCGATACATGTAATAGGACGATAATATTATCTGTAGATCCGTCCCCCCAGGCATGGGCATGTGTATGCAGTATGTGCAAAGTACTTGTTACTTTCCACAATCATGTGGTGGTGAACTAGTCGCTCATTTTTAAACCGTTGAAAGCTACTAAGAAATTTATTAGAAAACTTCCACATTGCTGTTTCATGATGGACTGATGAATGTCAAGTTATATATATATATCATAGTATATATATATATATATATAGTATATATAGTATGGTATGTAGTGTACAAGATTATAAGTTTAAAACGTATTTCACTAACTTTTGCTTAGATTCGTCGGACTTCTAATATATAACATCAAAATGACTACAAACTGTCTTCATGTCAGATTTAAAATTACACCAGCACACACACAACACACACACATATATACATATATATTATACTATATAATATATAATATAAGTATATATATATGATGTCTAGATACATATATAGTATATATGTGTGTATGTGCATGTGTTGTAAGTACAGTATATATATATATATTATTATATATATATATGTATATAGTATATATATGATATGAATATATATATGGATGTTTATCTATACATATATATAGTATATGATATTGTGTGTGTATGTGCATGTTTCTTAAGAACACACACAGTATATGTAGTATATAGATATTATATATATAATATTGTGTGGGGTGTGTGTAGTGTGTGTGTATAGATAAAATGGTTCTATCAATATATATACATGTACGTATTATATAGAATAGTATACGCATGGCTTATATAAGTGTATATATATGAATGCATATATATGGTAGTATAAGTATACACATTTGGTATATATGTGTATACATATATTATATAGATGCTGTATATGTATATTACATATATGTAATATAATATATATATATAGTATATTATATTATATTGTGTGGTGTGTGTGTGTTGGGTGGTGTGTGGCATGTGTGTGTGGTTGTTGAAATGTACATGTGAGTGTTTGCGATGAGTGTGTGCGGGTCTCTGTATGTGTTTTCGTGTGGTTTGCGTGTAGTGTGTTGTGTGTGGGTTTCTGTGGTTTCTTGCTAGTGAGTTCGCCGTTGCTTAGTGAGGGCCACTAACGGTTACATTGAGATAGCCGCTTAAGTATATTTCATATATTGATTATGTTCATAATAGTGATAATTCATACTCAGTGTCTACACACATCATGGGGTCAAATTCATAAACCCGTTCAAGATAGGATAGGCACAACTTACACAAACTTCGATTCCTACCAAGGACTGTAATACCCACCGCTCTAAGACGACGCCAGCTGTCCATTGAAGGCGATAGATCACATTTCTTGTTGAGTCTCAGAATAGACAAAACTTTTATTTACCACACCAACTCATATTTGCAATTGCATAAATCCGGGCGGAAAACATTCGCAGAAACAAACAGACAGATAGGAACACGATCAGACCCATTTCTTTCTTTTCTAATTCTCATTTTGCTCTTCTCTTCTTTTTCTTTTTCTTTCCTCTGTTTTTTATTATATTTTGTATCATTCTAAATATATGAGGAACTGGTTTTGTACACAAGGGAGAAACAGACAAAAACAAATACCAATGACAATGGGAATACGATGCGTTTAAACTTTTTTTCCAGAAACTTTATTGATTATTTAATATTTAATATTGTGGACGTTCTAGATCATCCGGGTATCATGGATTAGAAATTATTAAACAGATACGTCAAAACTAAACTTCAATCGTATGATTATTGCTCATATTATAGATGCGTTGTTCATGTAACGGTTATTCATTCTGAATGAAATCGGATCATCCGGGGTATCATGATAAAATTATTAACAGATACTTCAAAACTAAACTTCAGTCGTGATGATTAAGGCTTATAGTTATTGATGCGTTGTTTCATGTAACGGTTATTTCATCTTTAAATGAAATCGGATCACCGAGCCATATCCTTAGACAGAAGAGGTTGCATTTCACAGTGCTAATACATTGAAAGGGTAAGCAACTAACATACCCATGTCGCTATATAGGAGATGGCTTATATGAACAATTTTTGATATTTCGACTGTTGTATATGAATATTGTGTATTAAACACAATGTTTACCACGGGTCTGCTTAATGTTTTTAATTACGCACAATAATAACATCTTTAAGACGGTTACCCTAGAATTAATATGAAACTTATTTTAAGGTTATTTTAAAAACAAAACCAAACCAAAGCTCGAGGTATCAATAGTTCTGAACATTGTATTTATACACAAATAAAGATGAGAACAATCAGTCCGAAATATTCAAAATTAACAACTATTGGTTTCCCGAAAATAAGAGGGTGTATTAATTTTAACTCCTAAATATAAACTAGGGTTTATTTTCGGAGATTTGAGTGTGTGTGTTGCGTCGCATGATGCTGAGTGTGAAAAAAAGCTTTGCACTTTCTGAGTCTGTCTGTCGCCTCAACTAGGGCTTATTTTTTACGAGGAGGGCTTATATTAAAATCATTCTAAAAAAATCAGGGAAGGTTCTTATTTTCGGCAGTAGGTGTTATTTTGGCAGTAGGTCTTATGTTTCGGATAAACACGTATTCTCGTGCACCCTAATATGTTGTAATGGATCCGCTGATCCATTAACTACTTCGCAATCCAAAGGATTCAAACTTATTTGCCCTTTCTCACATCCTTACAGGGGTTAATGGGTCGGCGTAAATGATGTAAGTGCGTATACATTTTCAATTTCTCCGGGTTCCCATTGATGTTCTATTGGTTTGCCAAGTAGTTTCGCAATTCCATTATTACTGATACGATTCCGATCCTCCTTGGAATTCCCCCATTCTCTTGTGCCAAATTCTACCCGTTAGTGAATGGGTGGATACAAATCCAACATTGGGGAATGGTATACATCTAATTATTGAGGGATGCCCATCAGGTTTACTGGTAGTCATCTAGTTCGATCCTGTTCCAGTATGTCAGATATGTTTCGAACTTTGTCAACATCCTGTCCTGCCGAACGGGTTGGGTAATACCTACTTCCAATATTTCTCTCCCCAGATATAGGCTCCGTCGGACTGGGACTACAGAATACACAGACTGCACCTCTGTAGAAGGTTAAGAACCCCACAATGGGGCCACCTGTTGGGCGTGGATTGCCATTCTAATGCTTAAGGAAGGAACCCTGGTGTCTGAGCAGTCCAGGACATGCAAACACATTCACTTTGCGTCCTTACTTAGCCTTAGACGGGCGGTCGGAAAGCCCACTTCATTCAACGCGGCTGCGTTCACGACGAGCCCTAGCCCACCATTTATGATGGTCCCAACTTTGTCCCCTTATGCAAGCCGCATCCCTGTTTTCATGTATGTGTGCTAGAAGGCCAGCTGGCTGAGGTCTTTGTCCTAGGTATAACGTTAAACTCTATCTGATGCTCAAGTTTCAGTTCTGGGAGCTCGAGCATGTGGATATCCATTAATCCACGCGAGTTAGGCGTCCCTGAGTGATAAAAGATACTCCACTTTCCCAGAAAAAGCAACTTTACCACTAGATTGAGTTTAACTCAGGAAACTATGACCCTCAACCTCAACCCTTCCAGACACATATTATGATAAAAAGTAAAAAGTAAAAAGAGCGCGTGTGTTAATGCGTAATAGTGCTTGGAAATTTGACTCCGTCGCCCCGAGTTCAATCCTGGACGTGTAATTACATTTCATTTAGCGACTAATACCTTGGGAAAGGTTATGAATCTACTCTCTCTCCAGCTATGGGTAAATAGTAGGCAGACTGGGCTCTTTAACCTTGGTTACGGCAACCAGTCTAGGCAGAAGGAAAACTCTGAATTCAAACTGTTAAACTCCGCTAAGAAATTGACCTTGTGTCACATCCTCTCGTGCGGAGGAGTTGGTAAATATATATATGATAAAAAGTATTGGGAGTTCCCCATATGGACAATCATATGGGGCTATGCTGAGTTACCAGTAGATTGACGGATTTACCACTCCGACCGCTGTCCTAGGACTAAGTAAGAGTCAAATCGGAATGTTGAAATATCGGTGGTACTGCTCAGTACTAGAAGTCCGTCCTTGACGCTGTATTACGGGTTGCAACCCAGTACCAACAGATGCGTTCTATTGGGAAGCATTTTACCACTCTGCAGAGCGTGCAGCCCGGTAATTTTTTAAGCCCAGTTCGACGAGCGGGATATTACATCAGGTAGTTGCACAGAGAAAGTGTGAGATATAGAAAATACACGGGATATTAGATTCAGAGTAATTGATTTTCATAATAGAGTGTTGCCATTCCGTGATATCACAGTTAGATACGAACAGAAAATCCGAACTGTTTTCGAGAATTAATTCTTACGACGTAATATTTATATCTTAAATCAAAAATTAAAAAAACTATTTAAAAAAATTTCTTCTGTTTTGCTACAAAGAAACAATCGTAAATGTATGTCTAAAACAACGTAAAAATAAAAAAAAAAAAAAAAAAAAAAAAAAAAAAAAAAAAAAAAAAAAAAAAATGATACTTTCACTGTTATGAATAAACAGTCTTATTTTCTTGTGCTTTTTCTTTAGATTTATTTCCGAATAATAGACTATCTGAAAACTCTTTATACTAACACGGATTTTTTGAACTATAGGGATAGTGAGTAAAATATCTATATAGATCTCTATATCCATATTATATGTATGTATATATATATATTCATCATCATCATCATGTCGCGCTTGCCAGCAGGATATCCATGACAATTCTCTCGCCAACCCCCCTATCACTCATTGCACCTGGGAGGTCCTCTATGCTGAAGCATTATAGCATCCCTCGCATAGCTGGTCAATGAGTCCTTGCTGGGCGCCCACACTTGCATACAATGTCCATTGTGTGGCTTTACAGGAGAACGTCGCGGTATGAGCTCGTCCTTGCTTCTCAGCATGTCCTTGCATGCCTTGTCCGCTCTCACTCGGATAGTTTGAGGAGAGGGGGACAGGTGACCGTACAGCTGTCTCTTCGTGGTGCGCTTCCACGATTTTCAAGACGCACGTAGCATTCTTGTGCATTCTTGTAGCATTTCAAAAAGAAAGGAAACATGCTCATCCACTCACGGCACACGTCTTCTCAAGCCAGTCTAGAACAATTCAGATACTAGGTAGTAATATCTCATCCACAGAGAGAATGTTAACACACGAATAGCAAAGGCATGGTCGGCACAAACCAAATTGTCAGTCATATGGAGGTCTATCTCCCCTGACAACTGAACGACAGTCTTCCAGGCGTGGTTATATCGGTGCTGCTATATGCATGCACCACTTGGACCCTAACGAAGCGTTCTTGAAAATAAGCTAGATGGAAGCTGCCACAAGAATATATATTAACATATATATTATATATATATATATATTACATTTTATACATCATATCCACCTGTATGTCATTTATAATATCTATATAATCACGCATAATTGATATTATTCACATATATTGATATAGTTATCATTTTATTATAGTATGTATTATCTATAAACTTCTCCGTATATGTAAAAAGTATTAATAATCTTAATTTACCCCCTCTCTCTCTCTCTCTCTCACACACACAATACAACACACACAATACACTCACTCTTTGTTTCCTTCTTCCTCTTTCATATTTCATAATGTTCCGTTTGAACAGATTAATGTTGTCGCTTCGCGTGCTCAAGTCTTCGTATATATTTTCCCCTACTTCTTGCTTTTCTTATTATACTTATTGCGTTAGCAATCCTTTTTCTGGCCTTTTTTGCTTTATAATAAAAAAACTGGATAGCCCATTATTTAGCTGAGGTGACGACACAGCCCTTAGGGAAATTAAGGATTTCGGCGGATAAGCGACACCAGAAAATTCAGGATTTGTATTTCATTTCATATTGGATGATTGAAGACCTAATTTTGATCAGACTAACATGAGTATTGATATATTCCTATCAGGATTTGTGGATATACCTACAGTATGGTATGTGATTATTTATAACGTTTGATTATGTTTTATTTAATAGCTATTGCAAAAATTACTGTGAAAAATTCTGGGGGACGAGTTTAGAATATCTACATTAAATTTACCGACAAAAAAGTGACAAAAACATATCGAAAGTATCAACTTGCACTGAAAATTTGGCCTGATGCTGGGCTCGCTAAAGCAGTAGCGTAAAAATTAGGCAGGAGTGGCACGACATGAAGATCCAATTTATCAAAATATATTCCGAATTTCACTATATGTTATTACAAATAGGAAACAAAACATGTAACTGTGTTTTTCTAAGTTCGTATAATTTTGACGTGCATTTTAAATAAGACGAGTGCAATACCATTTGAGAATGTTTTATTTTGAAAATTGGGTGAAATGAAGATGGCACAAATAAGAAATTTGGTGATTAAGCGACAGCAGCAAATCTGGACTTTACATTTTTTTTTTTGCATTGCCATCGTTGAACAATTTGGACGGTCTCATGTTTTAACCAGAGGCTGTTGCAGGATAATAAACGACGAAAGATTTTAGGAACATGGTATTATAATATTTATTCCATTTTGAGCTATGTTTGAGAATTATTCCTCCTAAACGGTAAATATTTTGAATTAGATTTAAAAGAAAAGTTATGATTTGTCTAAAAAACGATCAATAAGAAATAAAAATTAAAGGAATGTACAAGGAAGTGCATACAGAAATGTTTTTGCGAAATATGCAAATTGTTTTGACAGTCAGTCAGTTAAAAAGATTTATCTTCCCCTAAATAGTTCTATAATTCTGCCAGGCTTCCTCTACGTGGCTAAATGAAAATATCTATTCGCCTGATTTAAGCTTGTTTTATTCTATATATACTAAAGGCCCAATTACCTTAAGTCCCCGCAAGTCCTTTAATGTTAGTTCTATGTTAAACCGTATGTGACAGAGAACTATACTCCTCAAAAATCATAAAACAAGACTCTCTCCCCTATAAAGCACCACACTACAGATATAAAGGAGACAAAAACAAACACACAGCCATTTTTGTTTGAAAATCACAATAGGAGAAAAGCTATCAGTTCACTAAGCTTAGTCACTTGAAATTCTGTATACGTCTTGAAAATAAGTCAATTGTGAGTAAATACCGAATCGTTTGATATCAGCTCAGTTTTTTAACTAGTTTCATCACCCAGTCTTCTCCATCTGAAAATTAAAAATCCATATACATGTATGTGTCAAAAAAAGTATCAAGATTTTGTACTTTTTGACACTGATGATTGTTTCCTGAAAAAAAATAAGTTCCATTCATTCCTCATTTATATGCTGTAAATAAGCTTTAAATTTGGTACTTTTTTGACTCAACCTTGTATCTGAAAAGGATAACTTCCATTCAGTTCTTCATTCATCTTGGTAATACAGCTTTAAATTTGGTACTTTTGACTCACCTTGTATCGAAAAAGATAACGGTTCAGTCTCTGTTCAGGTATATGTTTGTAAAATTACAGCTTAAAACTTTGTACTTTTTTGACCACCTTGTTTTCTAAAAAAAGATTAACGGATTCCATTCATTCTTCATTGTATATCTTGGTAAAATACGAGCTTTAAATTGGTACTTTTCTGAAGCACACCTTGTTTTCCCTAAAAAAAATAACGTTCCATTCATTCTTCATTTATATGGTGGTAAATACAGGCTTTAAACTTGGTACTTTTTGACACACCTTTGGTTCTAAAAAAGATAACGTTCCATTCCATCTTCATTATTATGTTGGTAAATACAGCTTTAAACTTGGTACTTTTTTGACACACATGTTTTCTAAAAAAGATAACGTTCCATTCATTCTCATTTATTGTTGGTAAAATACAGCTTTAAACTTCGGTACTTTTTTGACACACCTGTTCTAAAAAAGATAACGTTCCATTCATGCTTCATTTTATATGTTGTAAATTACAGCTTTAAATTTGGTACTTTTTTGACTCACCTTGTTTTCTAAAAAAAACGTTCCATTCATCTTCATTTATATATTGCGTAAATACCAGCTTAAACTTGTACTTTTCTTTGACACCACCTTGTATCTGAAAAAAGATTAAGCCGTTCCATTCATTCTTCATTATATGTTCGGTAAATACGCTTAAACTTGTACTTTTTTGACACACCTGTTTTCTAAAAAAGATAACTATCCCATTTCATTCTTCATTATATGTTGGTAAATACAGCTTTTAACTTGGTACTTTTTGACACAACCTTGTTTCTAAAAAAGATAACGCTTTCCATTTCATTCTCCCCCTCATATATGTGTAAAATACAGCTTTAAACTTGGTACTTTTTTTGACCACACCTTGTTTTCTAAAAAGATAACGTTCCTTCATTCTTCATTTATATGTTGTAAAATACAGCATTTAAACTTGTACTTTTTTGACAACACCTTGTTTTCTAAAAAAGATAACGTTCCATCATTCTTCATTAATGTTGGTAAATAAGCTTAAACTTGGTACTTTTTTGACACACCTTGTATTCTAAAAAAGATTAACGTTTCCATTCATTCTTTCATTTTATATGTTTGGTAAAATACAGCTTTAAACTTGGTACATTTTTGACGCACCTTGTATTCTAAAAAAATAACTTCCTTTCATTCTTCATTTATAGTGGAAATACAGCTTAAATTTGGTACTGTTTTGACTTCACCTTATTCTGAAAAAGATAACGGTCCATTCATTCTTCATTTCTATCTGGTAAAATACAGCTTTAAACTTGGTACTTTTTTGACACACCTTGTATTCTAAAAAAAGATAACGTTCCATTCATTCTTCATTTATATGTTGGTAAATACAGCTTTAAATTGGTACTTTTTTGACACACCTTGTATTCTAAAAAAGATAACGTTCCATTCATTCTTCATTTATATGTTGGTAAATACAGCTTTAAACTTGGTACTTTTTTGACACACCTTGTATTAATAATGTCGTTCCTTAATTATCCACCCGTTATAATATGGCAACATCCTTTGCTTAAAAATGAGACCGTCCACATCGACCAAGATGAAATGAAAAAAATGTAAATACTGATCATCTGGTGTAGCTTATCTGCGGAATTTTTATTTCCTATGAGTGACGTCATCTTTGCTAAATAAAGGACCATTCCGTTTTTATTATATAAAAAAAAACAAGGGCCATGATACATAGAAAAATATAATGAGGAAGAAAGAAATAGAGTAGGAGATATAGAGAGACGGGGTAAACAACACGAAAATAATAACGTAAATCTTTTTCATTCGATGATGAAAAGAAAGAAAAAAAGTGAGAGATAGTTAAATGAAGATTATTATACGTTTTACATATTTAAGTATTGGAAATAGCTTTTAAGTAAACATATCCAACGTTGTAATACTTAAATTATCATACTGTAGTATATCCACAGGTCCGGCTAGTCAATAATAAAAGGGGAATTATTTGTTTAGGACTTAAAGAAACTGTTATCGGCAGGCTATATCTATTATATACGGTGTTGTTGATTGGATTTGACAGCATGTCAACACTTGTTCGGTTATTTTAAGTCGAAGACATTTTTTATTTTCTTAATTAATAGGAATTCTTTTTGGGTACTCAAATTGTTCCAAATTTATTTTTTAAACATATTGAAAATATACTTGCGGAAACCTCACCACTCGATGCAGTGTAACTACAGACACTAAGACCCCTGCCACCACATTATAACACATATATGAGAAAAGTATACACTCTGTCTGTCTGTCTGTCTATCTGTCTGTCTGTCTCTCTCTCTCTCTCTCTCTCTCTCTCTCTCTCTCTCTATATATATATATATATATATATATATATATATATAATGTTGTAGTTTAAATAATGATATTTGAGATATACAAGGTTTTTCGGGAAAAAAATTATATAATTTCATAGTCTAATAAGCATAGATGGTGTGGCCAATTGTCAGTATCAGCCAGTACAGTGAGGGAGTCGATGCTCTTTTCCACTAACGCAAGTCCAGAGTTTCTTGCATCTGAGGTTAAGCGCTAAACCTAATAGATCCGTATTTTACTCCATATATCCAAACTATACTACTTACACTATGATTTGGCGAGGACTGGCATCGATTTTTGTTCAAGGGATCATTTAACAACATGATTAGAAACAACTCAAAATTCAATTTTTAATGTTGTAACACTTTTTTCTCTTCCGATGAAATAGCCTTTTTTATACTCGAAAAAAAAGGAAAATATAATTAAAAATCTTAAACATGGAATTTTGAGTCGTTTCCTCCCATGTTAAAATGTGAGATCATCTGAACGAGGACAAGTTATCAGGTTAGGAATTAATATCAATTTTTCTGAAGCAATTACAGATGCACCTGCTTAAGCCGAATCTCTGCTGCATAGCCTGGAGCAAACAGCAAGAGTTATTGGCCTGCACATGATCTCAGATAAAATATATTTAATTTGTTTTAAACAAGATTCTGCTATTGTAACAAAATGGAGGAGGAGCCAAAAGTATAATATCACAAGTAAATTACCACGGAAAAGTTTTTAGCAAAATTATGTGGTAGATGAGAATGGAAAAGTTTAAGGGTGAATCGTCATTGCCACTTAGCTTTGTTTCAATTCGACGAGTGAGGAGACGTGGCGAGGTGTGATAGAGGAGGAATGAGAGGTCAGAATGTGAATTGGGATTGGAATAATGTGCTGAGTGAGCAAGACGTGGTCTTTGGTTTTCGGCAGTTTTGACTTTGGGGGAAAATATAAATTTCATGAGAAATAGAAATAGCCTTGAGTTATTACTACACACTCGAAATGTCATAAGGAACGATATCCCTCAGCACCCCAAGGTGGTTTCGAGACTCCAAACATTCAAGAATTGACAGTTATTTGAACAGCAGTCCAGCAACCAGGATTGCAGCCTCAACAATGTAGTACCTATCCAGAAATAAGTATACAATTAAATCATTTCTGTATTCACACATCATCACTCCATTCGAATTGAGAGCCATAACGTAACACAGGCGTTGACACGTCATCACTCTATTGTGACAATGAGAGCATAGTATCTCCACATCAGTAGACCAGTTCACATACCTAGTTATCAATATCTCATCCACAAACAGTGATGTCAATATATGCATAGAAACAGGATTAACATGCAATTGATAGATTATCGATTATATGGAAATCTTGTCTCCTTTATAATAATTCCAAGCAGTAGCCGTATCAGTAATGCTGTATAGCTGCACACTTTGGAATTTAAGGGAACAGTTGAAAAAATGATAACCACACGAGGTTACTTCGTGGCGTCTACAACGAATCCTGGAAGCAGTACATCAGAAAAGAACAGCAATGCCTCTATGTACCTTAAATTCCAAAGTGTGCAGCTATACAGCATTACTGATACGGCTACTGCTTGGAATTATTATAAAGGAGACAAGATTTCCATATAATCGATAATCTATCAATTGCATGTTAATCCTGTTTCTATGCATATATTGACATCACTGTTTGTGGATGAGATATTGATAACTAGGTATGTGAACTGGTCTACTGATGTGGAGATACTATGCTCTCATTGTCACAATAGAGTGATGACGTGTCAACGCCTGTGTTACGTTATGGCTCTCAATTCGAATGGAGTGATGATGTGTGAATACAGAAATGATTTAATTGTATACTTATTTCTGGATAGGTACTACATTGTTGAGGCTGCAATCCTGGTTGCTGGACTGCTGTTCAAATAACTGTCAATTCTTGAATGTTTGGAGTCTCGAAACCACCTTGGGGTGCTGAGGATATCGTTCCTTATGACATTTCGAGTGTGTAGTAATAACTCAAGGCTATTTCTATTTCTCATGAAATTTATATTTTCCCCCAAAGTCAAAACTGCCGAAAACCAAAGACCACGTCTTGCTCACTCAGCACATTATTCCAATCCCAATTCACATTCTGACCTCTCATTCCTCCTCTATCACACCTCGCCACGTCTCCTCACTCGTCGAATTGAAACAAAGCTAAGTGGCAATGACGATTCACCCTTAAACTTTTCCATTCTCATCTACCACATAATTTTTGCTAAAAACTTTTCCGTGGTAATTTACTTGTGATATTATACTTTTGGCTCCTCCTCCATTTTGTTACAATAGCAGAATCTTGTTTAAAACAAATTAAATATATTTTATCTGAGATCATGTGCAGGCCAATAACTCTTGCTGTTTGCTCCAGGCTATGCAGCAGAGATTCGGCTTAAGCAGGTGCATCTGTAATTGCTTCAGAAAAATTGATATTAATTCCTAACCTGATAACTTGTCCTCGTTCAGATGATCTCACATTTTAACATGGGAGGAAACGACTCAAAATTCCATGTTTAAGATTTTTAATATATTTTCCTTTGTTTTTTCGAGGTATAAAAAGGCTATTCATCGGAAGAGAAAAAAGTGTTACAACATTAAAAATTGAATTTTGAGTTGTTTCTAATCATGTTGTTAAATGATCCCTTGAACAAAAATCGATGCCAGTCCTCGCCAAATCATAGTGTAAGTAGTATAGTTTGGATATATGGAGTAAAATACGGATCTATTAGGTTTAGCGCTTAACCTCAGATGCAAGAAACTCTGGACTTGCGTTAGTGGAAAAGAGCATCGACTCCCTCACTGTACTGGCTGATACTGACAATTGGCCACACCATCTATGCTTATTAGACTATGAAATTATATAATTTTTTCCCGAAGTACAGACGGAGAATGTCAGAATTACATTTAAGAATTACAAAACTGATTAAGACCAGGCCTACTCTATGACGAGGATATAAGATGCAACAATAGTGCAACCAACAATATAAAAAACTGCCTTTATAGNTTTATGAAGGATTAGTAGATCCTGAGGTTAAGTTAGCTGTATAAGGAATGACCCCCCAACAGTGAGAGGCGCCTACCAACTAGCACTCTCAGAGATAAACTAAGAGCGAGAGTTTAGGACTCCTCCAATATTGAATGCCCCATACACCGATGGGAGATTTGCACGCCTAGAGGCGCACGGTGCATATCAATGCAATAGGGCATGATAGAAAAGCCCACGCTAGGTGTGATGCAGGCCGATCATAGAGCGACACATCCAGTAAGAAACATGGATAAGGAATCGATATGTTGGATATGCAGGTCGAACAGCATCTAGTGGATTGCCCCCAGAAATGCTGAAAAAAGGCGAGGTGCCAGTTTATAGAAAGCCTCCCGAACAAAATAAAAGACAGACGTACATTATCAGTGCGATAGACTCGACGAATAGGATAGGTTATCGAAAAAAATTTAGAGGAGAAGGGATAAACACGAGGGGATAAACCATATAATAGAGGGTTTATGAATAATTTACGTATAGGAAGATAGATAAGCCAGGTGCAAACGTTTAAGAATTGTACTGAAATTGAGAGAGGCTCGAGAAAACGGCCACACCGAACACAGAACCAATCCAGTAGAGAAAGTTAGTCCAGATACAAAAAACGCCGGTAATCAAAAATGCACCTCAGAAAATTATGATACCGAGGAGAGTCCTGGTTAACTCTGATAGCGTAAGATGGTTTACGTGCCCCTCAGACGCGAAAGATAGCTATGTACAAAGAAATATTAGAAAATAATGGAATACGCGTCAGGAAGAGCAATGTTAGAATCTGTTGAGTTCGCGTGATAAGGTTAGTAGACAGGCCGAAAAAAAAGTTAAGAGAAATAGGAAAAAGTAGCAACAGTTAAACCCGAAGAAAATTTTCGAATTGACAATGAAGGGAAGGATAGATGTCGGGAAATGAAAAATAAAGGAATTAAAAAGACGCCATCAGTGATATTTTGCCCAGCTTGTTAAATTTATTTTCTTTCCTTTGAAAAAGAACAGTATCGATTCAAAGAATTGTAGACACTGCTTTGTCGCTAGTGAGAAATTTTCAACTAGTACTGTCATATTTTTTTTATGTTATTGCGTTATTGTTATTATTGGTAATAATAATTTGTGCCCAAAAGGACGAGATTTGTAAAGATTTTTTCTATGTTAAAGAGAAGACCATCAAGTTGGAAAGTAGAAAAAATAGTTGGAAGATAAAAATGAAAGAATAAAAGAAGTTGATTATATAGAATATAAAAAGAGCGAGAAAGAAATGGTTCGGGAAGTTGTACAAAAAAAAAAAAAAAAAATTGTTGCTCATTATTAATTTACTGTATGAGATTTTAACTCTGCATTTGCTTTGGGTTGTATTGTTGTTTAATTTATTTCATATTTTGTAAATATGTAGAAAGAGAAGAGAGAGAGGTCAGATAGGGTAGTTTAGAAATCAAAAGCAAAAGAAAAGAAAAATGAATGATAGTGGGGCGTTAGAAAAATGTCCACGTGAAACATTTTTGAAAAATGAGATAAGGAGGAGTGTTATATATGTACAAACGGAAATATGAATTTCTGGTTTTATTAAACAAAAGAAGTTTTTACAACTGCCCGTTATCAGATTTCAGGAGATAAAATACGTGGGGTAGCTAGGAAGATAAAGAACTGAGGGCTTCAGACAGGTCAGTCGTCATAGTCCCGGAGGCAGTCACGCGAGAGAGAGAGTGAGGTGATCGGGGCAGTAGTCGGGACGAGCGGGACCTCGTGTAGTTGGTGTCGGAAAAGCTAGCGTTATAATTACCAACTGAAAAGCTTGTCGCCCAGAAATTTAATCGAAGGACCGAAAGTCTAAGACTGAATATATTAATTAAACTGACCCTCTCTCTCGAAGTTAAGAAGCTTGAATTTATTTCAATAAACTTCTGGAGGATAACTTTGGTGTTATTGTCATCCCTTACAACGAAGATAAAACTATTGCAATTTAGTACAGTGACGACGCGCTATGCAACAGGGCGTGTGGGAGTACGCCATTACTCCTAGGTCCACTCGGACCGGGACGTAGGTAGTTCCTTTTCAGGGTCCCATCTATGTGTTAAATAGAAAAAAAATGATTTAAAATATTATGTTTAAAAAAATAGAGTTGAAATTTTTTAAAACGAATACCTATCAAGAATGAATAAGATAAACGTCTCCGGTATAAAATAACACCCAACAAGGTTGATATGCCTTATCTCAACAATCGAATTTCACGGAAATTCATCTAGTCAATCAATTTAAATCATACATCATTGAATTATCACTTTTTACTTGGGAGTTTTGGAAACGACAAAGGACTAAACGAAGTCATTAAATCTTAAGGACGCCCCACGATAACCAGTGAAAATCTTGGGGTATAGTGAGTTACTGTTGTTTCAATGTGGGTGGGTAGTACTGATCCATTTCAACGAAACCATGACTGATTAACTTGTGTACTCCCCACAAATAATTTTCGAACCAGACATCTATCCAAATGGGCCGCCTGACTCAATTCAACTCTCTTCCGTCCCCGGCTATTTTACCGGTCAAAAACCTCTGTTCGATTTCTAAGTAAAAGTATATTAGATGGTGTGGCTTATTGTCAGTATTAGCCGGACTGCAATGAAGTCTATACCCTTTTCTGCAGTACCAAAACCAGAGAGGTTGTTTTTGCGTCTGATGTAAAGCGCCACATCTACCATCAGCTCCCTACTTTTCTGCATATATCCAAGCTGTACCATTCATGCACCGAGTTGGCGAAGGCTGGTATCGAACACAGAACCTTGTATTTCCGAGGTGAATGCTCTACCAACTGAGCTAAACCGGTCCCTAATAGGGTTTTATTTATGTAACTTTCTTTAAAAAGTCAGTCTAAAATGTTCTTATATTGTTCTGATACTCCTCTTCTGTCTGCTTCAATTGCGCCTTTATTTATCGGCTTTCCTAAATTTAAAAAAATAATTTTAATGTATCTTAACAGAATCAAAACAAATGTTACTTCAAAAAGTGATGGATTAAGCCAAAATTGAAAATGTAGTTCAATAAATGTTTTGATTCCATCAGATTGTAAAATATAATCCCCTAATTAATAATAGGGCTTAACATACAACAAAACTTCAAACAGTAATTAAACATAATCCTGACAAGCCAAGCCTATACACATGTTGTCTGGAACAGATGGCCCCCTTTAATGATCAAATAGTGTTATTGAATAAATAACTATTTTGATGATATTTGTATGGTGCTTTTGCATGCTAACAGTCTGGCATGAAATGTAAAAAGGAAATGGCCTTCCATATAACAATTTAATCCATATTCATTTTCAATTTTTTACTATGCATTAGTTTGTTTTTTCTTTCTCACATTCTCCCTTGTCGAACTGTAAATATATGTGTTACATAATTATTGGAGCCCTAATACATTTTTGCGATTAGTGCAGCTGATGGCCTTGAGAGGAGTGAAAACGCTTGACCTCACTCTGACCTTGCCTTGCGGGGATGGATCGTGAGAACCGGAAGGCATAGAAGACCCTGTTTCCGGTTTAAGGAGTAAGCAACTCAGTCAGTCAGTTAGAAATTAGAAGCCGAGCTAGCAAGATGTGAGTCTCACTGCGCAGATTGTCTGGTTGGGGATTTACAAATAAAGTAACATCAACGTAAATCGAGTCTTGTGTTTATTACCTGAAAACTAACAATGACACAGGGCTTCTGATAAGGAGTGATCCCAACAGAAACCAGACCCGGAATCCCCATAGAAGAAGTCCAGACCTTAGAAGAGACCAGACCAAGATGTTAGAAGATAGAACCAAAGCCGGCCAGAAGAATAGATGACAAAGATATAGAAGAAGTAAAGAAGTAAGAAGGTGTATAACATTATATCGATTTGGTACGGTGAAAAGATCAGTACGTAACAATAGTATATAAATGTGTATATGGGGGTGTATCACATGTATCAACATATAGTAAGGTATACCTTAAATAATCAGTAACTGCTGTATTCTGATTTTATAGGCTGCCCACATGTGTTAGAAACATGAAAATCAAAAGGTGCTCAATGTGCAGAATGTAAATAATAGCGTAAACCCATGAGAAATTATTTTATCAAGTACAAGATGAGGGATGAAGAGGAGTGGAAGCAAGCCAAAGTATTAAGCATCACAGCCCTAACACAAACTGAAAAAAATACAAGGAATGGGTGAATGTTCATGTGAAGGGAGATAACTCATAATCCACACTCAAGGTTTCTGTTGGTAAAGTGGTTAATGACCTATGAGCGGTTTACCAAGTCAGTTTTCCAGAGTTTCAACGAAGTGCAGCAAGACGTTCAGAATATGGCAGATGGGATCATCTAAGGGTGGATAGTTATTATTTTGGAGGATGTTACTAATATCCTTTATTTCTTCTTCCAAATTCTTGACCACTGTTGATAACTTGAAACCAGTATTGAAGTCAATGTACTAATAATTTCCTGATAGTTTTCTGTGAACTTAATGAATAAAATGAATTTTACATGCAAGGGAGAGAACAGTATTTAGCAAGACAGAAATGAATAATAAATTAAATTTATTTTCTTTAACAGATTCTTGCATTCCACACATATTTCAAGTTTTGATTGGTAAAACACCTCTGAAACTTTTGTTTGTGTGAAATGAGATATGATATTCATTTTATGTCATCCACATTCTAAAATCTTTCCTTGAGACAGGCTTAGAATATGCCGACAGTATCCTCTGCCGAATAATAAAATAGAGGGTGTTCTAGCTATGAAACTGTTTGTGGATTTTAAGGGACAAAAAATAAGACAAAGGAGGGTGAAAAATGGATACAAACGTATTGAACAAAAAACGAGTAGAAACTACAGAAAAGAAAGTGGAGATTGTGTCCGACCATACAGTTGCGAACTGACTCGTGTTGCTTCTTGTCAAACCACAATTTGTCCCTGCTAACTTATAGTAGTAGACGGCGCATTCCATTTATGTACATAGGTTATATCATAATAACAAAACGGAACTGAATTTATGTTGTCTTGAGGTTTCCACTCTTGAGCTCTGGGGAACATTGACTACACTTTTCATTGTCCTTACTCCCAGGTCTTCTGTTTTAACTGATCAAAAGATCGGTCTTGAACATTTTTGGTATTAGATTAGGGATACTAGATATCATATAAACGTGAGCAAAGTATTTGTATTAGAATAGTTCTTGATCCTATAATTGGACTAAGAATTATATTATAGCTTGTACAACTGTGTTTTGCCATCCTGTAGGCCTTTAAGCAGAGTGTTGTCCAGTGGAAATTGGAATCCTTGGTAAAGAGTCCTCGATAATGAATACTTTGTTCTTCTGGTAAAGTGTCCCTCAGTTCCTCTTTCAATGGTCGTTAAGTTTCCTTTCCAATGATTGCAAGTCAACTTTGACAAGTATAAGTGTATAAGTAATGTATCAGCCACAAAATATGGCTTGCTGATTGACCGGAGGAGTAAACCATGTGACCCAGGCTAGTTTATAAATCTAGTGGGGGATTTAGAGCAACACCTTTATACAAAAATAATCCAACATTAACTTACTTAAAAATCATATAATTGCGTGCAAATTATTGGTGATAAATAGGAAACATTGGAAACATATAACACATGCACACCACACACCACACACACACACCACACACACACACCACCTAGTCTAAAACAAACCTATACACAATTCTGACCAATAAACTAAAAGACGGTTGGTTAGCTTGTTGATTATATGAACTCGAAAATTTAATCAGTGAAGTTTTTGTATCTTTGATGAATAAATATTTATAGTGTGAACGAGAAATTCGAAGTGTTTTACATTGAATTTTTTAGTTGAACCTTTGTTATAAGAACCTTTTCTTTCTCTCAATTTAAAAACATCGTTTATAAATAGACGTTCTACAAGTTCTAGAAGATATAAAGTAGAAGAAATGGAAAACTCCATGGCGTGCAGTAACATGCTGGACTACAACATCGTAGTAAGCGAGTTCGAACTTTCCTCTGACTATTAAATTCACTTTCATACTTATAATGTCATCACTCAGGTTATGGTTAAATAAGTACTACTACTGTTCTTCTACAAGGAGGCTTTTGCATTTAATGCAATTTTTATAATGTGAATTTCAGATATGAATTGAGAATAGAAATATATTCAAGCTTAGATAGAATGTCGACCGCAATTTAACTTTTGTCTACCACTTTTCCTCCGTGGCTGTGATTAACATTTCTTGGTATTTTATAATCTGATAAGGCATATTTCAAGTATACAATCTAGTCATCTCAGGACTAATTTTGTCAAATAAAGTTATCATTGTAACAGGAGCCCATCTGCTAATATATATTATATTTTATATATATAATATATATTATAATATATATATATATATATAATTTACGCACCAAATCCGATTGAGTAGGATGAGACACAAAGGTCATTTTTCAAAATGTTAGAAAGAAACCATCAAAGGACCCAACTCACCCGAAATGAGTGTAGTACTTAAAATTCACACCACACCACACACACCACACACACATATTAATATATATATATATATATGTTTATATATTAATATATATATATATATATATATATAGGAGGATAGGAGAATATGAGTAAACCCGACAGAATGTAGTAAAGATCAGAGGAGAAATATGGACAAAGGAACAAAACTCAGACACTTATATGTAGGAGATATATACGACTGATGTAGCCCGAGCTCAATACTCAGCGAAATATATCTCCTACATAACGTGTCTGAGTTTTGTTCCTTTGTCCATATTTCTTCCTCTAATCTTTACTACATATATACTACATTTACTATATATATAAATATACCAAACCATCATTGGTTGAACTTTCATGGATTTGGTATGCGTAGCGGAGGGAAGCTAAGTATTCAAGTTAATCTTATGAAATAGTGCTCTTGAGACATAATAAGTTCTGTTATTTAATTATTTTAACGGCCTATCTGTAAGCTTTCGAGGTTATTACATTTTAAAACTTGTTCATTTGTTAATGTTTCATTATAATCATAACTATTTATATATTCACCGCTCCACTGCAATCATTTTTAAAACGCACCGTGAGCGGGTTTAAAGTAGGCAAGCTTTAAAAAGATTAAAAAAAAAAAAGAATCAAAATAAAGTACAAAAACAAAGTAAAAACTAGTTTTTCTTAAAGAGACTAATAGCTATCAACTCGATACCACACTGGAAAAATTTCATGAAACCATATAATTATTTACAAATTATTTTTATTCAGATAAGAATATTTTTGAAACCATATAATTGTGTGCGAATTATTGATATCTAGAATATATAGTTGAGCAAATATTTTTGTAAAATTATTTTATTCGTAAATAGGATCACTCACGTGAAAACCATATATTTTTCTCGAAAAATAAATTAATTTCAGATAATTTTTAGATACCCAACATGATGTAAAAAAGAAAGGGGAAAACGAAAGTCAAATCATAAAAAAAGTTAAAAGAAAATGCCTAAGGAATTAGATAAATTCTGTTTAATTAGTGTAAAGAAAATAATGTCACCAGTGGTCTAGAAATACATGAGGCCCCTTATATTTATTTATTTTTTTAGTTTTGTTTTACGGCATATCAACCTCGGTGGGTCATTAATGTTGGCAAAGTTTTAAAACATTTGTAGTGATAGTTTGGAAGAGAGAAAAAAAATTAAACTCAACTCTCTTTTTATTTTGAACAAATTTTCATATTTAAGTCATAGATGGAGCCATAACAGGTACAACCACTTTGGGTCAGAGTGGACCTGGCAGTAATGGAGATGAAGTACTCAACATTCCCACAGAGATCCAGAATTGGTACCTCACCATCAGATAGAGTTTATACGTCATACCCAGGAAGACCCTCAGCCACCGCCTTCTAGCACATATATGATAAAAAGAGTTGGGACTTGCCATAAGGGCATTAGGGTTGGGACAATCATATAAGTGGTATGGCTTGACATGGCCAGCATATTGATCGGATGGGGGCTCGCCGACCGTCCGTCTAGCCTAAGTAAGGGCCAAAGTGGAGTGTTGCATGTCATGGACTGCTCAAGCACCTGGGTGGGCATCACGGGTTGCCACCCATGGCCAACTGGTGCCCCTTAGCTCTGCAGAGATGCAGTCGATGTTTTCTAATGCACCAGGCCACAGCGCGGTCATAAGTTAAGGTACCAAATATTTATATATATATATATATATATATATATATATATATATATATATATATATATATATATATATCATATATAAAATTTGAGATGAAAAAAAGAATCACAGTGCTCAACCACAATCTGTAGGAGCTTTATTTATTTATTTGTTGAATTTTTTTTAAAATATAATTGTTTTCCATAGGCAACTACCCAGGTTTCCTGCTATTTAGCCATCATCAGGTCGGTAATAATTCTTCTGCTAAAACTACGCTACATATATATATATATATATATATATATATATATATATATAGCGTAGTTTACAATTAAAATCCAGAAAGCATAAATATACACGTGTAAATACGTCGGGATAAAAAGTTTGCTAAAGATATGAACGTGCCCAATATATATATTTACCAACCCCTCCGCACGAGCAGGATGGGACGCAAGGTCAATTTCGTAAGTGGAGTTTAACAGGTTTGAATTCAGAGTTTTATATCTCCTATTCTGGTTACCTAACCATGATTAAAGAGCCCAGTCTGCCCTGCTATTTACCCATAGCTGGAGGGAAATTTGGATTCCTACCAGCTTCGTCGAGGAATTGGAACTCGGGGCGACGAGTCCATTTCCTACGACTCTAACCATTAGCCCACGCGCCTCCAGTGAACGTACTCAATATAGAGTGCAAAATATACGAGTAAAAACTGACGCGAGTGTCTTGTAGTTAATAAATCTTCAAAATTTCGTAACTACAAGTGGTTTTCGACTATTCGGTTTTTAATTGTATATTTACCTTTTTTATTGACCATCTCATATATATATATATATATATATATATATATATATATATATATATATATTTATTTTACAATGTTTTCACCAGATCAATGTTCATTATTAACAGCGACCAGGTTCATGCTAAATAGCAATCATCAGGCCGTTGAGCAAGATCCTATGGGTTTGTTGGAGTTCTTTACTCAATGTCACATTTTGGATTGTAAATACGTCAGTTTAGTTCCGCGGACGCTATTATAGTCCGGAATTACTAAAAATATATTTTTTTAAATTAAAAAAAAAAAAAAAAAAAAAATATTTTTAGTAATTCCGGACTATAACAGCGTCCGCGAACTAACGACGTTATTTACAATCCAAAATGTGACATTGAGTAAAGAACTCCAACAAACACCATAGGATCTTGCTCAACGCCTGATGATTGCTATTTAGCATGAAACCTGGGTGCTGTTAATAATGAACATTGATCTGCTTGAAAACATTGTAAAATAAATAAATATTAGCTCTTACAAAATTGTGATTGAGCACTATTTTCTTTGTTCATCCAAAAAAATTTTGTTTTTACACCATAATTATATATATATATATATATATTATATATATAAAAAGAAAACAAACAGAAATAAAATGGATAATTAGGCTAAACACCCACACCAGGGGCCTCAACAATGATACTGGACCGCTCAGAACCTATAAATATTTTCAAAATACTACCACCACCAACAACAACACCATGACGCCCAGCCCACTACAAGGAACACCGAGCACGCACGACCAAAATAAACAAACTTCAAAGAATCCTACTAACCACCAGTCGCCATGTACACCCAAACACGAGGAAGATAACATCGCTATTACGATCAGCAGCCACCACCACCCCCTGTTCACAACCCCAATATAAGTAACTGCCAGACCCCAACGTTCAATGACTTTTCCCGTCTGAATAAGGGAGTTATAAAAATCCCGAAAATTTACTAAATAAACGAAACTCTACTCCAAAACAACCGAGTTTTTTTTATATTTATTTTCTTTAACGCTTCATATTAATGCCATAACCTGATATATGTACCTCCCATAAACGGATACATATACCTAAATAAACACACACACACACACACACACACACACACACACACACATCCAGACCACAACGTTTAATGTCTTTTCACGTCTGAAAGAAGGGGAGTTATAAAATCCCGAAAATCTACTAAATAAACGAAACTCTACTCCAAAACAACCGATTTTTTTTATATCTATTTTCTTTACCCGCTTCATACTAATGCCCTAACCTGATATATGTACCTCCCATAAACGGATACATATACCTAAAATAAACACACACACACACACACACACACACATATATATATATATATATATAATATATTATATATATATATTATTATATGCACATTTTCCAAATATATATATATATAGGTAAATATTGATAAAAAAAATCCCTTTCCTTTTGTATCTTTTGATCAATACAAATCAGAGGCTTTGTTAAAATGCGTGTGCATTCGAGTTAGTGTTTTTCGCGCCTGCGTGGTGAATCTCTCAAAAATAGACCCATGACCATGTCATTTTCTGCATTGATGGCGAGTGAAACAGGGTCGTTACTTGGAAGCGATTGGAGAGGGGGATGGGAGGGCTTATTCGGGAAAGGATCGCCGTCTATAGTGCTTTTCAGCCATTGATCCGGTCAGTACCTTTTAACCAGGCCTCTTTCGTGCGGAATTCGAAAGAGAATCGGACTGACGCCGTCACGCATCGTTGGGCGTGCACGTCAATTGGAAGAGAAAAGGCGAGCAATGGCGACCTCGTCCTTGGAAACATGGAGTAGCCAAATGATTCAAACCTTTCCCTTCCCCCCTCCCGATATTTTGGTCCGACAGAGGAATAGTGATTGATTCGGGAACGCTGGTTTATAAGCGAATGATATTCTTGGATCAATGAAGTCTAAAAGAAACACTCCAAGAGGATCTCCAATTGGCACAAATGGAAACTAACTTGAAATCTAATTAGTCGGCCATGTTTATATTTGTTCTCTAAGGCCAAACTGACTAAAAAATTTTTTTTAAGTACCTGGAACTATAAAATTTTATTTCTCTCTCTTTCTCTCTTTTGGTATATATAAAATAAGTAAAATCATCAGGGTGGCCTAAAGTCGGTATCAGACTGACAGCGAGGGAGTCTATCCTCTTTTCACGAGAGCTAGACGAAGGAGATTGTTTTTTAGGGCCTGTGCGGAGCGCCACACTTACCATCAGCTCCTCATTTTACTGCACAGACCCCTGTGCTACTCATATGCTGAGTTGGCGTGGGCCGGTATCGAACCAGGAACCTTGAGGTTCCCAACGGGACACTCTACCGATTGTGTTTTTTTTTTTGCATGAGTAATCTAATCTATTTCGGTAAAACATCTATGAGCTAACAGTAGGTGTAGCGTCTAACTGAGCAAAACCAATCTCCTTGGTCTAGTGCAAGCGAAAAAGTGATAGACTCGCTTAAGCAATCACCTTAAAATGCTTTAAGGGAATAAGATAATTTCCAGTTTAATTTTCAAATAAATTATTTTTTCTTAGGTGGAGGTCAGCATTCACTCTGAGCGTAATTTATAATCGTCTGAATTCAAAACATAACTAGGAAATGCTAATTAAATCCTACTCAGCTTTCTAAATATGTTACATAATTATTAGATACCTAATATTTATGGCAATAGTGTAGAAACATAATGGCTATTAGTGCAGCTGATGGCCTTGAGGGTGAGTGACGGCGTTTGACCTCACTCTCACTTTGACTTCCGGGTATAAATCGTGAGAACCGGAAGGCATAGAAGTTTCAGTCAGTTAGAAGTTAGAAGCCGAGCTCGTATGATGTAAGGATCTGCACAGACGTCTGGTTTGGGGATTAACAATAAAATAAGATCAAAAGTATATCGAAGTCTTGTGTTTATTACCTAAAAATTATCAATGACACAGGGCTTCTGATAAGGAGAAATCCCTAACACAAACCAGACCCGAAATCCCCAAGAAAGTCCAGACCTTAGAAGAGACGTTAGACCAGACCAAGTCAACATCAGACCAAGATGTTAGAAGATAGAACCAAAGCCGGCCAGAAGAATAAATGTCCAAGATATAGAAGCAAGTTATAAGTAAAGAAGTAAGAAAGGGTATACAACATATATGCTGATTTGGTACCGTGAAAACCTCAGTACACAACAAATAGAAGCATAAATATAATCATCGACCGCTGTTAAAACAGTATTCCAAGCGTGAGCTTAGTCTTGTACTTTATAGACAGAAAACGACGACTTTTATAATCTCTTAAGTTACATTTTAAAATAATTACCTTTTTTAAAATTTAAAATGACATAGATATGAAGTTTGTATCATTTGTTTCGTAGAGACCTTTGTTTTCTAGGGAAGGACCCCCTAGTTCCACATCAACTTAGGGACATGATATTTCTCAAAAGCTGAACTTTCTACATCTTATTATAATGGAGATTGTGTGTTTTTCTGTCTGTAACCGAAACTATATTCATACTCAAGTCATAATTCCTTTAATTATTGACATCACATTCTCCATGATTTTATTTTTATCTAAACCTCAATTATTAATAAAATTACATTATTAATATTGTTAACCATGTCTACATACTATTAACATGCGATTATATTTATATATAAAACAAAATAGCGGTTTACAGTGTGAACGGGAAGGCTAATTTGCATATTAATATTAAAAAATCGAATTTAATAATTATGTGTTTGGTATTACTGATTTCTAACTGTTTGGTTTTATTTTAATGAATATAAGCAAAAATCTCTTCAATAAATCTTAAAAGAAATCCATTAACAAGAAAACATAACTGTCATTTTATTCTTTACTTCCTCTTTTAACTAAATACTTAAATTAGAAAAAATAACAATGAAAGACGAGAGTGATGGAAGAGTAAGTTTCAATTGTTGTATTTTTCGATTATACCCATCCCTCTGTTTCAAATCTTTTTATCTGCATTCTTATTTAGTTTCTTTAGCCTTTCTAATTTAATACAATATTTTATTACATTAAAACTTAAATACGTGCACCCATAGGGTGCATATATTTGCTAGTAATTTGAATCTACATTAAATATTAATGTTTTTTTGTTAGTATTTTTTTCTTTTACTTTTTTATAGTGGTTGTCATTATATCTGTCTGGCTGATACCAACCATAGTTATCTCCGCCTAATTTACTACTAATTTAAATCTGCGGCTTAGCCCAGTCGTTAGTTTATCTAACTAAGAACCACAAGGTTCTCTAATACCAAGCTCAGTATATATTTGAAAAGTACCTGGAACGACAAAACTTTATTTTCTCTTTCTCTCTTTTGGTATATTAGCTTAATATAAATCTTCCGATTGTGGAATTTTTTGCATGGGTAATCTAATCTGTGCGATAAAGAATCTATGAGCTGGCTGTAGGTGTAGAATCTACCTGAGCAAAAGCAATCCCCTTGGTCTAGTGCAAGCGAGAAAAGGATAGACTCCCAACAATAGTTCATTTAACCTAATTTACTCCTAATTTAAACCACCGGTTTAGCTCAGTCGGTAGAGTGTCTACCTCGAAACCACAAGATTGACTATATATAAAAAAAACGCATTTGTTTTTTTCTATAGACCGTATTTGACGGCATATAAGACGCACGGGCGCGTGGTCTAATGGTTAGAGTCATAGGAAATGGATTCGTCGACCTGAGTTCAATTCATGGACGAAGCTGTTTGAATTTCATATAGTGCTAATACCCCTAGGAAAGATATGAATCCAATACTCCCTCCAGCTATGGGCAAATAGCAGGGCAAACTGGGCTCTTTAACCCTGGCTAGATAATCAGTCTAGGAGAAGGAAAACTTTGAATTCAAACCTGTTAAACCCCGCTTAAGAATTTGACCTTATGTCAAATCCTGCTCGTGCGGAGGGGTTGGTAAATATATATATATATATATATTTCAGCAGGTCAGATTCAGGAAAAAGTTTTTGGTGTATTTAAGCATATATCCTTATCTTCGCCACCATACGCTCCTGTTAACCTTGATTATAATAATACCAGCAATAAAATAAGGATGCATGGAGTTTAGGGTATGTGAAAGTACTGAGCGTAAGCTGAGTTAGTGAGCATCGTAGAGAAGATTAGCCTAGGCCTACAGGAGGTCTCAAAGTTCACTTACGATGTATAAGACGCGGGCAATTTTTTGAGCCAACATTTTGGGGAAAAAAGTGCGTCCTATATGCCGTCAAATACGGTACATCTTTTACTTCTTTTTGATAAACGGCAGTGATTTTAAAACCATTCCATGACCCCCCCCCCCGCATCAGGCCGGATTAGCACAAAGTAATTTTTACCTGGATATTGTTTATGAGGAATACCAGTGAGGATCAAACTCGCTTTTTAATAACAATGAATTTGCAAGACTAGCTTGCGAACCGTTAGACGACGATCGTATGCTTGTTCGCCGTGGGTAATATATGGTCTCAAGTAGGTAGCATCCAGCGGATATCGAACTCGATTTTCAGTAGTAATGAATATGTGAGAGTACCTTGCTAACCCTTACACCACGATGACGCCCATCAGTTCTGAACTAAAAATGTATATCTCCTTAATGGTTATTTCCGACATGTGGAATCATAAACGTATGTTGCAATTTACCGTTAAATGTTAATTATAATGGACAGGAAAAATGCGGTTTACTGTCTTCTATCACTTTTAAATATCACGGGCGTACAGCCGTTTTCGTGACGGTGAAGAATGCGTTTAATAAAATTCCATCTCCTGTGTATAGAAACACGTGTATAGAGTATCAATTACGCAAGAAGATGATAAACTAAATAAACAACCAGGAATGTTGGTTGGTTGGTTGGTTGGTTGGTTTTAAGCAAGTTAACGATGCTTGATGGATTTATTTATTATTTGGTTGGAAACCATGGTGTAATGGTCAGATTCCTAGGAAATGGACAAGTCGACCCGTTTTCAAATCCTGAACGAAGCTGCTGTTCACTTAGCGCTTAGGAAAAGTAAGAATCAAACTACTCTTTCCCCAGCTATGTGTAAATAGTAGGGCAGACTGGACCCTTTAACCTTGATTTGGCAACCAGTCTAGGAGAAGGAAAACTCCGAATGCAAACCTGTTAAACTCCGCTTGGGATGGCCACTACTAGAATTGGCTCTGTCCTAATTCAATTTAATGCTGAAGTTAATCTTTGTTGAATGTGTTTATGGTTTTGCGTAGATAATTATAAACTTTGTTTTTTCATTAAAAATTCAATTAAATATTCTAATACAAATAATTGGCACAGAATGATGCTTGTATTTAAAATAGCTCAGTCGGTAGAGCATTCGGCTAGAAACCACAAGGTTCCTAGTTCGATACCGGTCCTCGCCAACTCAGCGTAAGAGTAGCACAGGGATCTGTGCGGTAAAGTAAGGAGCTGATGTTAGGTGTGGCGTTCCACCTCAGACGCTAAAATAATCTCCTTAGTCTAGCGCAAGTGAAAAGG
Organism: Doryteuthis pealeii; assembly: GCA_023376005.1. Classification (NCBI taxonomy): domain Eukaryota; kingdom Metazoa; phylum Mollusca; class Cephalopoda; order Myopsida; family Loliginidae; genus Doryteuthis; species Doryteuthis pealeii. The sequence goes on along the minus strand of CM042152.1, from coordinate 41,142,678 downwards.
GGATAGACTCCCTCGCTGTCTGGCTGATACCGACTTTAGGCCGCCCCGACGACGACGACTTATATCGTTTTAAGAAATCATTCATCTATACATATATAAAAGGGCAGTTGTGTGTATATGTATGTCCGGAGGAAACTTCGAATATAAAACAATTAACGACAAAGTAAATATATATACACATTAAATATCACCAGGGCTTGGTTTTTGAGCTAAAATAATAGAGATTTGATTTATATTTGTGAAGATAATTAAAGAATAAAATTTAAATGATAACAGCATGGATTTTTTTTTCATTTAATATTTTAGATAGTCGACATTAACTTTTCTTTTCAGAGTAGCTAGATAAATGCAAGGTCTATTTTTTTACATAGGTATTTAAATGGGGCATCCCACGCGCATTCAACTCACGATTCAGTAATACTGGATCTGCAGGACTAACTAAAAAATCCACCTCTACCCAGGCGACACCGGGTAGCCGCTGCTAGTATTTAATATATTGTTTTTGAGGCCCTTGGAATGGTACCCAAATGTCTGGGAAAGAGACTTCCGGAAACAGAGATCAGAGGGAAAATGAAGTGCATTGAGTCTATTGTATTAATATACAGTTAACTCCCTTGGATATTTGGTAGGAAATACTTCCGTCCCGGAAGAGGCGACAGAAAAACTTCAGTACAAATAAAGATGTAGTCAAGTTAATACATGTGTTGCTGTTATCCCTTTATACGCACCTGGAAATAATTTCTTTCATACAGGTCCAAGTCACAACGAGATTCTGGTAAGCCTTATCTCGCCTTCGTATTTGAATATAAAGCATAGAAAAGAACTGGTAAGATCAACTAGTCCTGGAGAACTGCTTGACTCAATCAGACTACACTTAAAAAATAGTTTAAACTGATGTAAAAGATATCGTATATGCAAGAAATTAAATTTTCACCATGCTATCAAATAATATATGCACAAACCATCCTGAGAGGCATACAATTCTCCTGCTACATATATAGATATAGAAATATAGACGGACCACCTAATCCCAGCGAGGAGACTAGACCTAGCGTTAATTAACAAAAGTAAGAGAAGTTGTCATCTCGTGGATTTTGCCGTCCCGGCAGATCAAAGATTAAGAATGAGAGAAAACGAACAATCGAAAAATACTTGCCAGAGAACGGAAAAATTGTGAACAATTGGTTTAATTCCATATCAACCTTCGTGGGTTATTTAATGCCAAAGCTATTCTGGTAAAAGAATAGCTGTGGTACTATTTTACTCATAGCTTAGGTTGGGCAACGATAATGAGGCTCATTGCTCCCTAAAATACCGGAAATGTAGCCTCACAACCATATAAAGTTTTGTTGCACACTGAGGTCACTAAACGGCTGTCTGCTGCAGGTAGTCTTACACCATGTTTGTATTGTACATCATAATTCCTCTAGCCGTTTCGAGTTATTTAATGCCAAAATCATTCTGGTAGAAGAATAGCTGTAATACTACTTTACTCATAGCTTAGCTTGGGCAACGATAATGTGGCTCAACGCTCCTTAAAGTTTCTGAAATGTAGCCTCACAACCATATACAGTTTTGTTGCACACTGAGGTCACTAAACGGCTTTCTGATGCAGGTAGTCGTACACCATGTTTGTATTGTACATCATAATTCCTCTAGCCGTAAACAAAAGCATGATAAAAAAATAACCTTTATCTCCGGAACTGGCTTTCAGGTTATGTTCAGATCTCTCCAATCGTCTGACCTGGCTGACATTAAAAATATATATCTAACGTCTTCAGAAGAGAAGTTAAGAATTAAAACCCAGAGCTAAAGCCAATTTAGCTGTCAAAATAAAACAAGCATGGAATGCGATTATTCCGGATGTGAATGATTTGTGGTCTCTGTACCCGCCAAATGGCATTTGCTTTACATACAATTTAGTAGAAATAAAATACAAGTTTAGGAAGTGATTTAATCGTTTTTGAATACAACAAATTTTAACAGTTATATGCAAAAAGTTTTAGCAACTTTTAGGAGTTGGAGGCCGTGGTGTAATGGTTAAAGTCGTAGGAAATGGACTCGTCGACCCAAGTTCAAATCCTAGACGAAGCTACAGATCACAGAGCGGTAATTTCCTTGGGAAAGGTATGAATCAAACTACCTTCCATCCAGCTATGTGTAAATAGTAGGCAGACTGGGTTCTTTAACCTTGGTTTGACAACCAGGAAAACTCTGAATTCAAACCCGTTAAACTCCGCTTGAGGTGGTCATGACTAGAATAGGCTCAGTCCTAATTAGTGACCCTTTAATTTTTAGGTTTTTAACATTTAATCGTAATGAATTCACAGAATATATTATTTAAATATATATATATATATATATATATATATATGTGTGTGTGTGTATATATATATATATATATATATATATATATATATATATATACTGAAATTCATGATCATTTTCTTTATGTTCTCTAAGTCTACCGACGTTCTGCCAGAGACTCCATCTTTTGAGACGAATGGATATTTTGCAATCAAAAGTCAGCCTCGCATTTATTTGTGAAATACCAGTTATATTCTTTATCGTATCATCTTTTTTGCCTGGAGATGGAAAGAGTCCAGAAAAGTTAAATGATTTTGAATGAATATGAAAAAGGTATATGAAGAAAAATAAAAGAATAAACAAAATGATATAAAATGAGAAGAAGAGAAGCCATCTGAGGAGGAGATTAGATAACCTATGTGACTTATTGAAGAGACGGACCGGAAAAGTCAATTTGGCACTTGGCACAAAGGAATTCATATTCATAAAGTTTATTATAGACTTGGCAAGAAAAGAAAGGACGCAATAATAATAATAATAATAATAAACTGTGTCAGTACTAGTAATAATGGCAGTCGGAGGAGACATTATCAAAATTGCTTTTTTATAGCATTGTTGAAAACCGGGACAAAACAAAAAAAAAAAAAGTAGATAAACTGTAATTTTTTTTTAATACGACAATTCTAAACTATTCTTCAACTTTTTGTTTTTTGTATCTATAAAAGTTGTGTTTTTTTTTCATAGCTTATCAGTGTAGTGTATAGTCGATTTTGGTCATTATAAACTGACATAGTAAAGCTTTCCGACCGGGAAACCTAGTTAATATTGAATTTCAAGAAAATATATTACTTCTCATACATCTTTCTAATAAATCCTAATTACTCCGATCTTTCCCTGTAACTGTAATATTTTACTCCTTTTATTATTTTTGTCAAACTTAAGATTTCAAACAAGAAATATGGTATTTCTCTGAATGTTTGAGACGAGGCTTGAAGATTAGTATTATCTGCGTTATTCAGACTATTGTTCCCATCTTCATTGTTATTTGTACAACGTTTCGGCCGATATGCCCTCCGGCCTTCTTCAGGTATTTCTTGTCGGACTCGGGAACCTTCTTTTCGAACTCAGGAACTTTCTTTTCGTAATCGGGAGCCATCACGGAACTTTGAACCTAACCCTTTATTCAGTCCACGGGGGTATCCTGTTCTCATTCCAATTGGACACATGGCCTAGTGGATATGGTAGTTAGGTTAAGACAGTTCTAAATGACAGTTATCTCTGGAACCCGAGTTTCATCCTGAGTGAAGACAGTTAGAAAAATAATTAACACAACTCCTACCTCAACAATAGTTAGCGGAATGAGAACAGGATAATCCCGTGGACTAAATAAAGGGTTAGGTTCGAAGTTCCGTGATGGCTCCCGATTACGACAAGAAAGTTACAGAGTTCGAAAAGAAGGTTCCCGAGTCAGAGAAGGTTCCCGAGTCCGAGAAGGTTCCCGAGTCCGACAAGAAATATCTGAAGAAGGTCGGAGGGCATATCGGCCGAAACGTTGTACAAATAACAATGAAGATGGGGACAATAGTCCGAATAACGCAGATAATACTAAGAAATATGGTTTATTATCGAATAGGTAATGAAATATGTCCCCTTTATGTCTTCTTACTAGCAGTTACTCCTAATTTCTCTATTATCTTACTGGAACTGTAATATCTTACACTTTGATTGGTTATATAACAGTTAAACTTTAGCATTAAACCTAGCTTATTATAAATATGTCAAGGAAAATAAATATCCTTTAATTCTTCTTTCTAATAAAACAGTTGTTCCTTATCTCTCCAATCTTACCATGTAACTGTAATATTTTACTTTTTTAATTATTTTGTCAAAATCAAGCTTTAAGGTAGGGAAACTAAGTTTCTCATTGATTCGTCCAAAAAGATAGATCACCGCTCATCTTATATTTTCTTTTAGATCAGTCAATCCTATTTTCTCCAATCTTCATATGTAACTGTAATATTTAACTCTTTTTATTTATGTTGTCACCTCGATATTTTTGACCGAGAAACCTAGTTTATTATAGACTTGCCAAGAAAAAAAAATGAGCTCTTTTTTTTCTTGTAAAGCATTCAATCCTACTTTCCCAATATTTGCCAGTAAGTGTATCATTTTACACTTTTTATTAGTTTTGTTACAGTTAGGCTTTCTGACCGAGAAAAATAGTTTATTATAGACATGCCATGAAAATGAAATAAAGGACGGAATAATAAGATATATCAGTAACTGGTAAGAGAGGACGTTATTGGAATTGCCTTTTTATAGCGTGGTTGAAAAATAGAATACACCCCCAAACAAAAGCTGTAACTTTTTTTAAAGATAAGTATATAAGTAGCCAATACCCCATTCGTGAAACGTGGGATATTTTTTCTTATAACTATTATTACTCTCTTAAACCGGAGAACAAAAAGAGCAGACCAATTTATTATGGAACTTTTGATCAGTCAAATTAGAAATCCTTCCTGGTAGATCATTGGAGTTAAGCAGTTTCAAAGAAAGCTATAGATGAGATTTCCTATTTCTTTAGGTTACCTTCTGCACTTGGATGCGGTATAAAGTTATGATCGAACTTGCTGTTCGTTGATGAATTGTCTGCTAGATAAGCTTTGTAACGATTACCTCAATAAGACATCATATACAATATGTTACCCAGTTCTTAGAATATACATGAAAATTGGAGTGTAATATAATTGAGATTGGAGCCCATACAAAGAAGAGTAACAAAACTAATAAAATAAGTACATTATTTCAGTTACTGGTAAAGATTAGAAAATTAGGATTAATTGAGACCACCCAGACAACAGCATTGGTGAAATCAGCTGAAATACTCAGGGGTGTCCGGGAGACCTCCAGTGAAAGACAATCAACTAACGCTGGCGTGAAAAACTACTACTACTACTACTACTACTACTACCAATAATAAATAATAATAATAATAATAATAATAATAATAATAATGAAGGAAAATGTCGTAGAAATCATAATTGGTGCCCTTAGAACGACCCCTAATGCCCAGGAACAGATCCTAGATCAATTGGAGAGCAGAGCAAGAATTGAGACCATCCAAACTATGGCATTGAAAGATCCCCTAGAATACCCAGGAGAGTCCTGAAGACCTGACGAGACTTGCTGTTACTCTGCCTCCAGCAAACCACCGGCTAAGGCGGGTGTGAGGAACTCCAATGGAGTAAAATAATAATAATTACCACAAAATCGCTTTTATGAAAACTTTGGATATTGTTGGAATTTCTAAGGAACCCTAATTAAAGTGAAGTCTATCTTAATAGATCGGATATGCACATATATGATTGCAGATTTACGACGATAAATTTATTACGGGATTAAATTACCGAAGATAAATTTCTCACAATGAATCTATCTAGAATACACCAAATTCAGTATTCTTGCGAATCTCAATAGTGCTGTAGTTTGGATGCTTTGAATTCTTCCACGGTTCTCTAATTCGCCTTAACTTCTTTTAGAATGTCTGGTATTATGATAGAAATTATGAATAATATATTTAGAAAGGAATATGGAAATAAATCCGACGGTATTTAAATATAAAAGATATGAAACAAATAAAAATTCATATGATGTATATATGATACGTTGGCACATCATATATAAGAATATAATCATTTGTTTTTTCATATTATATCATATGTAACCATATCTATATTTAATATATATATATATATATATATATATGTGTGTGTGTGTGTGTGTGTGTGTGTGTGTGTAAGCTAATCAAAATGACAGGTAAGTAAGGGATGACTCTATTTGGGATGATCAGATCTCATTGTAGAACCATACAGTCTGCACGCGTGCAAACATACATACTCATACAAGATTTTTATAAATCCCTAAAAAAGATCTCAATGTATAATAAGCAATAGATTAATTTATATACAGAGCCATATTTAACATTCAAAGAAAGAAAAACTTAACAAACCATGATCCCTTATCAAACCATGATCCCTTATCAAATCATCATCCCGTCATCCTGCCATACCCCATATATATATATATATATATATATATATATATATATATATATATATATATATGTGTGTGTGTGTGTGTGTGTGTTGGGTGTGTGTGTGTGTGTGTGTGTGATATGTTTGGGTTACCTCTTGGATATAACACCGACACACACGCACAGACACATACACACAAGAACACACACACACATACACACACACACATACATATAATATAGTTACATATTTTCTTATATTTATAGATAAAGAGTGCTCAATATCTGTGATTTAGCATACGTAAAATCTACTAATAGCGTCAACGGAGCTTGGTGACTCTCAGTTTCTCGCCTTGACGATCACGAAACAGAAATATATTGACAGAAAAAGCATTGTAGCAGCCGTTATTGATTTCATTGGGTGTATGAATAGCTCCAAAACTTATCGATTATAGATGTCATACCTACAAATAAATATATAATTCTTGTTATAATTGTGCATGTGATTAATGTTTCATAAGACAAGTAAAATTACTTTTTTCGACTCAATTTACTGTTCTCAAAAAAGTTATTCTTAGAAAGTTTCAACGCGCTATACTTTCAGAATTATCAATCCGTTTATATATATCTCTTCTTGAGACAGTCCGTTTTTAACCAAATGCAGAATTTAACGTTAGTTTTATTATTTTTTTTTACGCAGTTTCCTAAATGCGCACATTTTTGGCTCAACCGACCACCCATTAAATCAAAACTGCGATTATTAAATGATATATCTTCTTCACCGTGACCAAATCTATCGACGCTTTGTCAACCTCATTAATACTTCATATCAATTGACTTCAACTGTAATATCTTTATTATATTTTGATATGTATCATTATTTCCTTAGCGTGTTATTGTTTCTTTTTTTTCTTTTTTTCTTTTATTTGCTCGTCGATTTTTTTCTCTCTTCTGTCAGCTAGCGATTTTTTTTTTTGGTCTTTTCATACGTTCATCTTCGTTGACTTCCATATTTATTCTTCTCTATTTATTTTGATCCCCAGACTTGTAAAGACAAACACAGTAATTATTTTGGGCAGAGGTTTTTTTGGCAGTATAATAAAAGATGCAAAAGAAAGGAAGAAAAGACGACGTAACGAAAATTAGCACAGAATAGAATCAGTGAAAAGCGGTAGGAGGTCTATTAACAGAAGAGACACAAGTTGGCTTAGATCACAAACGGCGCAGTGATATTGAATATCTATGATTATCAAACGTTGCGTAGTGAATAATTTCAGTGCAATCAGTAAATTATCTCTGAATATGACACACGTACGTCCATATATATATATATATATATATATATATATATATATATATATATATATATATATATATATATATATTTTCACGACTGGTTTTTATATATATATATATATATATATATATATATATATATATATATATTTTCACGACTGGTTTTTGACATCTCAACCACTTCTCATCTGATGATTGGACTACCAAGAAACTTGAAGTTATGAGTGTGAAATCATAATATCAACATTAATTATAAATCTGCTCTGCTTTATTAGCATTGAGCACCTTTCCATGCAAATACTTTTCTCATTTTTTCATTCACTATTCATATATATTATATATATATATATATATATATATATATATATATATATATATATATAGGCCTGTGTATTTACATTAACATGTATATATATATATATATATATATATATATATATATATATATGCCTGTGTATACATAATATATATATATATATATATATATATTATATATATATATATATATATATATATGAATAAATTTTTGGTACAGGCAAATCTAAACAATGCTTTAAGGGTAATCATTATAATCACCTATATAGGTGGATACGAAGGGAGTACAAAAAAAAAAAGGAGGAGAGAAAAAAATTGTTTTATTTGATAAAAACAAGGGCCCTTTCGTCCGGTTGCTTATCAAGGTTATACAGCCGGAGACGACTAAAAGTCAAATTGTAAATTATAATAAATATGGGTATATACATGAGGGGGGTTTAGGAAAATATATATATATATATATATATATATATATATATATATATATATATATATATATATATATGGGAGTAATTAATAAATCCGATAATATTAAGAAATTTAAAAAAAAACAAGTATTCCGAAATAGGATAAATTTATTTATCGATGTTTAACATTTCGGTTTCTTTAAACCTTCATCAGGATGTATCTTGGGGTGAAGAAATTGATGGATGTTTTATAGATGATAGGGATGAACATGTTTAGAAAATAACATGACATCTTCGGTGCGTGGATCGCGACTTGTCTTTCAAAAATTATAAAGCTGAACAAATACAGTTACACAACAAACAAGATTTTATAAACATTTTCATCTCCTCTCATCTTAAAAACATCCATCAATTTCTTCACCCCAAGATACATCCTGTGAACGTTTAAAGAAACCGAAATGTTTAAACATCGATAAATAAATTCATCCTATTTTGGAACACTTTATTTTTAAAATTTCTTATATATATATATATATATATATATATATATATATATATATATATATATATATATTAGAAACGTATATATAGATAACCTTCTTAAGTTTCACCAAAAATGGATCATTAACGTTAATTATAATGAATTAATTATAAAATTGATTAATTAAAGACAATTACGGAACTGTCTTAAATAATTCGTAACAATTAACCCTGATGATCCTTTTTGGTGAAACTTAAGTAGGTCATTATAAATACCTTTGTACTGAATCGGCTCTACTAACGTATTCTCTTCCCCGATAAGTCATCATCTCTATCATATATATATATATATATATATATATATATATATATATATATATATGTGTATAGGCTCTCTGCTTAAACCGACTTGGGGCTGACAAACTGACAAAGCATATTCTGTACTCTCAACTGAATGAGGGATCAAGTATAATCGGTAAACAAAAGCTCAGACTCAAATACAACATTAAGAGAAATCTAGATGACTTTATCATCCCCATATTCAGTTTGCCAGAAACAACCAGAGACTGACAATATTGGAGGAAACGGATTCGCAAGGTGTCATCATCGGATACGATGGACACCAAGTAATAATTAATAATAATGATATATATATATATATATATATATATATATATATATATATATATATAATTAATAATAATGATATACATATACATATATACGTTTTAAAAACGAATGGCTTAAAATTTCCGACTGCAGTTTCTTGCCGTAACGTGCGTCTTCTATTTTTGTCCTACCGTCAGCCGGTATTTATAACTATTTACTTTTTAAAACGTATATTTAGCTCTTTATTTTGAGCACTTTTAAATCATTTTTTAAAAAAGAAGTAAATATGTTTGTTTGCTTTGTAGATTTAAACGTAACTGTGATATATATATATATATATATATATATATATATATATATATATATGTATGTGTGTGTGTATGTTTATAAAAAAGTACATCAATTTTTACTTCCCAAAAATAAAAAAATATACTTTTAATAAAGGCCATCAAAATTTGATTTAATTCTTTTTAGCGAAGATTTTGTTATAATCTTTTCTTTAATTAAATAAATACGCCCTCAGCCAGTGAATTGGAGAATTCATATTAAATTTATAAATTTTAAAACATCTCTAAAATAAAAAAATACACAAGTTGAAATTTAATATCATAATTCTTAGAAAATAAGTTAACGATTAAAAAAGAATATTTTTTTTACGAGACTTAAGTTTCACAATGTAAGATGTCCTCCTACCCATTTTACCAAAATATCTGTTTTCTATTGTTGTACATATGTTCCGTTATCAAATTATATTTAAAAATTTGAATATCATTTTCAAAAGCTAAAAACTACGGAGGAACTATATGGACGATTAATGCGCGAAATATAAACTAACGAAAATATAATTAGCCGTTTTAATTCAGAGTAAAGATTTAGAATACCGAAAAACTATATTGAAATCGGATTATAAATTAATTTTTGTTAATTTTTGAAGAATTTCCTGTGATCTACCTTTTTTGCAAGGTAGGTGAATTTGTAAATCCCTATATTCGAAGGTGAGTCAAAAAGTAATGCAATTTTGTTTAAGGCAGATATAATTACCAACACAGGAACATGTATCATACATCAAAACGAAGTTGGTCTTCTGTGGATCACATGCCTCCTTTTACATATAGCAATGTTGCACCTTCGAATTAGAGCATGTATCCCTGCCCCGTAAATTCTGTTGATTGTTCTTAGAGCCACTTCTTCCCTAGAGATTTCACTTCGTCGTCTCTGGAATAAGAGTAGTCTCTCTTCGGTCCCAAGAAAGACGGTTTGAAAGGCAAACATTATTCCAGTGACGTAGAAGTGAAATATGTAGTGAAAAAGTGGCTCAAAAAACAGTCAACAGAATTTTACGGTGCAGAGATAAATTCAACAGGATTTTAGGCGGTAGGTCTTGACGTGACCAGCAGATTGATCGGAGCGGGCCTTCCGATCGCCCGTCTAGCCTAAAACAAGGGGAAATGGAAATTGTGCGTGTCATTGGCTGCTCTGTCACTAAAATCATGTCCTTAAGCATAACGGGCAACTGATGGCCCCGTTAGGGGGATTTTACCCCTCTGCAGAGGTGCAGTCAGTGTATTCTACTGCTCCTGACAGAGTGACCACCTAATATAGTGTTATCCCTACCACCACAAGTTGAATAGTTACTATTTATATATTAATTCTCATGTTCCTTTATGTTACGACCGTTATTATCTTGCAACACCTTCTTGTTAAAAATGAGACCGCCCAAATCGTCGAAGATGAAATGCAAAAGTGTAAATTCTGTTTATCTGGTGTTGCTAATCTGCCTAATTCTTATTTCTTATGAGTGTCTTCACCCCACCTAAATAATTGACTATTCCATTTTTATCATAAATGAAGTGAAGAAAAAGGACATACTACACAGAAAAAATGATAAGAAAGAAATAAAGAAACAAACAAACAAACTATGGGAAAGATGGAGAGAGGGGATGGGCTCGCGGAAGTGATTAAGCTAATCTGTTTCATTCGAACATAATGAACAGACAAAAAGATGAAAAGAAAAAAAGAAGAGCGAGAGAGAAAGAGAGAGAGGGTGGGTAGTGAGTGAATGAGAGAGATAGAGAGAGATAGAGAGAGAGATAGAGATAGAGAGAGAGAGAGAGAGAGAGAGAGAGAAGAGAGAGAGAAATGTATTAAGATTATTATACATTCTACATATTGAACTATTTCACAATAGCTCTTAAGTAAACATATCAAACGTTGTAATATATAATTAAATTATCATGCCATGGTATACAAGGTGTGTCAAAAAAGTATCGAGATTTTTTATACCTTTGGACATACCTTGTATTCTGAAAAAAATAACGTTCCGTTCATTATTTTATTTTCCGAGTACAAGGTGTGTCAAAAAAGTACCAAGTTTAAAGCTGTATTTACCAAGATTAAAATGAAGAATGAATGGAACGTTTTTTGTTTCTTTTTCAGAATATTAGTTGGGTCAAAAAGTACAACAAAATCTCGATACCATTTTGACACACCTTGTATTATGCACAGGTCTTGCTAGTAGGAAATTATTAGGTTAAATGAAAGTTCTTGAGAATTCTTTCAATATAGATACTACTTTACTTAGCGTAAACAGTTACTATTGACATTATGATAAAAAAAAAAACTCTTCTAAACTGTTTAGATTGCTGTAAAAAAATAATGTATTTTTACCATCAACTTTAGATCAGTATATCTCCGCTTAGATTAAAAATGAAAAATAATCGAAATAAGAAGTCATCAGAATGTATGCATTGTTGCTAACAGTAAGCAAGTCTGTTTATTCCGGTTGCATTGAATCTTCTGTAGTTTGGAATTAATTAATTCTTCGAAGGCATTTTGAGTTGTCAATCGATGGCTTTATCAATTGAAATCCTTGTGTTCAATGCGCCCCCTAATGAAAAGAAATTTGCGTATTCTGTATTAGATAGATTTTAGCATTGGAGAACAAAGTATAGGACATCAATCTTCTGTCGTAATGCTTGCTTCTTCTTCTTCTTCTTCTTCTTCTTCTTCTTCTTCTTCTTCTTCTTCTTCTTAAATTCTATGAAAGACTAGCAATTGCCCGAGCAGCAAATTTCCCTTTTTTCACGACGTATCCAAGGAAAAAAAAAACAACGTCCATTAAAACGTGGCTAGAGGGACGCTCTATTATGATTATTAGACTACATGATAGTTTATCCAATCCGCTTTAGCTTGGTGGTTCACCAGAGACTGAGTGACAGCAAGTCTCCTCAGGTCTCCAGAACTCGTCTGAGTATTCTAGTCGATTTTAAAATTGCTTTTTTGAATGCTCTTGATTCTTTTTTCTGATTTCCAATCATCCAGACTCTTTTCCAAACTCTTGGGGATTGTTCAAAAGACACCAATTACAATTGCTACGATTAACGTTCCACAGTTTTTTTCTACTTCTCTGTCAAAGTCCAATTATTTGATTATCTTTTCGCTTTCTTTCCCTTTCCCTCGGCGATACACCGGGACGGCCAATTCCACGAGATGGCAAATTATTATTATTATTATTATTATTATTATTATTATTATTAATATAACTTCCACAGGAGGACGTCGCTTATGAGTTCGTCCTTGCTTCTCCAGCAGTGTCCCGCGTGTCTTGTCCGTCTTACTCTAATGGTTTGTGTGATATGTGACAGGTGGCCGTATAGCTGTTTTCTCGTAGGGTGTTGTTTCCATGTCTTGTTCAGGATCACCCGCGGCATTCTTGTGCAGCTCCCATGTAGTTTATTCTCTAGTCGCCTCCTGTGGAAGCCAGCACATGGACAAGCCAGTGTGGGCCGACCAGCAAAAACGTACATTGATCATCTCTGTGTGGATGCAGGATGCTGCATAGAGGACCTCCCGAGAATGATGAGCGATAGGGACGGATGGAGAGAGATTGTCATGGATATCCGCACTGAAAGCGCGACATGATGATGATGATGATGATGATGATTATTATTAATTATTATTATTATTATTATTATTTTCACTCCTTTTGGGTTTTTCACATCAGCGTTAGCTGGTGGTATTTCACTGAAGTCTGAGTGACAAGTCTCCTCAGGACTCTTCTGAGTATTCTAGCTGATTGCAGCAATGCAGTAGTCTGGATGGTCTCAATTCTTCTTCTGATTTCCAGGCCCTCCAGTCTTTTTTCCAAGTTTTTTATGGGGCAGGGGGACCGTTCCAAGTGCACCAACTACAATTGGTATCACTTACACCCTCATATTCCACAGCTTTTTCAATTCTCTGGCAAGGTCCAGATATTTGTCCATCTTTTCGTTTTCTTTCAACTTCACCCTGTAATCCCCTGGAACCGCAAAGTCCACCAGTTGGAATATTCTCTTTTGGATATATAACCAACACTAGGTCTGGTCTCCTGGCTGGGATGGAGTGATTCATCTTTATCTCGAAGTACCAGAGAATCTTATGCATTTCTTTCTCAAGAACAGAATCTGGTTTATTCCTATACCATTTTGGTGTATGGTCAAAATTTAATTTTTCGCATAATTTGCAGTGGATCACCTTCCCAAATCAGTCGTGCCTAGCTTTATATTCCCGTTGTGCTAGTTTTATTATTATTATTATTATTATTATTATTATTATTATTATTATTATTATTATTATTATTATTATTATTTACTCCTTTTGAGATTTCACATCAGTGTTAGCTGATGGTCTTTCACTGGAGTCTGAGTGACAGCAAGTCTCCTCAGGTCTCCAGGACTCTTCTGGGTATTCTGGCAGATTGCAGCGGTGCAGTGTTCTGAATGGTTTCAATTCTTCCTCTGATTTCCAAATTTTCCAAACCCTTTTCGAATCCTTTTGGGACCGTTCCAAGTGCACCAACTACAATTGGTATAACTTTAACTTTCATATTCCATAACTTTTTCAGTTCTCTGGCAAGGTCCAGATATTTGTCCATTTTTTCATTTTGCTTTAGCTTTACCCTGTGACTTGCTGGAACTCCAATATCCACCAGTTGACAAGTTCTTTCTTTTTTGTTTATGAACACCAGGTCTGGTCTTCTTGCTGGGATAAGGTGATGCGTTTTTATTTCAAAGTGCCAGAGAATTTTATGCGTTTCGTTCTCAAGAACAGATTCTGGTTTATGCATATACCATTTTGTTGTATGGTTAAAATTTAATTTGTTGCATAACTCCCAATGGATCACCTTCCCAACCCAGTCGTGTCTGGTTTTGTATTCTCGTTGTGCTAGTTTGCTACATTTGCAGAGTATATGGTTACAGTCTCATCTCTATTACCGCAAAGTCTACATTTACTATTTTGTGGGGTCTTATCAATTTTCGCTTTGATATAGTTTGTCTTCATGGCAATATTTTGTGCAGCAATTATAAGTGATTCAGTTTCTCTTTTGAGGTTTCCCTTTCTTAACCATGTCCAAGTCTTTTTAAGTCTTTGTTGTTTTTCTGTTTGTCCATCTGTCGCTTCTACTATTGTTGGCCCCCATAAGTAGTTTGTCTTTGTTCTTTCTTGTGTAATCTTCAAGTTGTTGGATTGTGGTTTCTACGCATTCCTCTATGTTGGCAAGACCTCTTCACCCTTCCTTTCTTGACACATATAAACTATCTCTATCATCTCTAGGGTGGAGAGCTTTGTGCATGGTCATTAATTTTTCGTTCTTTGGTCAATTATTATTATTATTATTATTATTATTATTATTATTATTATTTCACTTCTAGCGACTTTTTTCTACCAGCTTCAGCTGATGATTTTTCCACGGGAGGCTGAATGACAGCAAGTCTCCTCATATCTCCATAACTCTTCTGAGTATCCTAGCCGATCGTAACAATGCTGTTGTTAGGATGATCTCGATTCTTCCTCTTATTTCCAATTCCTTTATAAACCCTTGTCGACTGTTCCAATGGTGTCAATTACAATTAATATAACGGTTAAGTTCATCCATATAGTGAATAACTCACGTAGGTTTAAGTAAATTTTACCTGTGTTTAAAATCCCTGTTTCGTGATATTTATTATATTTCCAACATTTTCAACATTTAATGTGTTTTTGTTTATTTTTTAGAATAAAACTAAAAAGTATAAATAAGGTGTGAAACAATATCTTATTCAGTCGTATAAGCACATACATTTTTTGTGTGCAGAGATATTTTTTATATATTTTGTATGTATAACATAGCGTGAGGCAAATATTTTTTTAATGTAAACATTACTATGTGTGTGTTGTGAGAATCCAAACAGCTGTGATAAAATAGGAGCGGTAGTATTAATAAAATTAAGAATGGAGAAACATTTTTTTTTGTCTTAAACATATTAAGATGAAATATTTTTAAAGTTAAACATTTTGTCTTGAAAAATGTAAAGGCAATAAGAAATTTACAAACTTTACAAAGAATCATTGTTTAGAATATAAGACGAAAGTTGGGAATTCAATAAATATACGCACCCTCAAATATATTATGGAAAACGGAGAAATTTGAGGAATCTAAACAGTCTATTGATTGAGCTCTGTCGTAGAGGATCTGCCTAGGAATACGGAGGTTCCGAGTTCAATACCGGTCCACCAAGTTAGTGCTTGAGTAGCACACAGCGTGGGTAATCGGATCTGTGTGGTAATGAATCTGGGAACATCAGCAAAATAAAATCTCCCATGCCTAGCGCAAGTGAAACGGGGATAGACACCTTGTCTGTTAATTAAAAATATTTTGGAATTATACTTCTCTCGAAAACTTTTATTCTTTGCAAGATATTATTCTAGCCTTTATTTCAAAGTTCACCATTTATTCACCTATGTACTCATTCTGTTCAAATACTCCTATGATTATTCTAATCGGAGTACTTCTGCTCAATTATAACGAACTAACCATCAGTGACTTACAATGGTGCGAGAGCCGCTGTGAGTGGTTTGAAGTAGGCAAAAAGTTTGGAAGGAGTTTGTAACAGGGACAAGGAATGTTACGGTTGGTTCTTCTCATGTAATAAATTCCGTTATGGTTATAAAGTACAAAAGACATGGTCTGTGTTATTCAGACGTCAGGAGCTGACTTGCAAATGGCTGATTCCTTCATTATATTTATACTATGTCCTGGTCAAGGGCAGATGCCTATGCTTAACATAGACACGGGGAAAAATTACTCTATTGTACGTATACAAGGGTGACGCAGAAAATGAAAAACGGAGTTTTTTTTTAAACTGCCAGTTATAATTTTTCTTCAAAAATTCGTATAAGACCCACGGGTTCAATATTTTCAAGGAGGTGAATATTTACTCAAAGGTATTTGTAATTTGTATTATTTGAATTTTTCTGACAGTTGTCCTCATCGTTACTACTACATACATAATATTTCGGTTGGTGTGTCATCTGGTCTTCTTCAGGTGTTCCGGGTCAGATTGACGCAATGGATACAAGGGGTTGAGTTTATACAGTTCTGAGTGACAGTCTAAATAGGTTGCATGCTCAATGTTGATCAAGGGCTATAAAATAGAATACTTAACATAACTTAGTACTTGTACCCGGTTGGCAGAATGAGAACCGTCTAGCCCGGTGGATTGAATAAGTGCTTCGGGTTGAATCCTACTCAACGGACATAAATTCCACCATCATATGTCACCCCGCTGAAAAAATACTAAAAATAAATGAATTAACCAAATTTAATAAAATTTCATTAAATTTGGTTAATTCCTTGATTTTTAGTATTTTTTTTTCTTTCGGCGGGGTGACACTCGACGGTAGAATTTATGTCTGTTAAGTAGGATTTAACCATGCTTCGTACTGATTAAGACATGAAGGCTCCCAAGTTTAACAAAAAGTTTCCCGATATCGATGAAAAGGTTCCTATGTTCGACAAGAAACACCCGAAAAAGGCCGGAGGGCACATCAATGGAAATGTTGTATAAACAATAAAATTGATGACGAGAATCAGAAAAATTAGAATAATGCAAATTATCAAGCTCTCAGTCGATAGAGCACCCGTCAAGGAATCGAAAGGTTTCGGGTACGATACCGATTCTTGTGTTACAAATGTTATTAGCAGCTTATAATTTATGAACGTACCTGTAGTTAGAATTTTAAACAGGGCCTGTTAGACTTAGAATAACGCGATCCATGGGAAATTACCCGACAGTTGTTGACGGGTAATAACCCTGGTCCTTTAAAGCGCACGGTTAGACTCGTGGAAATTAGTTTCATATGTGAGTCAGCATCCTATCAGAGAGGATGTATCTGAGGGATCGCGACTCAACCGCGGCGGAATCATGGGCAGGTTTGCAAAAATAATGCTTTACGAAACAACCATGTCTTGTTTGTTAATTGACTATTAAAAACAATGACCAGCCCAGCACAAAGGAGAACCAACCCCCAGCAGAAGAAAATGGCCGATGAGTTAGAACCAGTAAAAGCAGTAAGCAGAAGAGTGACCATCATCATATCAGCTGTCTGTCTGTCTGTCTGTCTGTCTGTCTCTCCCCGTTTACATGCCCGATTTTGAACGCGTATATATAACACTTGACAACTCAGCGAATGAATAGGACAGGTTGCGTAAACGGATCTGTGTGGTAAATTGGTGAGCGGATGGTAAGTATGGCGTTCCACATGAAAAATCATTGGTCTAGCGCTAACAAAAGAGATTCCGTAACTATCCTGCTGACCGACAATATTTGGTTTGGTTTGGTTTGGGTTTTACGGTATATCAACAACGGTGGGTCATTTAATGCCAACAAAGTTTTGAAATAAATTCATTCTTAATGAATTAATCCAATTATGTTTATAAACTCATGTTTTTCTATTCAACGCATAGATGGAACCCTGACAGGTACCACCACTCCAGGTCAGATTGGAGCAGAGAACAATGGTGGTGAATGGGTGCTCCATATTCCCAGACCTCCAAAACTGGAACCTCACCACCAGTTAGAGTTTAACGTTATTCCCAGGACATGTAGACCCTCAGAAACTGTCTTCTAGGATAAATTAAAAGCATGAAATATGAGAATATTTGATCACTTTAACTCAACGAGCAATTAAGAACTGAATTTAAATTTTCCTATTAAAAAAAAAAAAGAAGATAAAACGTTAGAAATTATCATCATGTTTCCCATAGTCACGTGTTTAGGAAGGGTTTTTAAAATTATATTTCAAATGTAAACAATAATAAAACAATTCCTAAAATAAACGAAGGTTGTAATACACAAATTCATAATGATTTTTTTATTACAATGTTTGTTTTTTTTGATTTGTTTTACGGCATATCAAGCTCAGTGGGTCATTTAATGCCGATAAAGTTTTGTAATAAATCAATTCTTAATGGATAATACAATTTTTTTTATAAATACATTTTTCTATTTAACCCATAGATGGGACCCTAAGGTACTACCACTCCGGGTCAGAGTGGACCAGGGAGCAATGATGATGAATGGGGTGCTCCACATTCCCTAAACCTCCAAAATTGGAACCTTCTAGCACCCATATGATAAAAAAGGGGGTTGTGGCTTGCCATAAGGGCAATAGGGTTGGGAAAATCATATAGGTGCTAGGGCTTGACGTGACCAGCCGATTGATCGGAGGGGGCCTCTCCGACCGCCCGTCTAACCGAAGATAGGGCCAAAGTGGGGTATTGCATGTCATGAATTGCTCATCCACCGGGGCTCTTTCCTTAAGCATCACGGGTCGCAACCCAGGCCAACAAGTGGTCCCATTAGGGGAGTCTTACCCCTCTGTAGAGGTGCAGTCGGCGCATTCTAACGCCCCAGCCGATAGGGTGGTTATTATAATGATAAGAAATTTGCTGAATAATTTTTCTCTTATCCCTACTCTTCTACTTCCCTTCCCACTTAATCTATTGCTATATGATAAAAAGGGTTGGGGCTTGCCATAAGGGCAATAGGGTTGGGTCAATCATGTAGATGCTAGGGCTTGACGTGACCAGCTGATTGATCGGAGTGGGG
This sequence comes from Doryteuthis pealeii, assembly GCA_023376005.1. Taxonomy (NCBI): domain Eukaryota; kingdom Metazoa; phylum Mollusca; class Cephalopoda; order Myopsida; family Loliginidae; genus Doryteuthis; species Doryteuthis pealeii. The sequence goes on along the minus strand of CM042152.1, from coordinate 41,123,323 downwards.
CTTTCCGACCGTCCGTCTAGCCTAAGAAAGGGCCCGAGTTGAGTTTTGCATGTCATGACCGACAATAGGCCACTGCGCTAGCTCTACATAATATTTGTAATTGACCGGTAGGTTTATCTCGATCGACCCGGGGTTGAGACTTTTCTTTTTAACTATCATTTGCACATTTCTGAGTGAGTGAACAGTCATGAAAACATATGATATAGTAAGTAGGTAAATAGGTATACAGGAAATGTAAATTTAGTTATGCACGGAAAAAAGATACTTAATAGACCGATTGGCAGGTAAACAGTTTAATAAATAGGTGAATAAGCAATTGACTTACGAATTATAATTCAATCTTTGAATCAATCCAAACACATACTTGTGATACTATATGTGGGCACGTACCACATTGATACTATGTTGGCTACGGTACCAAATGTGAAACGTGCCACATACGCACATTGGCATCGTTAATTAAAGAGTGTGAGAGCGAGAGTCCTTTGATTAAAAAAAAGTTCTTCAGAGAAAGAGAGATATTGGAGAGATATTAGAGAGAGATTAGACTTACTTGCAGAAGAGATCTTAATTGCTTCTTGGTGATCCTTCTAGCATCCCCTCCGGCGGCCATCTTGTTGTCTAGTTGGGTTGACTTCTAACTTCTTCTTAACTAAGGGCTGTTCTTCGGACTAAGGGCTGATTTGGTCATTGCAATTGAAATAATTAAATGAATTACAAAACATATTTTAGGTACTTGAATTTGTAGTCTGTATTTTATCATTATTTTTCCCACCATCATCGCGCGGGGCATACCAGGACTTAGCATGTCTTAACCCCTCTGACGAATAGGCTGAATCTCACTGTCTTAACCCTTCGATGACCAGGTTGAATCTCCCAACTTACCTCTCACCCTTCCTTTCTACCCTTCGCCACGTCACTCCTCTTCCAACCAAGAACTATGCCACGCGTCCTTTCTGACATTATACTTCAAAATGTTCCGTTACCTACTCAAACTTTTCCTAACTAATGACTCAAACCACCATCATGGTTCCACGTCATTAGGTACTGTGTCACATACAGCTTCAAAAATCTAACAGCACCAAGAGAAAATGTTTGATAACAACAAAATAAACACTGTATCTAAAAAAACCCAGTGTTGCCAAAATAATGTGCACTAGATGACCTCTGAACATGTTCACTTCCAATTGTAATGATAATTAGGAAGGAGTAATAGATATATCTAGAATTAGGATGATTAAAAATAAAATTCAGTGTACATGCAAAATTATTACTCATTTGCAAATTGGACTGAAAATAAATTTATTCTCTAAGTTGGAGCTTTTAAGTATATTGCTCTAATAAATATCTCGCTATGATCTGCCATTTTTGCACCTCGAAAAAAAAAACTCCGTATCAGACTAAAAGTTTCAATTTATTGAAGAGGTTGAAAATTTACTTGAATTCCTTTGTGATTGACTTCACAGTTTATCTAGAAATAACGTCATATCATAAAAAGAAATATGAAAAACAATTTAATGCATAAATAATGAAGCTATGAATTTATATGAGTAAAACGATTTGAAAAAAACAAACTACTCAGGGTTTCTCAACCTGGCCAATATAACTTTGAAAAAAGAATAGATATTTCTGTCTTATTTGCATTTTTCTTGTTTTTTGAAAGCACTGAATTTACATTGAACTATATTGAAAAGACACTTTTTCAAAAGTAAAACCATTGTTATTTCCCGATTTTGTGAAGGAATTTCAGATGGAAACGTTGTTTAAAATAAAACGATAAATATGATAGAATTACGTTAAATCAAAGTTGCATCTTTCTTTCTTCTCACAGAACGTGATTTTTACGTATCTTAATCTACTATCATATGATAGTAGATCACGTTGAAATATAAGTATTTTTAAAATTCAGTCAATTATTAAGTTTACCTTAGTTTTACACACAGGGTGACCCCCACGAAAAAAAAAAAAAAAAAAAACAGAACACAGATTCTGATTTTTGTCACCCTGTATATATACTATTACCGAGCACAAAAAACAGAACCAAAAGTATTTCTTGGTGGGGCGTCACTCTGTATAATCAGAAGCCTGAAGGACCAGTGAGAATCGAACTCGCGAATAATGATCCGATAATGATATAACTAGTATTTTATTTATTCGCGTGTTCAGTTCTGAATATTTAGCCCGTAATTTGGCCTTGTACCTTACTAATTAAAATGTAACACTTTCTTGTTGTTTAATTCTCTTTATTCAGCTGGGTTCAGTTTGGTCAGGTTTGTTCGATTTTACGGCATGTCAACACAGTTGGATTATTTTATACTGAAGAAATGTTTTTTTTTATATTCATTCTTAATGAGTATTGAAAATAAACTCAATTTTTAAAACATATTTTTAATATTCATTGTTTTAAATTTTATCATAGATGGGATCCTAACAGGTACTACTATTCGGGGTCAGGCTAGACCAAGGAATAATGACAATGAAGGGGGAACTCAATAATTCCCATGTTCTTTTTGTTTTTCTTATTTCTAATCTAGATAAAGAGTAGGTCAGACTTGGATGTAGCACTTTGGTTACGCAACCAGTCTAGGTTAAGGATACATATATTGACATACTTTTCTGTAGATGAGATATTACTACCAAGGTATGTGAACTGAAAGTTCAGCTATTGAACTACGTAAAACGCTACCTACTTACTGATCCGTCCTCTTATTTCGTCCGAAACTTTTTCTTTCTTTTTTCTTTTTTTAAATATAAAAATTTGCATTGTGTCATGTTTTCTTTTTTCTATTCTAATTTATCAGCCCTTCTTGAATAGCTTTTTTTTCTTTCTTATTGCTAATTTAGATATATAGTAGATCAGACTATGATCTTTAACTTTTGTTATGTAACCAATCTAGAAGAAGGGAAATTCTGAATTCAAACCACAGGAGCTTTCTTCTCGTTAGTCAAAACTACTCTGAGCGCCTCTTACTCCCTTCGTCCTCCTAAATTGAATACATATATTGAAATACTTTTCTGTAGATGAGATATTACTACCAAGGTATGTGAACTGAAAGTTCAGCTATTGAACTACGTAACACGCTACCTAATTATTGATCCGTCCTCTTATTTCGACGGAAATTTCTTTTCTTTTTCTTTTTTTTAGATATTTAAAAATTTGCCTTGTGCAATGTTTTCTTTTTTCTATTCTGATCTTATCAGCCCTTCTTGAATAGCTTTTTTTCTTTCTTATTGCTAATTTCGATATATAGTAGATCAGACTATGATCTTTAACTTTGGTTATGTAACCAGTCTAGAAAAAGGGAATTTCTAAATTCAAACCACAGGAGCTCTATTCTCGATAGTCAAAATACTCTGAGCGCCTCTTCCCCCCATCGTCCTCCTGAATTGAATACATATATAGACATAATTTTCTGTAGATGAGATATTACTACCAAGGTATGTGAACTGAAAGTTCAGCTATTGAACGACGTAACACGCTACCTACTTATTGATCCGTCCTCTTATTCGTCCGAAACTTCTTTTCTTTTTCTTTTTTTTTTAAATATTTAAAGATTTGCATTGTGTCATGTTCTCTTTTTTCTATTCTGATCTTATCAGCCCTTCTTGAATAGCTTTTTTTTTTCTTATTGCTAATTTAGATATATAGTAGATCAGACTATGATCTTTAACTTTGTTATGTAACCAGTCTAGAAGAAGGGAATTTCTAAATTTAAACCACAGGAGCTCTCTTCTCGATAGTCAAAACTACTCTGAGCGCCTCTTACTCCCTTCGTCATCCTAAATTGAATACATATATTGACATACTTTTCTGTAGATGAGATATTACTACCGAGGTATGTGAACTGAAAGTTCAGCTATTGAACGACGTAACACGCTACCTATTTATTGATCCGTGCTCTTATTTCATCCGAAACTTTTTTTTCTTTTTCGTTTTCGTTTTTTAAAAAAAAAAAAATTGCTTTGTGCCATGTTTTCTATTTTCTATACTGATCTTATCGGCCCATCTTGAATAGTTTCTCTTTCTTTTTTTTTGTTTTTGTTTTTGTTTCTAATTTCGATCTTTTTTTATCTTCTGTTTTCCTCAACGTGCAAAGTTTTCATTTCTTTATTGGACGTTCGATTATTTTTCTTTACGTTATCATACTTCATATTACCAAGAACAACCAACGAAAAAGAAAACACTATCTTTAGCTATTTTTGTAACAGTTTTCCATTGTTTTTAAGTGTAATTTATCTGCATTTAAAACTATTTTAAAATTCGCGAAAAACAACTATCGATTTATTGGTCTATCTCTGACTTTATAAATTTGGAAATGAATGTCTTGCTATCGAGATTATTTTTAAGCAGGGTGATGATTGGTTGAGTGCATTCTGAAAAGCTGTGTCAGTGCCGCCCATCTTGTAAGGCGATTTCTAAAAACTGAAAAGGAACAGCACACCCAACCACAGCCCAGCACACCTCATCACCCCCATCGTCTTTAGATGCCATAAGAGAATTGAAAGATCAAACAGACCAAACAATCTAGAAAAGAATCATTATCTTTAAATACTTCATAATTTTAAATAGCCAACCCTGCAACATACTCCGGAGAAAGAAACGGTTCATTAATAGTGTTAAGTTTTTAATTTTGTTTCTGTGTTTGTTGTCATTCTGTTTTAAATTCAACAGACGTTATTTAAATAGCATGGTCCGAATATTAAACAAAAACTCGCATGAATATACACCATCCGAGCGTAAGTATTTAAGTTTTAATGTACGTTTTTAAAAAAAGTAAAGTCGTCGGGGTGGCGTAAGTCGGTATCAGCCAGGTAGCGAGGGAGTCTATTCCCTTTTCAGTAGCGCTAGACTGAGATTGTTTTTTAGCGTCTGAGTTAGAGCCCAACACCTACCATCAGCTACTAACTTTACAGCACAAATCACTGTGCTACTCATACGGTGAGTTGGCGAGGGCCTGTATTGAAACATCAACCTTGTGTTCCCCAGGCTGACGCTCTAACGACTGAGCAAAACCGAATGTAATGAAATATATCAATTTAGAAAGACTAAAGAGATTAAATAGGAACCCATATGAAAAGATTATACTTGATTTAATTATATGGTAATCATTTTCTATTTAAAATCCTTCATAGGAACTCTGGTTTATTGAAGCCGAGCTCCTCAAGGATTTTTGATAGGCAGAGCTATTATTAATCTACTGAGAACAAGCTACCTGATTGATAAATCGAAGGTTCGTCAATATCATCTCCCGAGCTTGCTGAATCTTCTCATCACTGGAGGAGGTTGATAGGCGTCCTTCTCCTTGTTTCTGTGGCATGCTTGTCCGGACACTTTTAAACTTTATCCACTCATGCACAAATCTATGCGGTATTGCACTGTCCCAGTATTGTGCTAAAATCCTCCGATTAATTTCATCTCCTGATACTCCTTCCGACCAGAATGAAAGATTATTTGTTTTATTGAGAATTATAAAATTCACCATCTTCTCACTTTAAATTGTTTAAAAACATCTTATTATAACGGATATTCGGTGTCTTTCTGTAATCGAAACTACGTCCCTGCTTTCATTACAATACTCTCAAAAATTGCGTAACTTTGTCAATGAGTTATAGTTATAGTCAAAATCATTAATACATAGAATATATATGAACCATTAACGCTGTATTTATGTAAATATGAGTTAAATTTGCCTCAAAATAAAACCGACGAGTATTCAATTTAGAGTGATAAATACAGAGAATAAATATTATTCATTAATGATGTCTCTATGAAAATCTGAGTTAAATTTATCTCAAAACAGTCCATGTTATTCGTGCATTTAATATCCATCTTATATATCACTAATAAATAATGGTTTACATAATATATGGTGTGGGTAATTTGGATATTGGTTTTAACAAAACAGGGTTTAATCAATAATTACTTTTGTTAGAATAATTAATTTGTTGAAAGAATATTGGCTTTCATACATATATCGATAATAACAACTAACAAAAAATTGTGGCATTATTTATACATCTTGGTATGTGTTTTCAAGATGGCTATTAATAAGAATAAAAATGATTCATTCATATATATATATATATATATATATATATATATATATATATATATATATGCGCACCTGGTGTAAGTACTTTTAATAAAACGAAAAAGAAAGGTGTATACTTTTGTGCCCGTGTAACTTGGGAAATAAGTTACCAACATTGTAAAAGTTACTCGGGAATTAATTATCATAAAACGATATCAAATTTCAAAATAAAATATATATACTAATATACGTGCATACATAAAAAATGATAAATAAATATATATAATATATATATATTATATATATATATATATATATATTATATACATACATTCATACGTACAATTACATATAAAAAGATAGATACGTACATGCATGCATAAAAAAATGCGATAGATATATGCATACATACACATGTACATACATATATACACACACACATAAAAGATAAGATATATAGATACATAGATACATGTATACATACACACATATACATATATACATAGCAAGAATAAGATAGATACATGCATACAAGCAAACATTCATAAAATCAATAAAATTGATACATACATGTATACATAAAAATAATAACATAGATAAAAGCATTCATACATATATTCATTCATAAAATTAATAAAATAATAATGCACATAGCTACATGTATACATACATAAAAGAATAAGATATATATATATATATATATATATATATATATATATATATAAAAATGTGAAGATGCAAACATATAGAAACACATAGATAGATACATATATTCTTACATACAATTATTTATACACAACACACACACACACACACACACACCCCACACACACACACATATATATATATATATATATATATATATATATTATATATAGTCACCCTCAGACACCGCGTTTCGACTTACCAAGTCTCTTCAGTGTGGCTAGACATTTGTAAGCTACCTACAGCCGGGATACACACCCGGTCGATTCACCATCAATCGGACAGCTTACCCGCTCGGCTATCGTCACTTACATAATCGGAAGAGGATTTTAACTGTTTTAATACACACATCTGTATGTATGTAAAGGCCGCCAAAGAGTGCTCCATCTTTTTTATAGGAGAGCGTTGCGTTTACGGTTTTTTTGGCGGTCTTCTGCGAAATCCCCTCTTAAGTGCGATGGGGAGCATATATATATATATATATATATATATATATATGTGTGTGTGTGTGTTGTGTGTGTGTGTGTGTGTGTAAGATAGATAGAGAGATAGAGAGATTGATTGATACGTACATGTATACATAAAAATGTGATAGTCATATGCATACACACATATATACATACATACATACATACACACATAAAATATAAGATAGAGAAATACACTAATACATACATAGATATATACATAACAAGAATAAGATAGAAGAAAACACATATATGCACACATAAAAAAAATAAAACATATACATAAATATATACATACATGCATGAAAAGAATAAAGTAGATACATACATTCATACATAAGAATAATAAAATAATACACATACATACAGATATACATAGAAAAAGAATGATATATATATATATATATATATATATATATATATATATATACCTAAAAAAAACAGATGCACTATTCCCACTTAGGTATGTTTTTGCAAGATAACCGTTGAGCCGACAAGAAACTTAACAAGAAACTTCACATAGATACATACGTAATAAATATATGAGGTACCCATTGGGAAACGGTCATAACCATAGGTATATATATATATATATATATATATATATATATATATATATATATATATATATATATATATATATATATATATATATATATATATATATATATATATATATATATATATATAATGGACTCTCCGTCGATTTTCGACGTATGAGGGTTCATACACATAATGAACTCCCACACTGGGATTTATTTATAGTGGTGAAGTCTTGTGTTGGATCATCCGCACTTTTTGGCACAGTCGATAGGAATGAATTGGTGCATCAAAGGTTGCCACACACCCAATCAACGACCGACCTCATGAATTTTGAATTCGAAAATCGACGAGAGAGTCCATAATATATAGCATCATCTCTATGCATAACATCTTCTAAGGGAGAAATAACAGGACATGTTAATTTAACCAACCACTTGCTATTCTGTTCACCTTCTATATTTGCTTAATAAGTTTTCCCTATCCTTAATACTCGATGTATGTCTCCCTACTTTTTTCTCTGTTATCACTTACACTCTGATACGTATAACAGTATTTTCAAAGACGAACGCAGATATTCAATGTGAAATCGTTCAACGTTTAGAAATTTTAATATTGGTACAGATTCACAATACTGCACAAGAGATACTTTCATTAGAATCTCATTTTACGTATAAATAGCATTTTATATCTGAAACTTCCGAAGTAGCCTAACCCTACCCTAACACTAATACTAACACTAACGCTAACATTAAACCTAACACTAATCCTAACCTTAGCACTAACCCTAAGCCTAGCGTCTCAAAGGGTTCGGATATTTCTGTGAAAAGTAATGATATGTAATGCTTTTTATACATAATCTAATGATATAATCTTTTGTGCTCTTTTGAGCATTAGAACCTTTATATTCATAAATGAATGGTAGTATTTATTAAGGTTCATCTATGGGTTAAAGAGAAAAATCAGTTTAAAAATATATTCAAAAAATTGAATACCCAAAAAATCTTATCACCGGCCTCACCTGGTCATCAAATGCGTAAATCTATGAAAATTAAGAAAGTCTTTGCATATTAAATTAAAAAAAAACAAATAAAAATACAATAACTGATTAAACTATTTATATTTGTCAATTAAATATTCATTTTAAATGACAAGTGGATTTTTTCATCAGATTCATTTGAAATTTAAAACCTATCACGAAACACAAGCAAACAACACTTTTTATAAATTAAACCTTGGACGAAATGTATTAGAAATACACAAATTTATCAACGTACTACACAAAAGTGTTAATGTAATCATCTAGGGGTGTAGAGTCAAAGTGTACGTACATGACATAAGGAGTGGTCTCCTTAAGTAAAAACTCTGATATTGTAAAAAAAGAACCGGGAAACTCTAAAGGTGGGGTTGGGGGGTCATTACTAAAATGAGGTAACTAAGGGAGTACCCGGTACAATTAGCAATCATTGAATTTTATTTTAGACAATAAAAAAATAAATAAAATTATTGAAATTAATTATTATTATGATAAATTACAACCTATTAGATTTCCAGAAACCACAGTTGTCAAATTCTAAAATTACTTGATTAGTTAAGTTAAAAGTTAAAGTAATGAATAAAACAAAATGTAAACAAACGAGGGTTGAAATGTTGTAAAATCCAATCAACCAACCAACCAACCTGCATAAGTAAAATATTTCTTATTAAGAAGCTATAATTGTTTACTAGGATTTCTAGTTACTTAAAACAATATAACTGTCCAAGCAGATGACTAATATTAAATAGAAATAATTACTTGAAATCATATAATTATTAGTATTAGATAGGAATACTAAAAAAACAAAAACTATTTCCCAGCCACCCAACAAAATCTGGATTTTGGCAACAGTTCACTTTGAATATTTGATTGTATTAAGATGTCTCAATGTTTTTCAAAAACACTGACCTCTAAAACCGTAAGGTGGATGTCTGTATCAGATTAGATTTTAAGATATGATTTGCTTTTATATTTACGTTTTTTTTCTATTTACACTAGACTCTATTAGTATGTGTGTGTGGGTGTGTTAGTGTGAGTGAGTGAGTGAGTGAGTGAGTGAGTGGTGCGTGCGTGCGTGTGTGTTTGTGTCGTTAACATATCAGATTGAAGTTTCTCAGAACGCCCTAGCGGTGACAATATACAAGTTGTGTATAAAATATATATATATATATATATCAAGATTGAAGCTGTATTTACCAAGGAGAAATGAACAATGAATGGAACGTTATTTTGTTCAAATACAAGGTGTGTCATTAAAGTTCCGAGTTTGAAGCTGTATGAACCAAGATAGAAATGAACAATAAATGGAACGCTATTTTTTAATAATTATATATATATATATATATATATATATATATATATATATATATATATATATAATGGCATCTGCTGTTCCTGACACTTTTCCTGTAGCTGGCGTAGGGAGAATATCATGTACACTGTTGACTGGTTAGAATGAAAACCACACTGGGATTCCGGGTAGATGCGAGGGACAAGAGTCTGTAGCCGAGCCAGTGAAACGCGAGCAAAAACTTTTCCAATAATGCTAAGGAGAGAGATGCCTCGATAATTGTTACATTCGTTCCTTTATTCTTGTATATAGTGACATTGATAGAGTCCCGCATAAAGCATCACAGTTTATGTGCATTCCATGCACCAAAGACTATCACTCAAGAATTGGCCTGCACCGACACTTGCGCAGTATTTTATTTTGGAGACTACGCTATCGTCCTTAGTGGATGGAAAGGATCCAATATATATATATATATATATATGTATATATATATATGTGTGTGTGTGTGTGTGTGTGTGTGTGTGTGTATTTGTATACTTGAGGTATATGTATGTGTATGTTTGAAACGAGTGATATAATATATATATATATATATATATATATATATATATATTATATATATATTATCTGATGGCTACAGAGGACTGTAGCATTCTCTGTTTTAACTCACTGTCTAGGATTATAAGATCAAAGAATATTTTGATAATCATCGAAGTTTTAAATCTAAATATATCGATACACCAAGAAAAAAAGGTAACAGCAAAGCCATTTTGTTTAATATCAAAAACATTTCTTCATCTATGTATATATAAACAGTACACACACACATACACACACACACACACACACACACACACACACACAAATATATATATATATATATATATATATATATATATATAAAATAAATTGCCCATCATACAATACGTCTAAAAATGTTCAACATGAAATAATTAAATGATCGGTAGGAATATAAATGGATAAACAGTTTAAAAACCTATAATCCATCGGGTTTTGATATGAAACTTAATTACCCGGCCTGGTGATAAAAGTTCAGGAAAAACCTATTTAAACGAATATAGTAGCCATTAGTCACCCACATCAAACTCGAAAAGTACCACCCCCAAACCTAATAAAAACACATTAACTAGGTAACTTCAACACAGTGACATATATATATTTGAGGAACTTCAACGTTTCTTGAAGGCGGTGCCGAAAATAGCTTAGCCCCGTCGGTATTCCCCGTGTGAGCGCTTCAACCACCAGACAATGAATGTGATCCATCGTCTTTTAGATAATGGTGTAGGTGCTGCCTATGTGGAGTGGGGATGTACCCGCCAAAGCTAAGCTTATTTAATTTATCGCTTGGAGCAATAACAACGTTGAACATTTCATTAACCAAAACGAAAGGAATTGAATCTGTGCATTGTATAATTTCTTTGTCAATAGAAACAGAAGATTTATTCCGGCATTTTAAACATATTTCACTGCGGTTAGATTACATCTGATTTTTCGCAACAAGCATAAAACAAAGAATCTAATTATGCAATTAATTTCCAATCGCTTCCATGAGTCAATAAATGCCAGCTTATGAGATTAATAGAGGTTTATATTAGGAAGATATTTTAGATAAAATGCCCAATATTTCTCTGAAATTTTGAGATGAGGCTACAACACGACACATAGCTTAGTAGATACAGGCGTAGGGTTAAGACATTTCTAAGTGACAGTTATCTCTAGGCTGCAGGTTCAATCCTGGTCAAGGGCGACAGTAACAAAGAATGCCAGCTTATGAGATTAATCATCATCATCATGTCGCGCTTTCAGCGCGGATATCCATGACAATCTCTCTCCATCCGTCCCTATCGCTCATCATTCTCCAGAGGTCCTCTATGCAGCATCCTGCATCCGTACAGATCTGATCAACGTACGTTTTTGCTGGTCGGCCCACGCTGGCTTGTCCATATGCTGGCTTCCACAGGAGGACGTCGCTTATGAGATCGTCATTGCTTCTCCAGCAGTGTCCCGCGTGTCTTGTCCGTCTCACTCGGATGGTTTGGGTGATATGTGGTAGGTGGCCGTACAGCTGCTTTCTGGTAGGGTGCTGTTTCCACGTCTTGTTCATGATCACCCGCAGCATTCTTGTGCAGCTCCCATTAGTTTATTCTCTAGTCGCTTAGTTAGGGTCCAGGTGGTGCAGCCATACAGCAGTACTGACACGACAACGGCCTGGAAGCTTCCAGGATGAGATTAATAGAGGTTTATATTAGGAAGATATTTTAGATAAAATGCCCAATATTCTCTGAAATTTTGATATGAGGCTACACATAGCTTAGTGGATACAGGTGTAAGGTTAAGACAGTTCTAAGTGACAGTTATCTCTAGGCTGCAGGTTCAATTCCTGGTCAAAGGCGACAAGTAACAAAGAATAGTAATTAACACAGCTTATCACCTGTACCTAGCTATGGTTAACAGAATGAGAATATGATACTTGCATCGATTAAATAAAGGATTAGGTTCAAAATTCCATGATAGCTCCCGATTATGACTAGAAGGTTCATCGAGTTCGAAAAGAAGGTTCCCTAGTTCAAGATAGCTCCCGCGTCTGAAAAGAAATAGCTGAAGAAGACCGGAGGGCACATCGACCGAAATGTTGTACAGATAACAATAAAGGTGAGAACAATACTTCGAATAATAATAGTTCGGATTGTGGGTGGGCTCACATAAAAATGGCTTTGTATCGCGCCCTCATTAGTGGGATGAGAGGCAAATACCCTGAGACTGCAAAGGTTACGCGAACTGTCTACCTCGAGTTTTAGTACCCTGTTGCAAGTTGCTATGTCTGGTGAACACGTAGTTTAAATATACTAGTATACTGAATACGGTATGATCCAGTATATAACTGTAATGCAGCGGGGGGGGAGCGAGAGGAAGGTAAACAGTATTAAAAAGAAGACTTATATAACATGTATTTGCATGTAGATGCTTATGTATATGTGAGCTGGACATTAGGAGGGAAATACTAAAAGAATGTAATTGAATATGTGCGTACAAGCATATATACAAGGTGTGTCATAAAAGCATCGAGTTTGACGCTGTATTTACCAAGATAGAAATGAACAATGAATGGAATTTTTTTTTCAGAATACTAGGTGTGTCAAAAAGTACAAAAAATCTCGAAACCTTTTTGACACACCTTGTCTATGTATAAGTGTGTGTTTGTATGTCTTAAGTGAGACGTAGTTTAAGTTCAAGAAAACTATCTAATTCAAATCACTCAGACTTAAAAGAAAAAAAAGTAATGGTCAAGCAATAAGAGACCACTCTAACACTCTTTGCTCGTGATTGAACCAGCGACTCTTCTCATGTGACCTTCAAAGTTCTGTTCTCCTCTCTCTCAGTACCTCCACTCCTCCATTTTCTGTTCCACCTCTCCTTCGTTCCTCGTTTGATTTACGTCGTTGCTAGCTCTAGTCTATCGACTGAATGACCATTTTTTCTCCCTGGCTCTCGAAGCAGACGTTTTATCTCCAACCTCTACCCATAATGCCTCAGGTGCTTCTATAAAGAGGCCTTTCCTTCTCCCCTCTAACTTTCGTTGTTGCATGCCCCCTCGTTCACCCTTCAGTTCCGAGGTCTCAGGCAAGGTGGTCTTGCACGCTAAGCAAGTCCCAGCCCGTTTTGCACGGTAAGTCTCTTCTCTCACTAGAGTCCACATTTTTAAGTGAAATTCATCGTCATCATCATGTCTCACAAGTAGCACGAATATCCATGACAATCTCTCGCCAACTTCCCTATCATTCATTGCCCATGGGAGGTCTTCTGTGCAGCAACCAGCATCCTCGCATAGTTGGTCAATGTAGGACCTGGTGGGCGGCCCAATTTAGCATGTGTATGTGTTGACTTCCACAGGATAACGTCGCTTATGAGCTAGTCCTTACTTCTCCAACAGTGTCCTGTGTGCCTTTCCGTCTCATTCGGATGGTTTGTGAGATAGGGGGCAGGTGGCCATACATCTGCTTCCTTGTAGGGTGCTGTTTCCACGACTTGTTCAAGACTGCACGCAGCATTCTTGTGCCGTTCCCATCTAGCTTATTCTCAAGGCGCTTTGCTAGAGTCCAAGTAGTGCACCATACAGCAGTACTGATATAGCCACAGCCTGGAAGAATTAAAGCGACAATTCTTCCAGGCTTCTTCTTAAGTGAAATACTGGAACCATGATATCTGAAACTTAGGGTCAAGAGATTCGTTGGTTATGGTTTCACTTGTTAGGTTAATTTATGCTGAAGACGTTTTCTTCTATTCTTGCTTGAGGGGTGTTCAATTTTTCTTAAATACATTTTTGAATATCATTCTTTCTTATTCAACCCATAGATGCGACCCTATTAGAGTAAAAGGCGATGAAGGGGTTATCCATACTTCTTCGATCTCCAAATTTGCAACTTCACTATTATATACAGTTATGATTGGTCCTTACTTGCCAACAGACCCGTTTTGTATCTGACAGTTGTGTACTGTCGATTATTGATTTGTTCTTGCAGCCAGTATCGTGATTAATGATTTTCATGGCAGATAAGCCCACCCTAAGTTAATTTTCTGGCGCAACACAATCTCCGTAACTATCTTTCACTTTTGACTTTGTACTTGTCTGAAATCGGCTTAGTAAATATGAAAAACATGATTTGTTTTTTTTGTTTTTTTTTAATTTATTTTTTTTTGTTTTTGTTTTGGGACACGCTGTCCTGATATTTTTAACGGGTTTTCTTTTTTTAATCTTTACTATTTGATCTGCTCGTACGTTCACATATGGCCTTTACAAGATTTTTTATTATTTGTCAATCAGAATCAAGTCTGGCTTTCGAGATTTGTAAAGGATGGTCAGTTTACGTCTGGAACTTCTAAAACATCTGTCTTTTTTGTATCCAAAATAGCCGAACTGTAGACTTTAGGATGGCTCATGGTGATTTCGCTCACAGCTTATCCGAATTATTTTCAAAATCCATTCATACATTCTGTGCTGTTTAATACTATTACAAATATCACCTACTATACTTGTCTTGTGTCCCGTTAAAAATGATGACGTTAACGATATTTTTAACATGATTTTTAACAAAAGGTAGACAAGTAAGCTACTTGTATTGTCCTCGATAAAAATGATGACATTACCGATATTCTAAACATACTTTTTAACAAAAGCTGGACAAGTAAGTTAAATGGTACGGTTGCTTTAAGTGTTTTGAATTTGAAATCTCTTCTATTTTTGTCATGTTTATTTCACTCGAAATTTTCAACGACAAAACCTATGGCAAAATGTGTCTACTCCCCATATGAGTCGTAAGAAAGGAAAAACAGGGAAAATAGATTACTACAAATAACGTTTAAATATTGTGCGTATGTATTGCTAAAACATATTCTTTTAACGGTGAATATTCTTACAAAGGTAAACAGTTCTAATTTACTTACTATACACTTATCTTAGAGGTGATTAGCTGGTGAGGTTTAGATATCTCGTCACAGGTTCGTATAAGGTTCTTTTGTTACGTTATTAAGGAATCTTGGATAATTAAAGTTCGAAAAAGGATTTGTTTTAATAAAAAATAAGTTGTGATGGAAGAGGAGAAAATGAAATGTCTTGAAAAAATATTTTGAAAGAAAGAATTTATTTGGAATGCGTTTTATTCAAAAATGTTTGTTACAATTTCATCAGATAATTACTGGGGTTGAATATTCCGGCTGATCCTGCTTCTTAAGTTATCGGGTCTACAATGTTAGGGAGGCTAACCCATATTTTTATGTTTCTTTGTTTATGCTCAATTTCTTAGCTCTTCACACTGCCTTATTTTCCATCTTTCCATCTCTTTTTTCTTCTCTTTATTTTTCTCTTTCTCCCTCTTTCTTTCTGGCTTACGGTTAGGTCACAATGAAAGTACCGGTTCCCGATAGATAGTAGCGACGAGTCTGTCCAATAATCATTAAATACTTATCTTTGAGGAAGTTAGATGGTGAGGTTCAAATGTTTCGTCGTTACAGGTTCGTTTTAGGTTTCATTTTTGGATCCCTCATGGTTCTCCGTCTACTTAGGCTGCTACTGTTTCTTCACTAGTATGCTGCAGGAAAACTAGTGAGCGTCTTGGATTCACCTATGCGTCTTGGGACCCTCTGTCCCTGCCTCTTCCGGCCACCTTTCCTTCTTACGGCTCTCGGGTTTATCGGGACCACAATGTAGGGAGAATAACCCATATGTTTCTTATAAACCCTGAATATCTAATTATTTTTTCATATATTCTTAGCCAGTTAATCTTGAAGGATACGCACAATCTCACATCAATGTATGTATGTATGTATGTATGTATGTATCTATCTATCTATCTATCTATATCTATACGTGAGTGTGTGTGAGTGTGTGCACGTGTCTGTATGTCTGTGTATATATGCGTGTCCCTCTGTTTTCGTCGATATATGTCTTGTTTTTCTCGCTTCTTTTGTGGCTACCTTGAATTTAAAAAAAAATCTATAAAATATTTTTTTACGCATTTTTTTTCTCCTGACGATGAGTAAAGATAAAAAATAGTCAATAGAACAATCCTCGCAAAAATAGAGAAAAAAATTATATTTGTCTTATTCCATTTCCTTGATGTATTGGTATATAAATGGATGTATACATATACACACACATACATACACGCACGCACCCCCATATATATATATATATATATATATATATATATATATATATATATATATATATATATATGTATATATATATGTATATATATATATATATACATATATATATATACATATATATATATACATATATATATATATATATATATATATATATATATATATATATATATATATATATATATATATATATATATATATAGGCGCTTGGTTAGAGTCGTAGGAAATGGAATTGTCGACCCGAGTTCAAATCCTAGACGAAACTGTTTGCATTTCACATAGCGCTAATACCCTTGGGAAAAGTATGAATCCTAATCTACCTCCAGCTATGGATAAATAATAGGGCAGACTGGGCTCTTTAACCTTAGTTAGGCAACCTGTCTAGGAGAAAGAAAACTCAGAATTAAAACCTGTTAAACTCCGCTTAAGAAATTGACCTTGCTCGTGCGGAGGGTTTGGTATATATATATATATATATATATATATATATATATATATATATATGTTTCAAGATGCAAACGTTGTAAGACAGCATAAATCAATTCACTACTCAGAGTTTCACGATTATTTGTAATTTAGCGCAGGATTGAGCCCCTTCTCTTATCTCATCCACATTATAGTCAAACCAAAAGAATGTTCAGTTGAATAAATCAGACGAATATAATACAAGCTCAACTGACTTAAAATAAGAGTAATCTTTTTAGATGCGTTCTTATCTAATTTCGTTAGTCTTTCTAATTTATTATATTTCATTACAATAAAAACGTACATTCTTAAATCACCCAGAAAAAATTTAAATTATCACCCACCCCTTTCAATTTTTCTGAAATTGTGTCCAGATGTGGACTATGTTAACGTTAGACAATCTCCCATCTCCGGAGTTATGTCGATTTTAACTATACAAATTTGGTGGGGCTGGCAAAAAATGGCGACTTTCTGTAATCCATTTTTGTCTGTAAAATGAAGTCTATAGCTTCCCTATGACTAAACATTGGTTTATAAAAGCAATTTTGCACAGGGAATCCAAGAATGCTATCAAAAAATCTTAATCAATTGTAAGTTATTGATGGTTTCTGATGTTTTCATTGCAAGATCAATATCCCGATGTGGCACTGCATCTATGACAATTTTTTTCTATTATTATTTTACATATATTGAACGGAGGTCAAATATTGTTGCTAGTATCGATGTGGGTAGACACTTGACACGATAAAAATCATTTAGAATTTGACGAATGCTCTCATATTAAAGGAGGCATGCAATTATTATTCTTATTAGTTTTAATATACAAGACTTCTTTACACTTGAAAGCAGTCTAGGATTTGATAGTGTTACTCTTTAGAACAGTCGACTCCTATAACCTGGCTTTATAGCGTTATAAAACTTTATCCTTATTAGGAACGTTATGGACAAACATCAATAAATCTAATTTATTTGATATCATGTTGTTTTTTTGGTCGTTTTTTGTCTTTTTTTTTTACCTCTCCATTTTTTGTGAGACTAATATTCCCATATTTGACGTTTATTGTTCTGATCCGACGTTTATAAATTTATATTCGCCTTGGTTTTGTGGCTTTGCCATTAATCTCACGAACATACACCCAGCCAATTACCCACACAAAAAAAGAAGAAAAAGAAGATAGTGGGGTAATGTGTGGGACAATGAGGATTAGAAGTCAAATTCTATGTGTATATGACATGTTAGATATTTATAGCGAGACGCACAGCTCCCCCCATATATATATATATATATATATATATATATATATATATATATATATATAATTGAGACTAGCGAAGACAGTGAGCGTGGACATCGAGTCAACGGTGGTTGTTAACTGTGAGTTTCTCCCATATATGATTTTCAATCTAATATATATATATATATATATATATATATATATATATATATTATGTGTGTGTGTGTGTGTGTTTTGTGTGTGTGTGTATTAGGGATGCTTATGAGTTTGTATATATATATATATATATATATTATATATGGAGATAGGATGGATGTAGTAGATTCGGACACCATCCTTTTACCTACCTCATATATATATATATATATATATATATATATATATATATATATATATATATATATATGTGGGTGCTATATCTATAAGCGCATAGTGTCCAATGTCATTGATAAAGCTTTTATATATGAGTTAATTGAGCATGGATATGGAGTCAACACCTGGTTTCTGATTTTCTCGGCTATGTGATCTTCAGACCAAATAAAGAAATGCGTTTAGCGCTTTGTTTAAATACCCTTTGGTTTTGGTCCTTACCGAGGTTGGGGGAAACTTCATGGTACATAGGGTAACAAACAAATATATCTATCAATACCATCCGTAGATAAGAGAGGAGATAACACACACATCTTCTTGAATAAACAACTGTATCCGGGTAAACCTAAACTGGCTAAACACAAAAAATAACAAACAAAAATCCGGATAAACTTTATGATTCACATCAAAATTGAACAATCAAAATCCAGTCTACGCCCGCCTGCCCCCTTGACAAAAAACTCAAGGATATTTAAACAAACGGCCAAATAAATTTCATAGGCGAGGAACTGTCGGTAGAAACGATAGAGATAGGCTATATGTATCAAGAAAAGAATTTGCGAGATGTCTTGCCAACATAGAGGATTGCGTGGATGCCACGATGTGAGGACTCGAATAATACAAATAAGAGCAAACCATTTTCATCCAACTGACATCACTAAGCCAGTGAAGGCGCTTCTTACAGTGGATGGAGAACATGTTGTTCATGTTTGAGCAATCCATCACGTCTGTGTTGGACACTTTAACCTGCCAGCGGATGTACAGAATACCTCGTATATACATTGTTGAATAATACTATAATAGTTATAACAATAATTAAGTAGATCACAGACAATACTACTCAAGAAAATCATGAATACAAAAAAAAAACGTATTATTTGGATTATTCGGTTTATTTTCCTCATCTTTATTGTTATTTGTATAACGCTTCGGCCGATGTACCCTTCGGCGTCTTCAGGTATTTCTTGTCGTAATTAGGAACCTTCTTGTCGTAATCGGGAGCCATCACGGAATTTTGAACCCAACCCTTTATTCAATCCATGGGAGTATCCTGTTTTCAACTGGGGTACAGGTGATAAGCTGTGTTATTTATTATTTTATGTTCCAGTCGCCCTTGACCAGGATTGAACTTGTAGCCTAGAGATAACTGTCACTTAGAAATCTTAAATCCATGAGAGTATCCTGTTTTCATTCCGCTAACCAGGGCTGGAGTACAGGTGTTAAGCTGAGTTAATTAGTATTCTATGTTACAGTCGCCCTTGACCAGGATTGAACCTACAGTCTAGAGATAACTGTCACTTAGAAATATCTTAAACCAACGACTTTAGCCACTACGCTATGCGTCCGATTTTCCGAATAATCCAAATAATACTAATTATAATTAGCCTCGTCTAAAAAAAACATAGAAATAAAATAACAAACCTGTTAAACTCCCCTTAAAAATGACCTTGTGTCACATTCAACTTCTGTGGAGGGATTGGATCAATACTCAAAATTAATAATAACGGTGATTGTTTTTGTTTGTTTTGTGTCCTCTCACATATGCAGAACATAGCTCTTAATATATATGCAATAAAACAAATTAGTAAATATTCAAGAGAAGAGGAAGGAAATATTGAAGAAAACTCTATTTACATGGCTTAAAACAAATAAAACACATTTTACATTGATTCCCGTTTCGGAAATACTTGGCATTATCAATTTTGATGTAATGGCGTATTTCTTTAGGTTCTTACTTCCCTATATATATATATATATATATATATATATATATATATATATATATGTGTGTGGTGAGTGTTTGTGTATGGGTGGTGTATATGATTAATATATATATTGAATAAATTGAATGTAATCTATCTAAAAATTTTAGATTTAAATGTTTGCTTGATTTAATGAATATGTTCAATATAATTAATATATACAATCAGTCTTATTTTTATTTGAATATTTCATACTTATATATATATATATATATATATATATATATATATATATATAGGATGATTGAAAAGTAACTTCCCATTTTAAACTATTTATAATTTTTATTATATGCAATTACATTTTTCTTAATTCTTGAATGGATGTTCCTTAATATATGGCAATTATATCTGTGTTGCTGGCGATGTTTCTGCACTTTTGTTGTTTGTAAATGACTAAATCACTATTTTTTTAGGAGTGGATGTGTAGACATGATCCACATGGATGACCGGTAGAAACCCTGAGTCTCTTTTCTATGGGACTGGTTGAAGGAGCAAGTCTACTCTACAAAACCAACTACTTTTGAAGAGCTTGAAGGACGCATACCAAAGTGCATCTGCTATTCCACAATAATTCTTGTGAAGATTATTTTATGCGATTTTAGAGCGGCTTGAGAAGCTGGGGGCGAATGCTGGTACCCATATAGAATTCTAAATAAAACCCCAAGTTATGTACGTTCTTTCCATATTCATTTTGTAAAACTAAATATTCCGAAATAAATTATAAGAGTTCTAAAAGGGCTAAGGGAGTTACACACACACACACACACACACACACACACACACACACACACACACACATACATATATATATATATATATATTGCTCTGAGGCACTTCCTTCCCGCGTTGGTAGCCAGAAAACCCATTTCCCAAGTTGCAAGAGAAATATTGAGAGCGCTTGCCGTTGTACCCCCAAAATAGAAATGTATACAGAATACGAATAAGTATATTTTTGCAGCATTTTGTCTTTCTGTTTGGTTGAATATGTTTGGTTGAACGCAACAGCCATTTCAAAAACTTTAAGTACACGAAACCCTATACATTAAACATAAACAAACAAAAACACACCAAACAAGATCAATTTCGAATACAACAACATTCTAAAATGCCTTTAATTTCCCGCCAGTTCTCCTTCCCCTATTTCCCATAACATTTCGTACTGTTACACAATTTATGTGGTAGCATAAATTGTTGACAAACCCTGAAGCTGAATAAGGGGACATTGGCTTTTAGATCAGCCAGTGGGAAAATAACAGGACTTTTGGTAACCCCATCTGACCACTAAGAGAATACGTCACAAGAAACACGTGACTAGAGTTAGATTTAGTTTCAACCTCAGATTGACACACAGTACACCTGCTGCTGCGGGGTTGATTCTCCCGCGCGGCGAATAAGAATGGGTTACATAAATTCTGATCAAGGAAAAAAATATATTATGGTTTAATTAATTGCCTGGCTAAAATGTAAGCCCTTAGAATAAGCCCTTAGTAATGAAACAGCTAGACGACAACATGACGGACAAAGAACGAGGAAACATGGCGTCTAGACGTAGGAAGAAGAAATGAAAAACAAGTAAGTCTCAACTCTACTCTGACTCTCTCTGTATATCACACGAGTTCCTCTCTTGATTATATATCCGGCGATGTTGGGTATATACGATTACACAACACTTAGAAATATGTGAGTACCTTCTCCTAATTACTCCTACGACTTCTCTGTTTGTTTAAAAAGCACCAAGGAGGCATATCACTACTATACACCTGACATTGTCACTAAGTAGTGCAGAAAGTACTAGTGAAAGAATCCTTGGTGGATTCATTCACCAATTCCTCCCAGACATAAAAAAGATGGTCAGACAACTGGAAAAGATCGAAAAGAAATTAATCAGACAGGAAATGTCTGTCACGTTCAACCAAACATTTATAAAATATGAATAGAAACACATACACATTTTTAATTTATTATATTTCCAAATAATAAATAAAGATACCGTTCGTATAATTAAGTCTACACAGATGCATAAAAACTTAATATGCAGAAAACAAAAAAATGATTTAATTGAAATAAATCCCATTTAACTATTTTAAATGGTGAAAAAGTATCCATGCAAGACATAAAAGAATGCATAAGCTTCATTTAATACTCTGTAGAATAGCCATTATTCCCATCTACAGCTACCAAGCTCATGTTGTAATTCTCAATTAATGATTTGCAAATTTTAGTTGGTATTTTCTTCCATTCTTCTTCGCATATGGTCTTCAGATCAGGGATTTTTGTTGGAGCTCTCAATAGGATATGAATTTTCAAATAACGCCACAGATTCTCGAGTGGGCTTAAATATAGGGAGATATATATATATATATATATATATATATTATATATATATATATATATATATATATATATTATGTGCGTAAGATTTTACGTGGCTTGATTTTCTTTCTATTATTAATAGCGTTTGTTTTTCAGAGGACCACGTGCATATATACGCATTATCACGAACCCTTGGAGATTTTGTCGATATATCCAGGAAAAAAGAAAACAACGGAATAAAATTATAATGATAAATATTAGGAAAAGCTAGGTTTTTTTTTTTTTTCAAGAATGGGAAAGAACAGATTAAAGGTGAAATTAATCATATAGAAAAAAAATGCTGATGCAATTATATTTTAACTCTTTCCGAAACGAAAAAAGATAGGACACAAAGCAATACCGTATGATAAAAATACTGATTTAAGCCTAGAAATGTTTATGGGCAAGAAGAAAATCGATTAATATGAGACCAAAAAAAAAAACGGATACCAAAATAGCATATATATATATATATATATATATATATATAGTAGTAAAGTCGTCGGGGCGGCCTAAAGTCGGTATCAGCCATGCAGCGAGGAAGTCTATCCTCTTTTCAATAGCACTAGACCAAGTAGATTGTTTTGGCATTTGAGGTGGAGCGCCACACCTACCATCAGCTCCTTACTTTACAGCACAGATCCCTGTGCTACTCATACGCTGGATTGGTGAGGACCGGTATCGAACTAGGAACCTTGTGTTTTCTCATCGAACGCTCTACCGACTGAGTTGAACCGGCCCCTTTGCATATATTGTTAAAGAAAAAGGCTGTCATTTTGCGGTTATAGATCTATTTCTCCCCACAGTTATCTATGCATGCCTATGAGTTTCAACAGACCATCAACCTTATTGAAAATGGTAAAAAGAAAATTCATGGAGTTTGATATATAATTTTTCAGGGAAATCCTGAAAAGTTTTCGGTTTCAGTTCATCTCATCGTCTTAGTTTTTTTTATGGAGACTGGAGATTAATTATCTAGGGGGTAGTGAAGTTGTCACTCTGGGTGGTTCTGATCCCCCAATAAATTCTTACTCAGAGGAATCCGCCAACTTGCTCCTCTGGCAATTCGATTTTTTATTTATTTTTGATATTTTTTATATTTTTTATATATTTTATGAGTCCTTAAATTCCGTGTGCACTTTAAAGGAATTGTATTTTTAAAGAGCACAAAGCCTGCTTAAATATGTGTGTGTGTGTGTGTGTGTGTGTGTGTGTGTGTGTGTGTGTGTGTGTGTGTGCGTTTGCACGCGCGTGTATATGCGTGTGTATTTGTGTAAAGGCGTGTTGTAGAACCAACAAGAGAAAAGTAAATATTTCATAATAATGAAAGTCCGCAAAATGATTTTATTTTGATTCTTTAATTTTAAAAATTGTATAATTTATATACATATACACACACACGTATATATACATACATACATACATATATATATATGTGTGTCTGTGTGTATATGTGCGCGCGCGTGTGTGTACGTGTGTGTGTGAATTATTATTATATGCACTAGCAAATATATGCACAGGCTAATGAAACTAATATACATGGAACAACTGAAACTTACTCTTATCACTCTCGATTGTTATTTTTTCTAATTTAAGTATTTAGTTAAAAGAGGAAGTAAAGAATAAAATGACAGTTATTTATCTTGTTAATGGATTTCATTTGATTCATTGTGCTTATATTCTAGAGCGTATGCAAATTAGTGTGCGCATGTTGTCAGTATGTAGACATAGTAACAGTATTAATAATGTAAGGTAATTTTTATTAATAATTGAGGTTTAGATAAAAATAAATCATGGAGAATGTGTGTCTATAACTAAGAGAATTGTGACTTGAGTTAGTTTCGGTTACAGACAGAAAAACACACAATCTCCATATTGCGATTTAACACACAATATATAACCCAGTGGTGTGACGCTGTTAACACATCTGTTGTATTATAACCGTTGCAGATGTTGTACAGTTTTAGTATTATATTACTCATGGCAGTAGCAACTGAACGTGATAAATATAACAACCTGATACAATTACTTGTCTATAAAATAGGACCAAAGAATAGTAGTTTTGTGTACTACACCATAGTATGTAGTATATGTTATAACTAGGCACCGCATGCATAAACTCGTGATATTAACAAATCATATATTAATATTACGATTTAAATCAATCTTTAATGTTTTTAATAAAGCCATGATGATGACAGTTTTCTCTCTTAGGTACTATCATCACAACGGTTTTAATAATAATTAAGCAATTTAATAAGTATTCTTAATTAAAGAAACAATAATAAATATTTCCAAATTTTGCCAGAAACCTATTTTCTCTTCAACATTATTTGCATAAATGTCTTGTTTTATTTCTGAGGTGTTGCAAAACAAATGTCTTCTCTTTTGTTTTCGTCTTAAACAAATATTCCAATTTTAGAAAATTCTACCAGACGATTCCTGTAAATGTGTTCCTGGTAACCTATAGAGAATTGCATTTTAATTACATTTTATTTTTCATTATCATGTATTGAAGAATCAATTTACAAATTTTCTGCGTGCTTTCTCTTTTTTTCGATATTTCAAACGTAGCATCGTAAATGTCAAAGGCTTACTACGTTTAGAATGGAGACACGAAAAATATTTTGTACGATATAACCTGCAAAAACAGATCCGTAATCGGAGACATGTTTCAAAGAATACTGAAATATGCAGAAAAAATATCCTTTTTGTTAGATTATGTGTCCATTGGAACAAAGTACAAAATAAATTCTTTATTCATAGACAAGTATGCTTGCCAGATCTATCTATCTATCAATCTATCTATCTGTCTATCTATCTATTTATCTATCTATCCCAGTTTGACTATAACTGTGTACTTCAATCAACTAATCAATCAATCTATCTATCTATCTATTTATCTATCTATTCCTCATGTGTTCTATTGCGCTAGCTAGGTATCATTATATTTCAGTTCTTATCTATCTATCTATCTATCCATCTCAGTTTGACTATAACTGTGTACGTTAATCAGTCAATCTATCTATCTATCTATCTATCTATGCCTCATGGGATTTACTGAACTAGCTAGCTATCAGTCTATATCAGTTTTTTTTCTATATCAATCGACTGGTCATGTTAAGCCCTAGCACCTATATGATTGACCCTTTTGCTCTTCCGTATAATCTTCAATTCATACTAACAGCATGTACGAGGCATGTCAGAAGGTTTCAGGTGTGATTGTGGTATCACAAAATATCATTTCAACTACAAACTACAAGTTATCCCCTTTAAAGTAATCGCTTTGGGGTCTAATTCACTTTCCCATCCTTCTCTGCCACCCTTGCATGCACATTTGGAGGTTGCCTCAACACAGTGATGTTCTTCAAGGCCAGGTCTTGTCGGATACTCAGGGCAGTGTGGGCAGGTGCGTTGTCATGGGGATGCATCCACGATTTGTCCTGTAACATCTCTTACCTTTTCTCGCGCACGGAATCAAGCAAACGCCACGGTGTCGCTTTGAAGACACGCTGGTTGATCCCCTGGACCTTTGAAGACAAATTGGTTGATCACCTAAAAACTTTTCTGACATACCTCGTAGTCCTTGACTCTATCTCTATTATTTTCTCTCTCTCACTATCCGCTTCACGGCTCTTAAGACGTCATCAACTCAGCATTCATTCTGCATATACTTCTATACTGGTCGGTCAACACTCGTCTGGTCCTGTGTACGAGTCAACTATAGAACATCGGTTAGAAGTTCCTCCTTACTTCTTCGGCATCTCTCCTTCGTCTTACTTGAATGATTTGTGTGTTACGGGGTGAGTGGCATTATAGCTACTGTGTCAAAATATCGCGCAACATCCTAATGGAGTTCCTATCTAGCTTTTGCTCCAAGCGTTTTGTGAAATTTCCAGTGTTGCAGCCAAAGACTATGAGACTTAATAAAGTCGAAACAGTCTGTACGGTATTCTACACATCGAGCCATCCTTTACTGGGATTACACTTGTCAAGTTCATTTTCTATAAGAAAAAGTATCGAATTTTATGCGATACATGCGTTTTAAATGCCTTCAAGTAAAAATTTAATATATACTTTATTCAGCAACGTTTCTAAAATAAACAAACATCCAAAAATCTTATTCACTTCGCCGAAGGGCATACGGTCTGTTTGTTGTTATTATTCTCTCAATAACGCCCCCTTACCTATTATGGTAGAGGCGTATAGTAGTATCATTTGACAGGCTTAATTTCGCTAGGATGGTCAGCTGTGTACTGTGGCCGAGGCGATAAAAGTGTTTCACTGTGTCTGCTGAAGTCCCGGTTTCGATTTCTGTCGGAGGGAAATCGTTAGTATATACCGCTGATGAGACTTAATAAAGTCGAAACAGTCTGTACGGTATTCTACACATCGAGCCATCCTTTGCTGGGATTACACTTGTCAAGTTCATTTTCTATAAGAAAAAGTATCGAATTTTATGCGATACATGCGTTGTAAATGCCTTCAAGTAAAAATTTAATATAATATATATATATATATATATATATGGACAGCATTTCTCTTTTATGCATAAATTCTTGAACCAGACTGACATTTCATGTCTGGCAAATTCTTATCGATCTTTTCGCATTTTCTGGACATCTTCTTAATATCAGGCAGGAGTCTGTCGATTAGTCCACCACTGCTACTCGGTGGTTTAAACACCTACCGGAAGGAACTCGGAACCCACTCTATTATTTTTATCCCTGATGATGGCACTTCGAAATGCTGAAAGTATTATTGACAAAAGCTTTGGTGGACTAATCAATAGACTCCGCCTGTTATTAAGAAGTTAGTCAGAAATCTTCAAAACATCAAAAAGAAACTCATCAAACATGATATGTATGTCTTGTCCAACAGTGTATAACTTAATTCACATACAGTCCTGTTCCGCCGTTTACGCTCATCAGTGTGACAAGACAGGCAGGATGCTTCAGACTGGGTTCGAAATCGATCAATACAAACCCTGAAAACATTTTAAATTTTATAAAAAAGCAACCTTTTCAACAAGATATAACAAAATATAACCGAACATCTCCATAGAACCACTACTTTAAAAGCTGAAATCCCAAATAACTTTTTTGGCATTAAATGACCCACAGAGGTTGATATGCCGTTAAACAAAACTCAAACTCAAACTCTTATCATTCAAACATCTTCTCATGGCGCCATCTACACAGCCATTTTTAGAAATTGAATTTTTCTGTTATATATATATATATATATATATATATATATATATATATATATATATATATATATATGGATACGTCTCCCGGAATATCAGCATGGGCGAAAATTTGATGATGAAGCGTATGCAGTCATTAAAATTGATAAAATTTAATTTGGTGTAACTATGGCTTACTTATCAAACATATTGTAACGTTTCTTATCAGTAAGGGTTAAACAGACCACTACTATTTTCCTGCAAGGACCCTTTGGCATTAAATAAGCCGAATGTTGTTATCCCATTAAACAAAATACTAAACCAGTATGTGTTGCGAGAGGGAGGGAGAGAAACAGACTGACAGACTGACAGACTGACAGAGACAGAGAAACAGAGAAAACGAATGTATCGCATGTAAGTCAAGATGGCCCACCTATCAAAAATATTGTTACGTTTCTCATTAGTAAGGGTTAATCCCACCACTACTGTTCTACTGCAAGGACCATTTGAAATTAAATAAAACTAATGTTGATTTCCTATTAAACAAAAAACTAAACCAGGATGTTTGTGTAAGAGAGAGATAGACAGACAGACAGACAGACAGGGGCAGAGAGAGAGAGAGAGAGAGAGAGAGCGACAGAGACAGACAGAGACAGAGACAGAGATACAGGGACAGACAGAGACAGATAGACATAGACTGACAGGGAGAGACCCAGACAGAGACAGAGAGACATAGAGAATGAATGTATTGTTAATGTGTGATATAAGGTTAAAATATCAATAATGAAAAACATTAGGTTTATGCTGCCATGGAAACTATCTGGTGTCATCGTAGAAAAAAGAACCATTGGTTGTCTTTGTTGATTGTGACCAGTTTACGCCTGCCTTTTGTAACGACTTGACGTCGAATAAAAAATAGAACGGAATTATTGAATTAATGTCGTCACTTCGTTCTGTCAATGAGAGAGAAAAATGTCAAGAAGTAGAATACTATTCAAAAGCTATAATCTGTTTGTTCTTTAATATGATATTTTTTCTTTTCTTTTTCTTTTCTTCTGGTACATTTGATATATATTCATGTTGTGGCTATATAAACAATAGTCTTCTTTTATGATAGAGAGAGTGTGGACTAACAGAGAGAAAGAGAGAGAGAGAGGGAGAGACAGAGAGAGAGAGAGAGAGAGAGAAGGGGGAGATAGAGACAGACAGACAGACAGATAGATATATAGAGTCGTGTTACTTACTTGTTCTTTATTCTCATTTTTTTGGCTATCTATGTGATCGTCTAGTCTGTTTCCTCTTTATTTCTTTCCATCTTCTTTGGCCGGTGTTCTGTCGTCTAGATTCTAGCTGGGCTTCTAAGTTCTATTAAAATCATGTAATAACTAACAAGACTAGTATTACTTTGATCAAAGCTTTATTTACTAAGAGCTTATTTTCCTTCACCGTGTGGATTGAGTTCAACCCTGCAGTGACACATCAGCACTGCGTCACATTTTGGTTGAAACTGGTTATTAACTAGTCAAATCACGTGACGTGCAAGATTCCCGCCTTTACCAACGATCTGTATTTTCCACAAAACTCTGCAATCTACGTTCTGACTTGAAGTTCAATGCCCCTTATTCTACAGGTGTTTGTCAATAATCTATGCTACCCATAGATTATGCAACAAATTTTTCCACAGACATTAAGGTACCTACTATTTCGTAACTGTTTACCGTCGATGATACGAAGAATATTAAAAAAGTTCCAGGACTGGTGTCACAAAAAATTATTTAAAATCCAAACTACAATCTATAAGTTATTCCCTTCAAAGTAAGCTTCCTGGAGTCTAATGCATTTCCTCATCAGTCTCTGCCACGCTTTCATGCACTCCTTGAAGGATTCTTCCGGGATTCTCCGTAGCGCTTTCGTCACGGCCTTTTTGATGACCCGCACATCCCTTGATGACCCCCTTGTGTTTGGGGAAGAATAAAAAAAAACATGGACCCAGGTCGGGCGAGTAGGGAGGTTGCTCCAGCAGAGTGATGTTCTTCTGGGCTAGAAACTCTCGGATACTTAGAGCAGTGTGGTCAGTATAGTGTATAGCGGTAAACGGTTGTTCAAATAGGATCGTATTATCAACCCATCCGCACGAGCAGGATGTGGCACAAGGTCAACATTTAAGCGAACTTTAACAGATTTGAATTTAGAGTTGTCCTTCCTTTAGACTAGTTTCCATACCAAGGTTTAAGATTCTAATCTGCCCTACTATTTATAGGATATGAACTCCTTTCACCGTGTCCATTTCCTACGACGATAACCATTGCACTAAAACACCTCCTTGTACATATTTATCCAACCTATCCACACGAGGAAGAGGAGATACAAGGTCAGCGAAGTTTTACAGGTTTTAATTCAAGGTTGTTCTTCTTTGAGACCGGTTGCCATACGAAGGTTAAAGAGTCCAGTCCGCCCTACTATTTACCCGTAATTGGAGGGAGACTAGTTGGATTAATGCCTTTCTCCAGGATACTAAAACTATATGAAAGGCAGACATCCTCGTTCAAGATTTGAACTCGATTCACCGTATCCATTTATACTATGATAACCATTACACAACAAACACCTCCCTGTACATATTTACTCAACCTCTCCACACGACGAGGACGCAACACCAGGTTAATTTCTTAAGCAGAGTTTGAATTCAGAGTTTTCCTTCTCCTAGTCTCGTTGCCATTCCAAGTTAAAAGAGTCCAGTCCACCATACTATTTACCCATAGATCGATAGAGAATAGTTGGATGCCTACTTTTCTCTAGTGTATTAGCGCTATCTGAAATCCTAACAGCTTCGCCCAGGATTTGAACTCGTCTCACCGTGTCCATTTTCTGCGACGATAACTATTACAGCACGCGCCTAGGCAAGGAGGATCTTATGTATGTCAGGAGGTATAATCTTCTTGAACAAAACATGATTGTCAGTTGTCAGCAATCACCGAGAAAATGGTAATTTCTATAGAGATATTATACATGACACTATAAGATTCTTAGCGTTATAAGTAACAGAACACAATACAGAGTTTTGATAGGCTGATTATTATGAATTTAGGAATGATATTCTTACACGTCAATCATGTGAACTTTAATAACTGAAACACGTATAGTTATGCTTATTCATTTTTTTAAAGTCCAGACATTTGTAAGTGCACATTTATCTGTCTTGTAACACAATTTATAAGCACAGTTTAGAGTGTATCAATCATAAACAATGCAACCCTGTTACTGGTAAAACAACTTATTTTTCTTCATGAACAAATATACTAAGTATTTTTAAAATTTTATTTCTAGAGGCACATTATGAAATCAAAGTGGTTATTATCAAGGTTATATTTATATACCATATTCTAAAACATTTAATCATAAAAAATGGTGACAAATATATATATATATAAATTTGGTGTGTACGTGTCGATGTAACACCCCGAAACGGGAGGTCACTCAGATTTGAAATCTTGCATACACCTTAATAACCTTCTAACTAAGAATCACGTCAAATTTGGTTATTGCTTTTTACTGAATAAGGGATATAATTAATTAATTAAACCAAAATCCACCGATCTGCAGCACTGTCTATATACCATCTGCTGCTAATAATGAAATATCGTTCGCTGCCTGCTTTCTTTTATATCGATTCCAGCCGTTAAGTTTAATTATAGTGAATATAATCGTAGTCTGAGCAGTTCAGTTCGGAATCTCTCGTCTATTTATAGTCCAATTTTTTAAATTTTTATTTGGTTAGAAAAGAAAAGAAAATAATCTTTCTAAATATGGAATTTTTATGTGTTTTTATTCATTAAATTATTTTTTACAGCGCGGTAAAAAAAAAATATTTTGCTTCGGACAGCCGAGATTTCGAAGTTTGATTTTTTCAAACTAAATTTTAACGAAAGTCAAATGTTATTTACCGCATATATCTGGGGTTTTTTTCTCACCTATTTACGGTCCAATGTTAAAGATATTCATTTGGTTAGAAAGAAAAGTAAATAATCTTTCTAAATATTTAATTTGTATATGTTTTCATACATTAAATTATTTTTACAGCGAATTAAATAACAAATCAAACGAAAACATTTAACGATAAC
The DNA here is from genome assembly GCA_023376005.1 of Doryteuthis pealeii. Taxonomy (NCBI): domain Eukaryota; kingdom Metazoa; phylum Mollusca; class Cephalopoda; order Myopsida; family Loliginidae; genus Doryteuthis; species Doryteuthis pealeii. Next base: position 41,091,069 of record CM042152.1, on the reverse strand, counting down.
TCAATTTTTTAATTAATACTTCCATTTCAGTTATTAGCTTCTTTGATACTTTTCAGGGTTAATGAAGGAAATAAATTAAACTGATAAATTCTCAAACAAGGAATTAAGAACTGATTTTAAATTTGTCGTATGTACAGAAGAGTTTTAGAATAAATAAATAAATAAATAAATAAAACACTATTATAAACCGAAAAAAAATTGTAATACGGACAATTGTAAATATTTAATGTATTTTTACATTAACCGAACACATTTTCTAACATAGTAAATCAAGATTATTTCAAAAATGTAAACAACAAAAAGAGGCTATTCTTAAAATAAACGAATATCATAACAAATTCATTTTTCACTTTGTTTATCGTCAAATCTTTAATAAACGAACACTTTACATTCAAATAAATCAGTGTTACAAGAAATTTTTCAGACAGACCTAAATAAATAATGAAATTTAATACCTAGCTCCTTTCAATTGTTACTTTTTGGGGGATAAAAAAAAAGACTAAATGAATTTATTTTTATAACTTTAACACAACAAGCAGTTGAATTTAATTTTTTGTCATATATGTAAAAAAAGTTTTTGAAAGAAAACATTTCAAAACACTCAAGTTTAGGAATATAGTAAAAAGATATGTTAAATGAAAAAAAAAAAGAACAATTCCTCAAATAAACATTGTACTATACGAAATATCGGCGATTTTTAAAATTTATTAATCATTTTACTTTCTTCTTTTTGAATTTGATAAATCCTATTCTCTATCTTACTCTAGTTTTCTCTTTCTCCCTCCGTCTCTGGCGTTCCTAATTTATTTTATAGTCTGGTCATGGACCGGGTACTTTTGCTAGTATATATATAAAGGAATCTATAGTATGTGCGTGTCGTCTTATAACTACGAAATCATGTTTCATTCAAATTTGAAACCTCGCATATACTTTACTATGTATCCTATTAAGAAACACAGAAAATCTAATTATTGGTTTTTGCTGATTAAGTGTTATTATTAATTAATTAAACAAAAATAAAAAGATTTGTAGAACTCTTCCTAAAACTGCATAAGTAAGTACAGAAAGACTCATGTGTAGTGTAACCCACTCACCCTATCATTGAACGTGTCCAGGTGAATATAGTCCGCCGTAGGTTGCCTTCAGTTTAAGATCTTTTGACAGTAAGTGCCCGGTCTGGGTGAAGATCAAAATTTATAACCTGCGACTGTACAGAGATGCCGCAAAAGTTTCTCGCTTGATTCCAGTGGGGGGGGGGGATCTCTCCTTTAAGCACATGTCTCTCGCCTAAAAAGGGCAGGGCTGGGTTTATTGCCTGGTGCCTTAGGCCGCCCTGGAAGGGGAATGCCAATGGAATTTAATACAATTTTTAGACACGATTGGGGCTCATCCATATTAAATGACCATGTCCCATTTGGCTTGATTGGCCGTGGCGAACAATTTGGGTAAATACGAACTCTGCTTTCAGTAGCCCTAAGCCAATTCTCTCTCGCAATATTTATATATAACTCATATTCCAAGGGCAACATTTCAGTATAATACTTTTTCGAAAATTAGTTTTGTAATTTAGTAATATTTTTATTTAGTTTTTTGGAGAACCAAGAAATATCAACAATAAATAATGATTTATTTCTTTGAACAAAATATATTGATTTTTAGCACTATGTTTAACGTTATTTTTATCAAGATCCCGAATGAGAATTTTGTAAGACATTCACTTGCTACGAGAAAAACGGAATCTAGCAAAACTCCTGACGACTTTGCAGGATTCTAAAAACTAAAACAGGATCGCAATTTCAAAGACCATAAGTAAAAAAAAAAGTTTTTGCGGGGGGGGGGGCTGTCGTACCCTAGAATTGAATGTCCAACTCAGTAAACCAGATGTTAGAAAAATTGTTTTAAACGGCTACAGCATGTCAGTGTGTAGTGAAAAATTCCGTGGTATTTTCTACCAATATAGCTGTATGTAACTTGACAGTGCGGAAAGGGATTTTATATACTGTGATAATATTTACTATAAAAGGCAACGTCGTACTCATTTTACCCAAAGTTTATTTGTGAAAATACATTTTTTTTAAATTATTCCTTCGAAACAGGTAACTATGGCACAGCCTAACGGTCAATCTAGTGGACTCGTCGTTGAGTCTTAAACTTAAAATACTATATCCGACCATTCGTCTGTCATGAAATACTTGTGTTCGGAAGGATTTCCATATACACAGCCGATAGCTATAAAATCTTGATGAATTATTAAAAGAAAAAGGAAGTTTATAGAAAAATAAAATTTTAGTGGACTAAATTAAAGAAGCAATTATGTATTTAGCCTTAATAAAATGCATAGGAAATTTATAGACAGTTATACTATTTTACTTGACAAAATCAAAGAAGAAAATAAGTATTTAGCTAACACGTTTACCACGAGTATATGACATAATGTTGCGTGTATGAAGCATCCATCAAGGATCAAACTCCTTATTTTAGTAGTAATGGGTCTACAAGTCCTAGCTTGCTCCAGTTACACCACGAAAATTATAACTAATAACTCAAAGAAGTCATTCAGCATTAAAATCTCACGTACTCATTAATATTCATAAGAAACAGTAGAAAATTACTGTTTGATTTTACTGATTAAGTTATTTAATTCAATCAAAAATAAATCGATGTGTCGAACGTTTTAGGTACAAAAAGTAATTTTTGGTATAATCTCTGACCCTCTCCTTTATTGAAGTCCTACTCTACCATTAATCCCACTAAACAGTTATTCAACCCCATACGTCTTACCCGTGGCGAAAGTGTTGGGAAATCATTACTTAAGTGTAAGCCTACTCTATAACGTACAATATGGTTAAATATCACACAGATGCTATAGGGTAAATTTAAAGGCAGTGTGTCTATTCGAAGGTTATTGTTGTAATATAGTACTAATTGTAAAACAAAAGAAAATTCCACCGAATTCTTATTTTTGTATTATAAAGAAATCTGAGGTGGGATTATCGTCCTTGTCTACGAGCCTCTCTATCGAACCAACCAATCACGGGCCAGCATACTTTGGCGGCAAAGCCAAAGAGGCAAATTCTCCCTCTGTTTCTGATCGAACAACACCGGAGTCAGACCTAAAAAAAGGGTCTCTCTCTTTCATATCTTCCTGAACGATCAGAGTAGCCGTAGCAAGGGACTTCGATAATTCCCCTACCTCAGGATTTCAGCTAAGTGGTTTATTATTATATGTATATCATTTCGCAGACAAAAAAATTGCAACCATTGTTATGTATGCCAGTATTACATGTCTATTCTCATTCTAAGTTTGTGTTCGTATTATTCTTTTGACTTGTCTGTCACCATTCATGGTCTAAAACACCATATTATAAGTGTCGTGACTTCTGCTAAACAATGAACCATTCTGTTGTAATTATGAATAAAAAAAGACAAGAAAAAGGACATCCTACTCAGAAAAAAATATTATAAGAAAGAAAGACAGACAGAAAGAGAGTATGGGAACGAATGAGAGGAGGTGAGCGCGCGGAAGCGATAAGATTAACATGTTTCCATTGACCATAATGAAAAGATGAATAGAAAGAAAAAAAATGGTGAGTGAGAATTAAATCAAAATTATAATTTTTACATATTGAACTATTTTGCAATTTTTTCCCAGGTAAACATATCAAACGTTGTAATAAATAAATTAGCATACCCTGGTGTATCCACAGGTCCTGCTAGTCAATTCAATATTATAGAACAGTTCGAATGATAGATGAATGTATCTAAAACTCCAAAGCGGTTACAAACCGGTTGGGTGATTTAAAGCAAATACTTTGTTCGTCTTTGGAGTGTTAATTGTCTTTTAATGCTTTGTCGGCACGAAATACGCCAACTGAAAACAAACAGTTTTCGATCTATCTAATTTCAAGAACAGACCTGACACCTTCTTTCTTTTAACACGTCCATCAAAGCAATAAAAGCGAAACAAATGGCGACAAAAGAAACAGTTAGACAAAGAATAGAAATTTGGAAGAAGGAAAAACAAAGTGAAGAAATGAAGAAGAGAAGGATGAAGAAAGGAATGTTGTTGATGATGAAAAGGTGGAATTACGTGAAAGACAAACGAAAGAGATCAATTAGGGAGAAGAAGAAGAAGAAGAAGAAGAAGAAGAAGAAGAAGAAGAAGAAGAAGAAGAAGAATTGATAAAAATGGTCAAGAAGAAGAAGAAGAAGAAGAAGAAGAAGAAGAAGAAGAAGAAGAAGAAGAAGAAGAAGAATTGGTTAAAAAGAAGAAAAAGAAGAGGAGGAAGAAGATTTGACTAAAGAAGAAGAAGAAGAAGAAGAAGAAGAAGAAGAAGAAGAAGAAGAAGAAGAAGAAGAAGAAGAAGAAGAAGAAAAGAAGAAGAAGAAGAAGAAGAAGAAGAAGAAGAAGAGAAGAAGAAGAAAGAAGAGAAGAAGAAGAAGAAGAAGAAGAAGAATTGGTTAAAAAGAAGAAAAGAAGAGGAGGAAGAGGATTTGACTAAAGAAGAAGAAGAAGAAGAAGAATAAGAAGAAGAAGAAGAAGAAGAAAGGTTTAAAGAAGAAAATGAAGAGGAGGAAGAAGATTTGACTAAAAAAAAAAGAAGAAGAAGAAGAAGAAGAAGAAGAAGAAGAAGAAGAAGAAGAATTGATAAAAATGGTCAAAGAATAAGTAGAAGAATAAGAAGAATTGGTTAATAAGAAGAAAAAGAAGAGGGGGAAGAAGATGTGACTAAAGAAGAAGAAGAAGAAGAAGAAGAAGAAGAAGAAGAAGAAGAAGAAGAAAAGACATAGGTAATTGATGGTGACGATAATTGGCGTACCAATTTAACGCCCTCAATTCTCTCTGATCTTCCAAACGGTTCTTCTTGTCACCAAAGTTTCAACACCACCAAACCCCTGATGTGTCATTTCAAATAGAGATTTTCATGTCCAAAGTAAATATTTTGAGGTGACTAGATTCGCTGACCAGCGCTTAGGTTCTGCGTTAGTGCAATCTCATAATTCTTGGCAGTCGCTTTTCTTCTGCCTTTTTTCAAAAGCGTTTAAAAAGGGAAAATATGACAAAATAAAGAATAAAAAGGAAAAAAAAAGCAAACATAAAATTAGATAAATAACAAAAATAATAAACAAACAAAAAAATATAATAAAATATTTTTTTTAAATAAAAAAGGAAAAAAACAAAAACAAAAATATAAAATAAAAAATTAAAAAATAAAAAGGAAAAAAATAAAAACAAAATATAATAAAATAAAGATCTTAAAAAAGCAAAAAGCAAAAAAATAACAAAAATATAATAAAATAAAAAGCAACAAAAAAAATTTTCAAAATAAGAAAACAAAAAAAAGCAAAAATAAAATAAAATAGATAATAAACAAAAAAAAAACAAAAAAAATAAAAATAAAGCCTCTAGACTTTCCAAAACGTTAACTTTTAATATGTTCTTTCACGAGGAACAAACCATCTCATGCACCTAGGTTTTATAGTAATAATCTTTGAATGAATAAGTATTCGCCCGCTGTTATTCATAAGACACCTCAAAGAATGACATGACAAATTGTTATTCTTTATTTGAATAGATTTCATATATTTGCCAGTCTGTAGAGAGGCGCGTAGGGAAATGGCGCATCGACGAAATAGACTAGTCGATGAGAGTTCAAATCCTAGACGAGGCTGTTTCTATTTTACATAGCGCTAATAGCCTCGCGAAAGATAGGAATGAAACCACTCTCACTCCCGCTATGAATAAATAGTAAGGGAGGGTGGGCCCTTTAGCTAGGTAACCAGTGTAGGAGAAGGAAAACTGAATTCAAACCTGTTAATCTCCGCTTAAGAAACTGACCTTGTGTCGCATCAGGCTCGTGCAAAGGAGTTGGTATATATATTGTTACGCACGCACACTTGTTAGGGACGACCAGTGCACCTACACAACAAAGAATAACAAACAAAAAAAATATATGCAAAAGGTCCCAAGTGTAAAAATAAATAATACAAAAGGGATGGGATTCAAAAGTTTTCTCTCTGCTCCAGTGAAAAGGATGAGAGACCGATGAACGACAACGATGCTGAATGACGAAGAGCGAACAGGATTTCAATTAAACACATAAACATTTATTTACACTTAAATAGAAATTATCATTAAAAGATAAATACATGCATACAAATATACATGTAATAAGAGGGGTAAGGTGAATGTGTGATTCATGCTATCAAATGAATGGACGAGCAATTGAACATATCAACCATATTAACAATATTCGAAATGTGTGACAAACAATAAGGATTTACAGAATACCAAATTTTGAATGTCCTTCCAAATGAATTAACTGTTCTTTTACGATAAATGTTTTTACTTCTTTTTTTCTCCTGTTCTTCGATACACATCTTAGATTTACGGAACGGCTCACCATACGTACTCGTCTCTCGGGATGATTTCATCAACTGTGTGTTGGCCTCGCGTTTTCGCTCGAAAATCCTTTCTCAGTCGTTGTCCTAGCAACGTCTTGGGGCAAGGCACTTTAGGATCGTGGGGTCACAGTTGAAATATCCATCACCTGAGGTGGAGGAAGGAGGGTAACACTGTATTTTAGACATATGGATAGTAGTAATTTCTGCATCTAGCATTCTCTTACAAAATACAAAACCAACTGAATTTTATTTTTGCTCGCCCACGTATTCCTTGTTTTTTACAAATAGAGTTTTCTTCTAATCCTAATATATATACTAGTTGATATACCAGTGATACGTCACAATATATATATATATATATATATATATGTATATATATATATATATATATGTGTGTGTGTGTGTGTGTGTGTGTGTGTGTATTTATATAGATAAAGGGTGGCTTACCGGTGAATATGGGTACGATCGTTGGAGGTGCACAGAATCCAGGGGTTAAGTCCGCGATAAAACAAATACAAAGTGCTCAATACAAAGTAGAGCAAATTTATTAAAGAAATGGATACACTAGAAACCTACTCGAGTTTCACCGTTAGGATCATCAGGGTTAAATTCACTGAATTAATCGAGTTACCGATTAATTGCAGCCGATCACACGTGTGTTCATTGAATAACATATTATTCAATGAACACACGTGTGATCGGCTGCAATTAATCGGTAACTCGATTAATTCAGTGGATTTAACCCTGATGATCCTAAAGATGAAACTCGAGTAGGTGTCTATTGGATCCATTTCTTTAATATATATATATATATATATATATATATATATGTCTGTCTGTCTGTCTGTCACGAAAACTACGTCACAATTCCCAAAGATATTTATTCTATATTCTTGATAGATAATCATTATTTAATTGTAATTAGCATCTTATTTATTATGTTTGAGTTATTATGTTTGAGTTATTATTGAGTTTTTGTTATCTATAAGTCCGGTTGCCAAACCAAGGATGAATACCGAGTCTGTCCAACTATTTACCCATAGCTGGAGGGAGATTAGTCGGATTCGTATCTTTTCCCAAATATAATAGTGCTCCATGGAGCTGGGGCGTTAGAATGCACCGACTGCACCTCTGCAGTGGGTTAAGACTCCCCCAATTATGCCACCTTTTGGCTGTGGGTGGCGACCCGGGATGCTTAAGGATAGAACCCAGGTCCCTGACTTGGTGAATAGAAAAACATGAGTTCATAAACAAAATTTTATTATGCATTAAGAATTAATATATTTCACAACTTTGTCGGCATTAAATGACCCACTGAGGTTGATATGCCGAAAAACAAAACAAAGCAAACCAAACCAAACCCATGGAGCCACCTATTGGCCGTGGGTGATGCCCTGTGATGTTTAAGGACAGAATCTTGGTGGATGAACAGTCCATGACATGCAACACTCCCCTTAGGCTAGACCTACGGTCGAAGATGACCCCTCAGATCAATCGGCTGGCCATATCAAGCCCTAGCACATATATGATTGTCCCAACCCTATTGCCCTTATGGTAAGCTTCAATCGTTTTTTCTCATATGGTTGCAAGAAAGAAGTGGCTGAGGGTCTTCATGTCCTGGGAATGACGTTAAATTCTAGCTGATAGTTAGGTTGAAGTTCTGCAAGTCTGTGGAATGTAGAGCACTCCTTCATCACCGTTGCTCCTTGGTCCCCCCAGAGTGGTAGTTCCTGTTAGGGTCCCATAGAAAAAGGTGTTGTTTTTTTTAAAGATCGAATATCCATTAAGAATGAAATATATTTCAAAAAATAAGTGCTTAATTGGAGTCGTACCTAATTTTGAAAATTAATTAATTAATAATGAATTAGGCGGGAATACCTATTAAATGTATGGCTAAACAAATCGAGAAAAATCAATCTCTGTATGTACATTTCGGCCTATTAGGCCTCATCAGCAGAGTTATAGATCGGAAGACCGCCCTGTGCGTGATTTGAAACCGCACTGCCAAGCTGACAGGCCGATCCCATAACCCCTACACTAAACGGACTTCTTAGATTTTACGATTTGTTTAGAGTAGGTTAATATTCCTCTTCTAGTGACTTTTATTACACGACGATATGATAAGTTGTAAACATGGTTTGTTTGAATGGCTTTTAGCCGATAATTTTTGGGAGAATAAGTGCTTAATTGGGGTCGTACCTAATTTTGAAAATTAATTAATTAATAATGAATTAGGCGGGAATACCTATTCAATGTATGGCTAAACAAATCGAGAAAAATCAAAAACTTTGTCGGCATTAAATGAATCGCTTCAGCCACTACGCCGCAAGGGTTTCCCTATATTCATTAATATAAGTCTATTAAAACCAAACTGAGATAGATCTACCTCAAAGCAGCCCATATTTGTTATTACTGCACTTAAAATCCGACAGTACGTGTCTTATATCACTAAGATAGTATTTGGCATGGAAAGTTTTTTTTACTGGTTTCATAAATAAATATTTGTTGCTATATACGTATTTTTTATTTTCAAACGTATCAAAAACAACCATTGTATAATTTTATATAACACTGCTGGAGAAGCAAGGACGATTTCATAAGTGATGTTCTGCAGATGGAGACACCAGTGTTGACCGACAAAAAAAATACAGCTATCTGTTCTGTGCCGATTCTGGATGCCGTGCCAAACACCTGCCAGGTGGGATGACCGATGTTGAGGGAGGGGCAAGAGAGAGAGAAAGAGAGAGAGAGAGAGAGAGAGAGAGAGAGAGAGAGAGAGAGAGAGAGAGTCATATGATGTTTTCTTGTCGACATCTACACATGGTAACAACTGTCTTGACCGACAGGGACAATACAGTATTCGGCTCTTTGCGGATTCTGTATGCCATGTCGAAGACCTGCCAGAATCGATGACCGATGTGATCGATGGTAAGAGAGAGAGAGAGAGAGAGAGAGAGAGAGAGAGAGAAAGAGAGAGAGAGAGAGAGAGAGTCAAATGAATATGCACAGTCAACGTAGCATGGTGATGATTATGATTATGATGATGATGATGATGATGATGATGATAGGAAGTTCAACGCCCATTGTTAAGAACCTTTAAAATGTCGAAAATTATACATATAGCTTTTAATGAAGCTATTAATTAAACGATTTGGAATCATTCAAAAGGAAATATAATTCCAGTAATACATTATAATTAAATGATGTATTTGAATCAGTGAATGTTTGGGATAATTGTTTTTTTGTTTTTTTTCAATTAATTTTTTTTTTTCATTATTCTAACCGTTAAATCTGTTAAATCAAATGGAATATTGTTTTCTTGAAATTAAGTTTTGTATTATATTTACTCAATTTCTTTTTTTTTTTACTTGGGGCTTTGGTCGCAATAAATAAAAATCAATAATAATAACATATTTGCTAATAAACCGAATATAAGATAGACAGTTTGCGAAGCGTATCAATCTTATTTTTCGTATATATCTTATATGTACTATATTTATAGACAGGCTTAGCTCAGTCGGTAGAGAATCTGGCTCCGAACCACAATGTTCCGGGTTCCATACCGGCTTACGCCAACTCAGCGTATGAGTAGCACAGGGAGCACGTTAAAGTAAGAAGCTGGTGGTAAGTGTAATGCAAAAACAATCTCGCTGGGTTAGCGCTAGTGAAAAGGGGATAGACTCCCTCGCTATCTGGCTGATATTGTCAATAGGCCACTCCGTTGACTTTATATTTGTGGTATCTGTCTGTCTGTCCGAGGATACAATATGTGAAACGCGACAAATCCAGAACATTCAATTTGAAAAAGAACAAAGTAAAACGTATGTATTTAATAATCCTACCGCTTATCTATTAATATACAATATGGTCTGTAATCAATATTAAATCAAATTTGAAAAAGCAAGAACCTGACATGAATTTATATCTGATCCTTTAAAAGTTTTCATATATATATATATATATATATATATATATATATATATATATATATATATATATATATACCTTTGAAAGGGAGGAAAAACTATTTAAAAAAACGTAATTCTGTATTAAATTTATTTCGAGCAAAACTTAAAGGTCTTTTAGAAATTTATTTAAATTTCTAAAACTCCTTAAAATTTTACAGATGAAAATGAATTGAAAACCTGACATTTTTTTTTTACCAGAATCCCTCAAAAATGTGTCAAGCAGCAAATATGAGTTTACAATTTCAAGTTAGAGGTTACAAGGTATCTTTTGAAACCGGATATATTGAAAATGTATATGTTTGATTTCATATCTAAAATAGAACAACAATAGAACAAATGTCTACACCAGGATTGGAAATGTCTCCCAACAAGTAAAGGGAGTGTCTGGGTTTTTGTCTGCACAAGATGGGACGAAGGAATAAGATGTAAACAGCTTCAAGAATGTTTAGGTGCTGCTTAGGCCTAGCTCTGTGCAAGACGGGAAAACACTCGTCAGTGTAGTCAGCCCTACAAGCATTTATAGATAGCAAGTGTTCGCCTATGGCTGAATCATGCACTTGTGAATGCCCGGATGTTGAGGCATTGGCGTTGTGTAGTTTGCGAGGAACGTGTTGTTTTATTCTAATATCCAGTCTTTGAAATGTACGGCCTATATATATATATATATATATATATATATATATATATATATAATTTTCGGCGAGTTCCACTGCGTAAGATACATATATATATATCTAGCAACCCCTCCGCACGAGCAGGATGTGACAAGTTCAATTTCTTAAGCGCAGGTTTGAATTCAGAGTTTTCCTTCTCCTAGACCAGTTGGCTAACCAAGGTTAAAGAGCCCTGTCTGCCCTACTATTTATCCATAGCTGGAGGAAGAATAGGATTCATACCTTTCCCAAGGGTATTAGCGCTAAGTGAAATGCAATTAGCACATCCAGGATTTGAACTCGGGGCGACGAGTCCATTTCCTATGACTTTAACCATTACAC